>WWET01000796.1:108686-137055 GCA_011038615.1 Limnodynastes dumerilii | reverse complement strand
ACGTTATCTACGTATCTTTTCCTTACGTAGATTGCGTAAATGCGGTCTTTCAGACCGCATTTACGCAACCTACGTAAGGAAAAGATACGTAGATAACGTAAAAAAAAATGTACCACGCATGCGCAGTAGGAAAAAACGCTAAACACCGGACGTATATGTTGTATGTCTGCATACAGCCCAATAAGTGAATGGGGATTTATATAGCATACCCCCATATACCCCTCAGTTCCAGCCCTGATAGAAACTAAAAAATATAAATGAAGGCAGTACCATGTTTTTGGGTTCCACCACAACCATCGTTTCAGATGGAATCATTTAAACTCAGCATAAATTCAACAAGTTAACAAATATTTCTTTTTTGTTTGAGTAATTAAAGAATTGTCCTCAGTCACATACCAATTATTTCTTCATCTCCCGAGGCATCCAAAAAGGTTGGTGCATAATGAACTTCCCATAAGAGGATCAAAGCAAGATGTCACTACTAATGAAAGCATGTGGACCATGTTTGCATCTAAAAAGATTGGTGTAATCCTTTGAGTCTTGAAATACATGTTTGACCAACACACAAGTGCCAGATTGACATCAGAATATGCGTGATTGAAGGGACAGATTTGATCATTTTAGAGATCATCAACCTTCAGAAGCTCGACGTAGTAAATATATCATGAATAAACAAATTGCATTATTATGCATATGAGGGCAATTATTGGAACACAATGGGAAAATCTGCCCATGGTCACACAAGTTTCACTGGATACTGAATATTAAAGAGCAGGTGTGTTCAGATGGGGTATTTAATGGGGAGGGTTAGCCAATATTACTTTGTGACGCACAGTCTCAGGAGACCATTGAACAACAGCCTCTTGCAGTCTGAAGACCCTAAGCATGTCTCACGCCAACACAATGAGAGGTCTACTGGTGGCTATGCTTTGTTGTGCGTGTCTGGCTTTCCCCGTCCAGGTGATTATATGAGGATATCCTCTAACCAATTATTAATTTATTTTATGAACAGGTTTTTTTTTTTTATAGCACCATCCTATGGGGTAACGCATTACAATTTGAACAATGCTTATAAAACAGGACTGGGTAGTAACAAACAGACTGGGTGGGTAAGAGGGCTCTCCTTGCAAGCTTACCATCATTTTAACCGTAGACTGTTTTTAGAAAAGCTTTACTGGTATTACGTCTTAGTATAGATATGGCCGCAGAGGTGCTGGTGCATTTTGAGAGGCACGGGTGCAAGTCTGCAACACGCCAAAGCATTATAACAAGGGTGCAATTTTCTATCTTTAGCATGTTGGGAAAATAATCCGATTTTGCCCTGAACATATTTAATGGAGCTGTGAAATCTATCTCTTGCAATGCACTTTAATAATATCTCTAGTCATTACGTTTTCTTTAGTAATGTAGAACTTGATTTTATTTATTTAAGGTTTTTTTTTCTTTTTTTATTAACAGAGATACCCTAGAAGAAATAGGAGTACTATAGAGGATGTAAAGAAGGGTAAGACTGAGTGCACAATGATGTATTATTGCAAATGTTTAGTTTCTGCTTGCATATTTGGCATAGAGCATTGGAAAAGAATCATTTTAATCCACTTACATTGTTTTTCTGTAAACATCATTCATTGTTTAATTACAGAGTTGATGTATTTGTAATATTTTCTATAAAAGCAAACTTTAACAAACATTTTCACGCAGTGAAACCTTATATTTATTATATTAATATCAATGGGCCTGATCCAGAATTAGTAATGACAGGTTATTTGTGTATGACACGTAGGAGCAGGGTTGCCGACTCTCCCGGAATGTCCGGGAGACTCCCGAAATTCGGGCAGTTCTCCCGGTATCCCGGGAGAGCAGGCAAATCTCCCGCAAGTGACTTGAGGCCTGTGGTTTAATGGAAACCACGGCCTCAAGTCCTGCCAGGGACAGGAATGGACTTGATGACGTAATTTGCGCCATCACGTAATTGATGATGTAATTTGCGCCCCATCCCCTAACTAATACTTACCCGTTTTTAGCTGTAATAGGGATCGGGACGGGGCGCAAATTACATCATCAATTACGTGATGGCGCAAATTACGTCATCAAGTCCATTCCTGTCCCTGGCAGAACTTGAGGCCGTGGTTTCATAAATCACGTCATTAAGCCCTTCCCCCTGCATGCATCGATCTCCCGGAGGAGTGCAGGGCTAGATTAACAGTGAGGCTAATGGGACAGTCCCAGGCCTCCAACTGAAAATAGGCCCACACACACTGCAGATCTCCAGGCCTCTTACCACAGTGGATAAAGATGAATGTCAGGGACTAACATTCACCTCCAAAGCATACTATATAATGTGGGCCCTTGATATTGTTCAGCCCCAGGTCCACATGGTCCTCAATCTGGCCCTGAGTGCAGGGGGGGATTGTCCTGTTCTTTTACATGTGGAAGTGAGGATTCCAAATTCTAACGTACGTAATATGCCCGTAAGTGTGAATCCGGTCCAATGTTTTGCGTTACATGAAAATAGTTTGATGTGATTGGCTGTACAAGTAAATATTACGCTAATAATTGTCAATAATTGATTATAAAGCAGCTCTCATAAGAATTTCGCTGTTAAATACAAGTTGATGATACTGAGAACTGATTCCAGAGTGTTTTACGTGTATAAATGCCTGTTTATGATTCCTCCACAGACACACAGCTGGCAGAGGGATCCGGTCTGGACGGTGAGTTTTACAGTTGTTATCATTTAATTCACACATTCACATAATGCAATACTGTCACAAATCAAAAGCCGACCAATCAGCCATTAGCTTTCATTAGTTTCACTTGCACTAGATAAATCAAAGAAGATATCTGATTGGTCGGTAGGTTTCCCAGTCTAGACAGTATATACCATTGACAAATTGCTATTTCTATCTGTCATTTGGCAAACATTAAAATAATGACTATTGTTTATATAGAACCACATTTGTCTTTCTGTAGTAATTGTGATCAGATTCTACTGTAGCTTTCACTTTCCTGTTACATACTAGAGAATGTCAGTTAGAATCTGATTGGTTGCTATTGGCAACATTTTTGCTTTCCTTTCCCCCACGTTGGCGTTATTTGGCGTTATTTTCCACTTCAAATCTGGCATTATCGCATGAAAATGAACTTCGTAAATAGAGCTCATAGTTTTTGACTTTTATACTTTTGTTTGCGATGATTTTGAAAACTATTAGGTTAAAAGTATTAATGTTTATCTTTTTTTGTCTACAGAATCTGCAAAAGACAGAATGAGTGTAACTGATAGAATTGTTCAAGTTAACAATGGTAAGATCTAACCCTTGCTGAAGTTTTGAAAGCAGTTTTATGGACTAAGCCAATATAAGTGATATATATATATATATATATACATGCACTGCCAACAACTGTGATTCAGATTACGTGAACTGTAGCTATGAACAGCATGCCAGTGAAATTAATACTGTATTTACCCAACGTTAACATTGTTGTGTATATATAACTTCCCATATAGAAGTAAGTGTTTAATGCTTTAGCTGACTTTGAAGAGCAAGGGCATAATAGTTTTACAGTTTAGAGTAATGAACTAAAGTAGAATCTCAATTTTCTATGCTTCAGTTAACCAACGTTAATTAATTTTAGGGGAATAGATTCAAATTTTTGATCCTTAAAAATTCTTTTTTTTTTTTTTTTAATCCAAAAATCATTAAACGCTTGATTGGCAAAGATGTGGTGATAAGGTAAATTAACTCTTACTATTCTATTCCTATATAGTTATTATGACATGATCGTTATCTTAATGATCTTTTAGGCCACTCACGCAGGATTCAAGAGACTATGGACCGAATCCAGAGCTCAGCATAGATCCCTTCTGCATAACCTCCAACATGACCCATTCCATTAGGTACAAAATACTCTGCTCCTCAGTTTCCAACTGTCAGTTGCTATGGTAACTACCTTTGAAGAAGAGGCAAATAGTTTTTAAAATATCAGTTAATTCATTTAAACCAGATAAAAGTGACAGTTGGAAGCTCAGGAGCGGATTAGATTGTACACAATGGAATGGGTCATGTTGGAGGGTCAGTGTATGATTGTACCAATCAAATTGTAGCTCTCACTTTCTTATTCCATACTAGAGAAGTTCAGCTAGAATGTGATTGGTGGCTATGGGCAACATCTCAGAGTCGAAAGTTTTATTTTTCACTTAATGGATAATATTAATCTTTATTATTTTAATACAAACTTAGTGCTTAAAATTCTCTCGTAGGAAGTTTCCGTTCTGGAAAATACCTGATTAAAGACATGGATATCGCATATAGAATTGGAAGAAATAAACTTAGTTGCAGAAAAAAAGTTTGCCTGTGGCCAAAGTCCGCGGATGGATATGTGTATGTGCCGTACACAATGTCCAGTGCTTACGGTAAGTGTGTTTTTTTATGACTGTGCTCTTGTTAATATCTGCAATGCTGCATCGTGATGGGTGAATTCATGCTCTAAAATACATTAAGAAAGAAGTTAACATTTATATGGCTTAATTATGTGGCCCAATACTTACCAGCTTCTGTTGTCTGGTGATCAGAGAGTAGGGGGCCAGATTTACTAAGCTGCAGGTTTGGAAGAGTGGAGATATTGCCCATAGCAACCAATCAGATTCTAGATCTCATTTAACTATTGCATACCAGAGAATGTCAGCTAGAATCTGATTGGTTGCTGTGGGCAACATCTCCACTTTTCCAAACACTTTTCCACAGCTTAGTAAATCTGGACCAAGGGGTTTACTAGTCTCTGTAGGGGCACACTCAGATCAGCACTCTGCACAGTGAGGGAGAGAATGAATCTGGGATCAGAAAGGAGAAAGAGAGCAAAAATATGACTAAAATAGCTGTTCTCTTCATATTGCTGCTCCCGCCCTCCTTTACGGCATCTAGTAATGTCACAGCGCTGGAGGTCAGGAAGGAAGAATGAGGTGGGTTCAATTCTCTGAAAAAGGGAACTCAGAAGCAGGGCCACCACCAGAAATTGTGGCGCCTCCTCCTGATGGCGGTCCTGCCCGCATAGAAAGGCATCTCCTCTAGTGAGGAAGACCCAGGCTCCGACTAACAGGAAAACCTAGAAACAGAATTTTTCCTTTGCACAGTCTCTAATGTATTTACATCTTTCTGGAGATATGGCCTCCAGAACTGAACACAGTATTCCAGGTGAGGCCGCACCAATGACTTATAAAGTGACATTGTGCTGGATCCAGACTTAAGTAAGTGCTTGAAATGAGATACTCCTGGGCTAAACCATGTTGATTGCAGGGGAGTCATATTTCATCTGTTGCAAACAGTATTAGAGTTGAGAGGTGATGTTTCCTATCCCAAGTCTAAATAACAGTGTGATAGTAACGCAGTGTGATAGTAAAGCTGGTCAGTATCTGTGTGCAGTAAGCAATTCAAAGATATATCCCTGCATGCAAAGACTACAATTACCTTGACCCCCCCATGCAATCCACATGGTTTTAGCCCATGTTTAATGGTTTCAAGCACTTATTAAGTCTGGATCCAGCCTATTATTACTTTTCCCTTTCTGCTACTAATTGTATAGAACCATGCATCTGACTTGTCTTCCTCATTGCTTTGTTACATTGCTTGCCTACCGGAAGGTTACATGACATGGTGATTCTTAGATTTTTTTTCCTACTAGAAGTTTTCTTGAGTATAATTCAGAATGTTCTTTCTTTTTCCAGATTTCTACAGTTTTAGTATAGTTAAAGCTAGTCTTTTGGACATCCAAGATGCCACCTGCATTCGTTTCACCAAACGTGTATCAGAGGAGGATTACATTAACTTCACCCCTTTAACTGGGTATGTACCAAACTGTGAATTGTACCTGGGCTTCTATTCATACATACTGGGATTATATACTGTAACTCTATAAATAAACAGATACAACTGAACTTCTAACTGGCTATTTTCATGATAAATGATTGATTTAAAGATTCACTAGGGTCCATTGGAATCGTTTGAATTTAATAAATGTTTATAAAATACGGCTAGCATATTCTGAATTAATATACTATTAGATGGATACAGTCTAGGGGGTCTCTACCTCCTATTTTTTTTTCTTTATTCTACAACAAAAAATGTTGCCCTCAGTTAGTGAATATTGGGTCTTTAATGGAACTTCCAATAGGACCCAGCTCATTAGAAACAACCAAACACCAAATTAAAAATAATGGTAAAAATACACGAGGGGGGCTTTTTGGTTGTTACCTGCAGTCATATTTTATTTTATCAAAAGGTTCAATTTCATACACAGATCTGGGGATTTTGGTAGTCTGCCTTATGAGAGGACGAAATTACGTAATATATTTATTTTGACACGGTCTGTTTTTTGTCATTTTATTTTATTTTGTTTTCAGTTGACATTTTAAAGATTGTGGGCTGGATTCACTCTTCAGTGTGGGATCCGTAGTTGCGGATACACATGTATCCGCAACTATTTCCCTGCTCCCCTCCCATGCCCCGCCCCCATTTTTAATTGCCTAATTGCACTTATGAGTGCCATCGGGCAGCCTTAACTACCTGTGCGTATTTTCCCCTGAGGTTCCCCAGCCCTCCCTTCCAGCCTAATTTACATTCCCCCCCACCCACTTTATGTAAGTTACCCCGGAGGCTGTCGTGGCACGCCTCCTCTTACCTTAAAAACTATGGCCCATATTCAGAGTACGGGACGTATAACATATACGTCCGGTGTTTAGAGATTTTTACTACTGCGCATGCGTAGTCATTTTAACTTAATCTTTTTCAGACCGCATTTACGCAATCTACGTAAGAAAAAGATAAGTAGATTACGTAAAAAAATTACTATGCATGCGCAGTAGTAAAAATCGCTAAACACCGGATATATATGTTATACGTCCGGTACTCTGAATACGGGCCTATGTGCGGTCTTTAAAGACTGCATGTAGTTAATCTGCGCACGGGACCACTACATAATTTGCGTAATCTATATGACTACGCATGTGCAGTGGCCCAGTACGTAAAAATCGCCACCTAAGAAGCATCAGTGTCAGGGTCTGTCAGCTCAATGAATAGGTGGGTACACACTGGGGCTTTTTCCGTGATTATCGTTCCAGTCACTCGATAAATGAGTGTTTGGAACGATATTGTGTAAGTGTGTACTCTACATAGGGTCGATGCGAGAAATTTTTCAGGCCTGGAACATATCCATGGCAGCCCACCCCCATGTGGCATCACCCGTGACATCACATACAGGTGAATCTTGTTAGAGAATCTCCCAGCGTGTGCCCAGCTTTACATTACAGAGATAACTGCTGATTTTGTTGGTTTGAAAGCACAAGTTTCTACCGGTCTCTTGCTGTCCTCTCTTTTAGGTGCTGGTCACAGGTAGGTCGCATCGGTGGTGGACAAGATATCTCCTTGGAGAGTCCAGGATGCATCTGGTCATCGGTTGTCACCCATGAGGTTCTTCATAGCTTAGGTCTTCACCACGAGCACATCAGGAGAGACAGGGACCAGTACGTTCAAGTTCTGTGGGATAACATCAAGGAAGGTAGGGTCCAAACGCATGAAATGTAACTCCTCCTAATGCATCAATAGTAGATTGGCCATTGCATGTACATGGATATTATCCGGTAGACTAGTGACCCTTCAAGGTCATCCAGCAGCAATTTTTGTTTGAAGGGTTCTAGGATGTTGGCAGAATGGGTCATGTTGGAGGGTATGATCTGTCCTAACCTTTAACATGTGTGGGCTTTTACCAAACGTTTGTTTTCATGTTCCAGTCTGGATCAGGTCTTCAATGGGGAGAAGCGGTAGTGTCCTGGGAAAACTGGGACTCATAGTAGTAATTGAGACTATGGAATGGATTTAGTAATATAGGTTAATGGTTTAATATGCCTGAAGCCGTTGTCAGACTCCAATTCGGCTTGCGCTATATTTCACTGGAGACATGTTCCGGGTGGGTGGAAGGATGGGGTGGGTAGAGGACTAATGCTCTGTTGTTTTTATTTCAGATGGAAAGCCTAATTTCATGGTGACTGAAAATTTGAATGAAAATCTTACCCATTATGATTATGGTTCCATCATGCATTATGCCAAGTAAGTGTTTAAGAAGACAAAAATACAAAGTAATATCATGTAATTAAAGGTCTGTGGGGCCCAGTAGAGAACTGGGAGGTTCTTCTGTAATATATGTAGTGCTTTCATATCAGAGACTGTCTATTTCCAGGTCCATGGGTGGCAGGTCTTTAGTATTCAGAGATCTGCGCGGCGATCGGATCGCAATAATACGCACGGCCGGTGCAGGCCAAACCCCCTTCACACCCACGACACTCCCCTCTCTCCGCTGTGATGTCGGAGACTTCCGCCACCATAGACCACTTGTAACTTTCCGAGTGCATTCCAGTGCGTATGCGTCCTCCGTACGTGCAATTCATGATAGTCACGCCCACTTTCCTTCATTCAAATGCCCCCCCGCCCATTTTTATTTAAATTTACCCGTGCGTATTTTTGCGTCGCCTATCCGTTCGTATGTACCAACGTGCGATTCCCAGGTCCGTACGTAAGGCACTTTCGCATGTATAGTCTACGTTAACTACGTAAATAAAGTTACTACGCATACGCAGTTGGTCCGATCCTAAAAATATACGTACGTAAGTAGCCGTGAAATCGGATCTCTGAATACGGCCCAGGATCTTTAGGTCTTTAGATTAGGGGGATCGCAGCTCCACACATGAACGGAATGACAATTGCCCCTGTCTAAATGCCCGTGGCATATTAAAGGTCAATGCTACAATGCCGTTTCCTTAAGCAAATACAAAGATCGAAATAGTTCTTAATCGTGTCGTGATATCACGTAACTATAGATGGATTTTAGCTTCCTTTATTTTCATAAACTTATTGTTGAGTTTAAAATGGAAGTATAACCATTGTTATAAACGTGGCAGAAGACGTAAGTCTTACAGATGTGTTACTTACAAGGATTGGTGTGTTTTCTTACAGCAAGGCTTTCTCGATTGATGGCATCAAACCAACCCTGATCGCCGTTCCTGACAGTAAAACGGAATTTGGAAAGACGTCCCTTATGTCTGATTTGGATGTCAAAAAAATTAACACCCTCTACAACTGTAGTAAGGCTTCAACAATTACTGACCTTTTGTCTTAGCAGCTTACAAGTGTGGATGTAATGTGGGTCAGGAAGCTGTGTTTGTGCCTGGTTCTTACCTACAAGGCTGACCTTGGAATGATGTGATCTCTATGAAGCTAGGAAAGCTATGTCTGGGACCAGAGAGGGATGGCAGGACCAACCTGTTAGTGGTCAACTGTGATGTGGTCAGTACGTGGGAGGCCAGGCCAGACTTTAAGAGCATAAAATCTTAGGTTACCAGTTGTTGGGTGGGAGTTGTAGACTCTTTAGTTAGTGCCATCAGGGCCGCCATCAGGGGGGGGACAGCCGGGCCTAGTGTCCCGGGCCCGGACAGAGAGGATGCCCGGGATAGCCCCAGGCCTCCTCTCTGTCCCGCCCAGGACACCAGGGCTGTAACTAGGGTGGTGCGAGCGCTGCCACTGCCCAAAGCGTGAGGAGAGGGTGAGCGCAGTGACACTATCAGCTGATGACT
Organism: Limnodynastes dumerilii; assembly: GCA_011038615.1. Lineage (NCBI taxonomy): Eukaryota > Metazoa > Chordata > Amphibia > Anura > Limnodynastidae > Limnodynastes > Limnodynastes dumerilii. The sequence goes on along the minus strand of WWET01000796.1, from coordinate 127,436 downwards.
CTCCTGCTGCTCCACAGAGAGATTTTCAAAGCTTTCCAGGTTGACCAGTCAGGGAGTAGCTGAGATCATTGTGCTACTCCCTCATTGGCTGCTGCAGCTATGCACCGCCCCCACTCCCTCCATTTCCTCCTTCCAGTCCACCTCAGTGTCTGCAGTGTGCACAGCTCTGCTAAAAAGTAAGTGTGTGTGTGTGTGTGTGTGTGTGTGTGTGTGTGTGTGTGTGTGTGTGTTTTTGAGCATTGTGTGCACAGCTCTGCTAAAAAGTGTTTGTGTTATTAAGCATTGTGTGATATTATGCATGCATGCATGGTGTATGATATTATGCATGCATGGTGTATGATATTAAGCATTGTGTGATATTATGCATTGTGTGTGATATTATGCATGCATGGTGTGTGTGATATTATGCATTGTGTGTGTGATATTATACATGCATGGTGTGTGTGCGTGTGATATTATGCATGGACACATGCATGGTGTGTGTGATATGCATGCATGGTGTGTGCGTGTGATATTATGCATGCAAGGCGTGTGTGATATTATGCATGCATGGTATGTGTGTGTGTGATATAATGCATGTATGTAGTGTGTGTGTTCGATTATGTATGTTATGTGTGTTTGTGTTATGTGTGTGTGTGTGTGTGTGTCCATAGCTGTGAATGATCAGCGCTTTGGATTAATGCACACAGGGGAGAAGATGGAAGAAGAGAGCAAGGAGAATCTTATACAGGAATTGCCTCAGGGCATAATCTTTTTTTTACTTTCATACCGTTGTGTGTGTGACCCAGGGTGTCTAATAGATCCATTATCTCCTCTTAGGAACAAACATTACGACGACTACCACCAGGACCACAACATCTACTACAACCACCACAACGGCTCCTACAACCACCAGATCTACCACCAGAACAACAACCCCTACAACCACCAGATCTACCACCAGAACAACAACCCCTACAACCACCAGATCTACCACCACAACCCCCCAAACCACAATTACAGCTACTACTCCTACAACCAGCACTACCAGGGCCACTACTACTACCACCACTGTGACGGCTCCAGATTTGAAACTTGGAAAACTTAACAACAGTAAGACAATATTGTACATTAAAAGTATATATATATATTTTTTAAATGGACAGCTGACTGTAGCCATAAATGCCCTGTAAGCAAATGCTTTTCAGCTGTTGATTGGTCACGCCCCGCCGTTGAAGATCCCTCTTCGTACTGCGTAACTGTGTGGTTAATGTACGCTCAGTATGATCTTACTGTCAGCTTAATGTCAGCTGTCATTATAAGTTCTGGATCTGGTCCATTGTCATCACTGAGCTAATAGAAATTCCAAAACTATTTTTGATGGCGGAATGGTTAAAAATGCCAACATATACGGCTTACACTGCTATATTTTTCTGAGTACAATATCTAACTCTATAGTATACTAGAGAGCCATTACATGCAGATCTCCCCTACTTATCCCATTAATTAGACATGGGACATGCAGTCAACTTAATTATAGGTTTGGTGGAATAACTACCGGGCCGCAGAGGATGTGACAGCACTAAACTGTCACAGACCCTCCAACATGACCCATTCCATTAGGTACAAAATGCTCTACTGAGCTTTCAATTGTGGTTACTATGGTAACCTCCTTTGTTGAAGAGAACTATGCTTTTCAAAAATCAGTTAATTTATTAAAACCAGGGGAGTGACAGTTGGAAGCTCAGGAGCGGAGTATTCTGTACCTAATGGAAGGGGTCATGTTGGAGGGTCTGCTGTCAGCTTCTGTCAGGTTATAGGCACTGATGGCTGAGCGCTATTTATAAATTATAATGATAAGTGCTGAGCATAATGACTATTCTCCCATAAGCTGACAGCTACAGCCAGTGACCACATTGTGTATGCACCAGTTGGGGTGCAGTACAAGTTGAACCCCCCCCCCATTCTTTCATCTGGAAGTCTGCTATGGGGCCTATATTTCTCTACTTCCACCCTTAGGCAGCTCTGACGTGTTTTATGCTTCTTTTGCAGACTGTGGGGGAAATCTAACAAGCAAGGATGGCGTAATCACATCTCCTAACTTTCCTAATAATTACCCCAATAATGCATACTGTCACTGGAACATCACCACTAATACAAAAGTAAGATTATAAAAAAATAACAAGAACAATAATGGTAATAATAATAATTCTTCATATTTATTAGCCAATACCCTGTGACCTTAGTAAAAGTGTTGCCCAGAGCAACCACTCAGATTCCAGCTCCCATTTTCTGGAATGTACTGAGAAAATGATAAATAGAATCTAATTGGTCGCTATGGGCAACACCTCTTCTTTTCTCTTTAGATGTTTAAAAAATCTACCCCTTAATGTATTAGTAGGATCTGTGGAGTGGATCCTCAGATTTTATTCTCATGCAATTGGATCACCTAGCAACCAATGTGTAAGAATCCACACTCCTTTTTCTATAGGATTGTGCATCTGTGCATCTGTACCGCTAACCACCCCCCTCTCACAGACAAACTTTCCATACCCATGGTCTACCTTAACTTTTACAAGTCCTGAAAATGGTGTCAGTACACTGGATACATACACCAAGAGAGGGCATGTCTATCCCATTTGCCTGATTGGAGTAACCCCACTCTTAATTTTGAATGGGACACAATGTGCTCCAACTACTTACCATACATGTGCGCACAGAGCGAAAGCCGGCCACAATTCAATCCAAACGCTCGGAGCAATATAACAGACCTTCCAAGATGAGCCATTCCACCAGGTACACAATACTCTGCTCCTGAGCTTCCAACTGACACTCACCTTGTTTTACTGAATTAACTGATGTTTGAAATTTTTTTTTCTTTAAGACAGGTGGTTACCATAGTAACCGATTGTTGGAAGCTCTGGAACAGAGTATTTTGTACCTAGTGGAATGGGTCATGTTGGAGGGTTATGAAATAGGAGCTCCTGATCCAGCCCTAAGATCTGAATCTCACACTCAACCCCTTTATGTTCACTGAACTATCTCTCGGCACACTACAATATCTTGATCCATATTTGGACTTATCATACTGTAAATCTATTCCAGAATTCCATAACTTAGCTGTTCTTCATGCTTATCTTTTAGTCTAATATTTTGTCATGATAATGATAAATATGGCTGAATGGACTTTTTCTAACCCATAATTTTGTGATCTGTTTTCGTCACAGTTTCTCATCACCTTCACAGACTTTGACATTGAATTTGGTGGTGTAAAATGTGTGTTTGACAAGCTAAGTATCTACAATGGGAGAGAGCTCAATAGATTGTATCCGTACAAAGATCTCTGCGGAAAGAATCTCCCCGCACAAATCCTGTCTTACAAGAACTCCATGCAGATTGTCTTCATCAGCGACTACAGCGCGGGGTGGACAGGATTTAGACTTGTGTACAATTCAGGTAAGGAAATGGCTGTCAGTTACACAAAATAACTTAAATATCATTTGTAAGTAGAATTAAACCCATAGAATCATGTAGTAGAATCCAATGGTTGAGACCCCTGTGGTAGGCTAATGTCTGGGACCCTGCGTTAGAATCTAATGTCTGGGACCCTGTGGTAGGCTAATGTCTGGGACCCTGCGTTAGAATCTAATGTCTGGGACCCTGTGGGAGGCTAATGTCTGGGACCCTTCGTTAGAATCTAATGTCTGGGACCCTGTGGTACAATCTAATGCTGGAGGAACCTGTGTTAGTATCTAATTTCTGAGGACCTTGCAGTAGAATCCAATGTCAGGGACCCTGTGATGGACTAATGTCTGCTACCCTGTGGTAAAATCTAACGCCTGAAGACCCTGTGGTAGAACCTAATGTCTGAGGACCCTGTGGTAAAATCTAATGCCTGAAGACCCTGTGGTAGAACCTATTGCCTGAAGACCCTGTGGTAGAACCTAATGTCTGAGGACCCTGTGGTAACCCTGTGGTAGAACCTAATGTCTGAGGACCCTGTGGTAGAACCTAATGTCTGAGGACCCTGTAGTAGAACCTTATGTCTGAGGACCCTGTAGTTGAACCTTATGTCTGAGGACCCTGTAGTTGAACCTTATGTCTGAGGACCCTGTGGTAGAACCTAATGTCTGAGGACCCTGTGGTAGACTCTAATGTCTGAGGACCTTGTAGTAGAATCTAATGTCTGAGGACCCTGTGGTAGAACCTTATGTCTGAAGACCCTGTGGTAGAACCTTATGCCTGAGGACCGTGTGGTAGAATCTAATGTATGAGGACCCTTTGGTAGAACCTTATGTCTGAGGACCCTTTGGTAGAACCTTATGTCTGAGGACCCTGTGGTAGAACCTTATATCTGAGGACCCTGTGGTAGAACCTAATGTCTGAGGACCATGTAGTAGAACCTAATGTCTGACAACCCTGTGGAAGACTCTTATGTTTGAGGACCATGTAGTAGAACCTGATATCATTGTGTTTGAATCTAATGTCTGAGAAACCTATAATAGAATGTAATATCTAAGAATGTTGTGGTAATGTCTGAAACCTCTTTAAAGATTTACTAGTACTACCAGTGGTGATAAAGAATTCAAGGTAATAATGTAGAAATTCTTGTGCTACTACATCAGTATTGTTTTATACAGTGCTGTGAACTGAGGGGAAGGGATAGATATTAGTCCTCGTATACTTTATTCATTCATGACATGTCTGTTGTATTTTTCTTGCAGTGTAATTGTGGAATATTAATATTAATATGTACAGCGCTTAATAATAAAGGGAACAGTTCAGAAGACCTTCAACATCAAAGCAAGAAACTAAAATGAAAACATTTGTAATTGTGGCATTTTCCATTACAAGATTAACTTTTTAAATTGTTATTTATTCAGTGTGTTTGTTTCTTTTTATCATTAATGTATTTGTAAGAATAAACTTGTCTTTTTTAACATAAAAGTGACTTCTTGTGACCTTAAAAGAATTGCTGAAGTATGTTCTAACCTAGATATAAAAAATAAATGACCCAATTCCAGATCATTCTTGGATCCTTACAGATAAGACTTTGGTGATGCACTATTGCCAAAATGGACTAAGAAAAAATGTCACTACCACATATGACCACTAGATGGCAAGTCATGTCCCTGTTAAACTGCAATGGGTCACAACTGTGCCATTTGTTTTTTTCTGATTTAGATTCTGATTTAGATTCAATCCACAGCTATAAAGTGACAGAACCGGCCCTAAACAATTGGGGCGGGACTTGAGCCCATCCCATCCTTAGTCACACTCAGGTTTTGAGACCTTATTTGGAGTTATTTGTATGAAGTCACTGCCTCAAGCCCAGATCTGGGAAATTCCTGGAGAGTCAGCAACAATGGTTGATTTGCATAGTTTATTGCCATCCATTTTTACAGATCATGAGCAAATTTGAGACACTGAGGTTGATCCAAAGTTAAGAATAACAACACAAATGATGCAACCATGTTCCAATGTCAGCCTTACTGTATAAAACAATTACAGTGAAAAGAAAGTATAGGCTTAAAGTCCCTGAAATAATCTGCTTTATTTATGTGTGTAAATGCACCATATGATAATATTGGGATATGGCAGTGACTCAGTGTCTGGGATCCGTTTTACTGATTCAATAAGTTCATTCTGCTGAACAAATCGCACGAGAACTTTATTTTACAACATTCAATCAAACAATCTGCAAAACTGACACATTTGAAAATGTATTTACACGTAATGGACCGGAAGCAGATTTAATAGTTAGCGACGGTTTTCCAAATGCTGCGTGCAGAAAAAGGTGCAACCTTCATGTGCGCTACTCACTCCAGCATAGATCTGGAACCTCAACATCCAGATTCCTGTGCTGGTAGTTGGGACATTGGGGGAGGGGTGTGTGTCATTCTTAAAGCTTGTCCGCATAGGGGAGAGGTATTTAAATTGTTCAGTAAGGGCTTGGCTGAGCTCTTACATATGATACTCATTAACGCACCGTTCTCATTTTAAGTGTGGCCGGTGAGTAAATTTTAAGGTAGGGTCTCGGTGTCAGAAAACCATAAGTGCGTGGGGTGTGTTTTCCCCTTGTACTTATGCAAATTAGGGTTGCACAGTGGCCCAATAGCAGCTGGAGGTCTGCTCGCATGTTCCTATTAAATCTGTATCTGGTCCTTTATCATAACACACAGTATTAGATGCGTTTTAAGTCGGGGAATCGGAGCGATTGCACTGAAGTCTCCGATATTGCACACTTGCCAGCTGGTGTCCCTCTTTTCAAGATGGTTGATGAAATGAGCCATTAGACTGTCTGATATCTGTCTGGTGTCTGAATACAACCGGGCTTAAGTTCATCCAGGAGCTTTGGGAGTTCTCTGCCTCAGGCCTCGGCCTTTTGGGGCTTTGGTGGGAAGAGTTGTAGGCTGGCTCTGCAGAGGAGCTTGTAAGAAGTCATTGTCAGGTCTTCACATCTCATCCCTTCTGTAGTTGTGGACTTGGCATAAAGCTCCTGAGACAAAGGATAGACTGGTTAAGCCTTACAGAATACTTCCAGATGTTTGTTGCCCTATAAATAAATAATCAATCCTATGGCAAACGTTTAGAAAACGTCAACGTTCTGGGATGAAGTCCAGCAACCCTCTAGACCAGGGATGGCCAACCTGTGGCTTCAGGTGTTGTGAAACTAACTGCAAAAGCATAGCCAATACCCGACCAACCATGCTGGGAATCGTAGTTTCACAACACCTGGAGAGTCACAGGTTGGCCAGGTCTGCTCTAGACCAGGGCTTCTCAACCAGTGGTTTGTGGAACTCGGTGGTACATGAACCACTTTGTGGTGGTTCATGGGATACCTGGGTTGGGTCACATGGAGTTACAGCATCCAGAAGTATTTATATATAAACCTAGAGGTAGGAGACTATTTGGCTGGATCCAGACTTAAGTAAGGGCTTGAAATGAGTCACTCCTGGGCTAAACCATGGTGATTGCAGGAGAGTCATATTTCATTCATTCATTGAGAGGTGATGTTTCCTATCCCAAGTCTAAATAACAGTGTGATAGTAACGCTGGTCAGTATCTGTGTGCAGTAAGCAATTCAAAGCTTGACTCCCCCTGCAATCAACATGGTTTAGCCCAGGAGTAACTCATTTCAAGACCTTACTTAAGTCTTGATCCAGTCCTATATATGAGAAAATAAGTAAAAGCTAAGCAGTTGATGTGCAAAGAGCAGGACCATAGCAAGGCTGAATATTGGCTACAAAATGAAAATTAAAATAGCCATAATTCAGAATTCCTGATTGAGAATTGCAGACCCTCCAACATGACCCATTCCATTAGGTACAATTAATCTGCTCCTGAGCTTCCAACTGTCACTCACCTGGTTTAAATGAATTAACTGATATTTAAAAAACTATTTCCCTCTTCAACAAAGGTGGTTACCATAGTAACTGACAGTTGGAAACTGAGGAGCAGAGTATTTTATACATAATGGAATGGGTCACATTGGAGGGTAGGTAATCGTCCTGAGGGGACTTTGGGCTCTATTTACAAAGATCGTTTTCATATGATAAAGCCCATTTTCATGTGTTATTAGGGGGACGAGGAGGGGGGTACATGTCGGGAGACCGCTGGAATACAGTTAAGTAAAAAAACATTAAAATCTAAGTAAATTATCTAGTTTTAATAAAATTTTACATAATAAACCTATTCAATTTTTAAAAAACCACAAAAAAATAGAGAACAAAGGTTTGAAACTTACCTAACTGGGCGCACATCTGGCTCTTATTCCGGCGCGTGTGTGCAGTGATTTTGCCTTTTGGGACTTGAAATTTTACAAGTCCCAAAAGGCAGCTACTGCGCATGTGCCAAGACTGCATAGCCGAACAGCGAAAGGCTCGCTGACCATCATGGGACCTCGCCGGAGGGGTAAGTAACTAATGATAGTAAATAGAGCCCATTGTGTAGTGTGTGCATGTACGATTACCTGAACCTGTACCTCCACCTCCCAATATTTTTACATAATTATCGGCAAGTGCAGCCATAATAAAATAATAAAAGCTGTGCATTCTGCAAGAGATACATGGCTTCCATTACTCTACTACTGCTATACTTATAGAGTCAGACAGATGGGTAAACTTCAGCCAGAAGGTAGAGCTTCCACCCATTGGTTGGAGTATCTCTGACAGCCAGCCAATTAGAAAACTGTACGGGTCTCCTGCCGAGATTGACAGGAGGCTTGTGCAACCAATTAGAGTAGAGATTGAGAGGAAGCCCATTTAGCTAATTAGCTGTAAGGGCTTCCTATCAATCTCAGCAGCCCCTCCTTCTTCAGCATGGATGAACCCCCCCCGCCCCCAGTAGGAGAGGTGTGTGGCACTGATATCAAGAGAATTCCATCAAGAAAATTCCATTTATCGGCCACCACCTGCTGGGAGCTATAACTGCTCTAGTGTGTGGCCAGCTTTATACTATGTGTTGTGGCACTAGATTATGTAAGATGAAAGGGGAAGCATTAGTTGTTGGAACGAACCAGTTAAAAGGGGGCTCTGGTTTTTATTTCTTTTTAAAGGAAATTGTAGATGATACAAATCTGTCTTTACAATTATTGCTGTTGGTAAATTCCTAGCACTTGTTATAAGGGAAAATGGATTCATACTAAAGTGACATTAACATTGGGTCGAATCCAGACCTCATTGGCAGCGAATCAGATAGCAGCACACTGCACATTCCTAATTCCTGTGCCCGTGAAGGAAGACACCTCCCCTCTCAGTAAGGGGTCCTCAGATGAGAGGACCCTACTGTAACATATACACATTAGTCCCATGGAAAATAGGGAAGGTGCATAGCTGAAGACTGTACATAAGGGCTTAACCAAACTCTTACCGACTGATTTACATACTTCCCCCTCTCACCATGCACACATGCTATACCCCGCCATCTAAAGGCTTCCAGCTCGGAATCTGGGATCCTGAGGATCCAGCTCCATTCTGGAAGCCATGTAAATGCACCTGTTTAGCCGCCACTTGCCGCTGTGGAAAATGACCGGAAATGGCGACACTGGATATGATCTGCGGTGTCTGCCTGAAGTGTTAGTCGGGGAAGAATTAAATTCAGCTTCATTAATCCCACTGTCAGAACCCAGAAATCTGCTAAAGAAGCCGGGCCGGATTTCCCACCGGGGCGCTTGTGACAGCATGACACCCGGCTCTGCCAACGCGATCATTACTAGCCTCGCTGCTGTCACTGAGTTCTGTAAGGGAGCCCAGGCCAGTGATACGACTGGACCGGATCCAGATATAATAATATTATGCTAGCGGCTGCGGAGCTCTGCTATTGGATCACCGAGCTCTCCTAATTTGCATAAGTAAGAGACGAGATCACTCCCTTCACGCTCATGGTTTTCCACTACGAGAACCCCACCTTAACTCAGGGTTACCGACTCTCCTGGAATATCCGGGAGACTCCCGAAATTTTTGCAGTTCTCCCAGTATCCCGGGAGACCCGGCAAAGCTCCCGCATGCCCCCGCCAGCCATCAATTACTACTCTAATCCCTAGCGTTACTAGGGATGTGCGGGGCTGGATGATGTCATCAAGCCCCGCCCATCCCCTGAAACGCTAGAGATTACAGGAGTGATTGTCAGGGGGTGGGGCTTAATGACACAATTTGCATAAATTAAGCCCCGGGTTTCTCCCGGAGGGAAGCTCTAAAAAGTCGGCAACCCTGCCTTAACGCACAGTTGCCGACTTTTGGCAGCTTCTCTCCGGGAGATCCCGGAGAGAAGCTAGCGACGCATGCAGGGGGCGGGCTTAATGACGCGGGTTATGCAAAATACGTCATTAGGCCCCACTCCCTGGCTCATACTGCCCCGTTTTTACTTGGAATAGGGGTCGGGACGGGGCTTGAGTGCACTCTTAGGTGAGAATACGGCCTTAAGTGTTTATCCAAGCCCTTACTGTACAATTTAAATATGTCCCCTCCTAATATAAGAACATGCTTTAAGCGCGCCGGCCCGCCCTGCCTCCAGATCCGTGCTGGACGTCGGTAGCGTGCGTATACACACATAAACATTGGGGTCGGAAAACAGCCCCAACTACTAAATCAGGATCCGGTCCTCTATTACTAGCGCTTGGCTGCGTCACTGAGCCATACGCCTCTGTGACATATTTCCCTGTAGAGATCCATGTAACATCATGACACTACACTGGCGTCTACACCCCCACGCTCTGCACGAACAAGCCGCTAAACAGCAGAGTGGTGCTTATAGCACAATAGTGTGGACATTTTTTATTTTATTACTTTCACACCCTACATGATCATTACACAAATGCTATAGTCATATAGGACTGTATTCACAGATAGATCAGCCGGCCTGCCCCTATTCCGCCCCCGTTTTTAGGTACCTTATGGCGCTTACGTAGTTTTCTTCTTATGAAGGACAATGCCTCTCCCTGCCCTCCCCCCGCTAATCTAAACCAGAGTTGCCGACATTTAAAAGCTTCCCTCCGGGAGATCCTGGAGGGAAGCCATAGATGCAGGCAGGGGGTGGGGCTTAACGGCATAGTCCTTAAGCCCCGCCCCTTGACTATCAATGACCCCTTTCAGGGTTTCATAGGGGTGTGGGTGGGGCTAGTAAACTAGTGTTGCCAGGCAGGGGGGCCGCCAACTATGATCTAAATCCTCCCCACCCACTTCTAACTAATCACTCCCCAAGTCCGCCTCCTACTTAAACTACTCCGTGCGGTCTTTAAATAGCGCACGGAGGCAATATTCTACCTAACTGGTACGTAAATTGCTTAAATGACCTACTACGCATAAGTAGTAGGTCATTCACTATATATATGTACCACAGAAGCTTCGGCTTCTGCGGTGTGAATACAGTCCATAGAGACTTGTATAACATTATAATGACGTGACTAACGCAATTCACAGATATATTATTCAAGCTTTGTCTGTGTATTATACTGTCAGGTAGGAAGCTGTGAGGTAAGAGGTGGCCATGTTTTATTTTGCATGGTAATTACAAAATACTTATTAATTTTATTTAGGTTGTGTCTGTATATTTATCAATTATTTAATATCCATGTGGGAAAGTAATGACAATACAAATAAAAACTTAATAAATTAACTATAAATGATGTTAAACACTTGGGGCCAGATTTACTTATCTGCAGGAAAGGAAAAATGTAGATATTGCCTATAGCAACCAATCAGATTCCAGCTAACATTTTCTAGTATGTAACTGCAAAATGAGAGCTAGAATGTGATTGGTTGCTATGGGCAACAGCTCCACTTTTTCACTTTCTTGCAGCTTAGTAAATCTGGCTCTCCCTACGACGCAAAGTGTGTAAGTCGGGTGTGTGGACAGAGGTGTGCATGCGCCTAACAGAAGTTCCGCAACGGATCTCCAGGCGTATGGAACTTAGGGCTCTATTTACTGTCATTAGCGTATTTAGCGCTAATGATAGCAACCAGGCTCGCTGCACCTCACAGTATATATTAATACTTACCCCTCTGGCGAGGTCCCACGACGGTCAGCGAGCCTTTCGCTGACATCGTTCGGCTCTGGAGTCCTGGCGCATGCGCAGTAGATGCCTTTTGGGACTTTCAATTTCAATTTCAAGTCCCAAAAGGAAAAATCACTGCGCATGCGCCAGGAGCAGAGACAGACGCGCGCCTGGACAGGTGTTTTCCAAAACCCCAGTCACTCCCCTTGCTAATCCGTGCCCACGGAGACTTCCATTTCCATAGCCTAGCCCTAACTTTCCATGGCCATTTCCGTCCGTGTGTATCCTTCTAATCGCGCCCACTTTCCTTCATTTAAATGCCTCCCCCGCCCATTTCTCTGTAAATTCCTCCGTGCGGATTTTCCCACGTCCGATTCACAAGTCTCTCCGCTAGGCACTTCCACGCGTATAGTCTACGATAACAGCGTATAAAAAGTTACTACGCATGCGCAGTTAAAACATACTTAAAAATACGCACGGAAATCGGAGAATTTACGGATCTCTGAATACGGCCCAGAAAGGTTCATGGCAGTGTTGTTGGGCATTTTCTTCCCTTTGTTTCTGCTGCTAGCAGATTACCTCAGCCTTTCATGCACCTGACAGAAAAGATATTACTATGTGACCATACAATACCTAAGGATGGCAGAAAAGCGCTGGTACAATCTGTGTGCATTAACCTAGAAATTGATCAGAGCAACTTCCATTTTGTGTAATATATCTATCTATCTATCTATCTATCTATCTATCTTAAGGTAATAGGACATTATGTTATTTTGGGAAAAAAGGTAGTAATTACATAATTGTTACTGTTCAGTGACAATGTCACACAAACAGCCGTCATCACACCTGCGGTGATTGTGAACACTGCTGCAGCAGAAGGTAATAATGAGGGGAAATGACACTAGCAAACCACAGAATGAAAACCTTCATTTTTCAATTTGCTTCATTACATTTTAGACACGACTCTCCAAACTGCAGGAAGTAAAAAGCTATCCAGAAAACTCCTGACTGCAAAAATGCCTTACCACGCACATATAAAAAGTTAAATAAAAGTTCCCGTATAACAAGCTTTTAAATATTTTACAAGGTATCACTGCCTTCTCAGTGATGCCAACTGTTATCTATCTATCCATCCATCCCATATCTCATCTCTCTCTCTCATATCTCTCTCTCTCTCTCTCGTATCTCTCTCTCTCATATCTCTCTCTCTCTCTCTCGTATCTCTCTCTCTCATATCTCTCTCTCTCTCTCTCGTATCTCTCTCTCTCATATCTCTCTCTCTCTCTCTCGTATCTCTCTCTCTCATATCTCTCTCTCTCTCTCTCGTATCTCTCTCTCTCATATCTCTCTCTCTCTCTCTCGTATCTCTCTCTCTCATATCTCTCTCTCTCTCTCTCGTATCTCTCTCTCTCATATCTCTCTCTCTCTCTCTCGTATCTCTCTCTCTCATATCTCTCTCTCTCTCTCTCGTATCTCTCTCTCTCATATCTCTCTCTCTCTCTCTCGTATCTCTCTCTCTCATATCTCTCTCTCTCTCTCTCGTATCTCTCTCTCTCATATCTCTCTCTCTCTCTCTCGTATCTCTCTCTCTCATATCTCTCTCTCTCTCTCTCGTATCTCTCTCTCTCATATCTCTCTCTCTCTCTCTCGTATCTCTCTCTCTCATATCTCTCTCTCTCTCTCTCTCTCTCTCTCTCGTATCTCTCTCTCTCATATCTCGCTCTCTCTTATCTCTCTCTCTCTCTCTCTCTCTCATATATCTCTCTCTCATATCTCTCTCTCTCTCTCAGATATTCATTACTTTTAGATCTCTCTCACAGAGCACATCAGTAGAGAAGTTTCATGCCAGGGTATTACCTGCTTCCCTGGTGTGGTCTGTGCCCTCCAGGGGTGTGTCCTGCCCTCCTCCTGCAGGTGCAGCTTCAGCAGCATGGACAGGATGCCCCCTGCACCAGGTCTCCTCTCCTGGCCAGGTTCCCGGGGGGTCCTCAGATCTCTGTCTGGGCTCCTGGCTTCCACCTCTTGCTGAAGGAAGTTTCTCTGTTCATCTTGCAGGATGCTGGCTACTTGTGGATCGGTGGTCAGCCAACCCTCCTCCAAGCTCCGCTTCTCTTCTACTGGCTCCCTGTCCACCAGCATGCCTTCTGAGAGACCTGTGACTTCATCTCCTGGGTGTCCCTTCCCCCAGATTGTTTCTTCCAGGCTTCTCTCTTCTCCGGGTCCTATATACATCCACCCGGTGTCTTCTCGGCTCTTTCCATCCTGAATGATCCTCTTGGCTTCATTATGAGTCCTCACCTTCTGCTCCATCATCCCAGCATATAGCTTCCCCAACAATGACCTCCTCATCTCTCCTGGATCAGGATAGAGTTGAAGTTCTTTGCCTGCGCCCGTCATTGCCCCTGTGTCCTCTTCTGCCCCCTGGTGGCTCAGTGGAGACTTCTCAAGTTCTCGTCTCCATAGGTAAGGAGAGCGCCGGACCCCGATGAGGAGGCCGGAGGCTCTGCCCACAGTGTGATACCTGGGGCTAGCGGAGTGCTTGTACCAGGAGCACCCTGGCTGGGGAGTAGCCAACAGAAGGAAGCCTACAAAGTAGCACCTAAGGGGGCTCATCAGCCAGCCCATGGTAATGTCAGAGAGCTCCCTGCAGAGGAATATGCTGATGTCCTGGAGAAGTATCTTCAGTGGCTGGATGAGAGGAGCTGAGGCTGATAGAAGAGTTATAAGGAGCAGCACATAGATAGATACACACAGAATTATTATCCTTAGGAGGTAAGTGAGATCTAGCAATGAGAAAATGCGGTGCTGTCTCCCCTGTTTGCAGTGTCACCACTTCCCTGCTCCCCTCTATATTAAGGAACTCTGAGGTGCGGGGAGGGGAGGGGGACTAGAGTCATCAGATCGTTACTGTCAAGATACTCATCTCCCAGAGTGTGTTTGGGGTATTGCATCTACCTATATCCATGCATCACCATCCATTGCAATATGTATCCCAGCAGAGCTGTGTAGGAGGTGAGTACAGGGCAGGCTGTGTATAACTCAGTGCTAAAGAGCACCCTACAATAAAAAACAAACTCAACAACAACAACAATAACAACAACAAAATGACTGCTTAATACTGGGATGATTCTAAACAGGTAGCAAAAGTATTTGTATTATTTGTGAATTTGCACATTTCTTACTATACACTGTACAGTGATTTCTATATATTATATTTACACAGAATAAGCACTCACACATGTCTAGTAGTTTATTTAAGCTATCTACGTACCATTTCTGTACCTAGATTGCGTAAACGCGGTCTTTAGACATGCGCAGTAGCTCAATTCTTACAACAACGTACGCAAGACGAAAACTAAGTAACTGTGAATCCGGACCCAAGTCTCGTGTGAGTTTATGGTCAATTAAGAGAAGTCAGTGTCATTTAAATGTATACTACTGCATCAACAGGGAAATCATCTTCTCCATCATTCAGACCTTACTTGTCATAATACCCTATAAATATTTGTTATGGCTGTGCTATGTTAGTGCTATCTCCAAAGCACATTTTTTTTCCCCACTAGGTGAATGCCTGTCACATCAAATAAAGTCACAAAATCAATTGAAAGATGCAATTTTTATAATGTTATATATAATCTTCCTGTATCAAATGTTTCCCGTGAATAAAACTTTTCTGTAGCAATGTAATAGGTGAAATTATAGGTAATCGTGGTGTTTTTTGCTTTAGTTGGCTGCCATTATAGGGGGAGGACAAATCGAATAATAGAATTTATACATGCTAATGTTCTTTCCTGCTAAGAATATAATTTAATTTAAACATTTTTACTGCAGAAGCAGTATTACAAATAAATCATTTGGAATTCCCATATAAGATTTAGGACAAGATTTACTAAACCGTGGAAAAGGAAATGTGGAGATGTTGCCCATAGCAACCAATGAGATGCTAGCTCTCACTTTCCTATCACATACTAGAGAATGTCAGTTAGAATCTGATTGGTTGCTATGGGCAACATCCCCACTTTTCATTTTCTGCAGTTTAGTCAATCTAGCCTTTGATCTTTACTGTTAGCAGATGAGGCTGGTTTTTACAGTGATCAGTTGCACATTGAGGGCCTGCTACAGCAGGCATAGAAAACCTGTGAAACTACAACTCCCATCATTCTTTGACAGGTATTAGTTATAGCTGTTCTGTTAGAGCATGATGGGAGTTGTAGTTTCACAAAAAAAAATAGATTTCCAACAGTTATCTATGTCTTTCTGGTAATTATGAAACTGATCATGTGACCTTAGGTCATGTCAGCATCACGCTACAGCTTCAGAGGATGTATGGGGAGGGAAAGGGTGTGCACAGGCCAGTCTGCACACTGCAAGTGTGTATGACTAAAATTCAGACATTTCAGTCACATAGGGCCTGATCCAGAGCTGCGGCCAAGCGCTGTGCATACTAACGCACAGCATGACTACTACGAACTCCCCCTGACACTCTCTCCGTCCTGCCGTATTTACACTGTTTTTCGCCGGCTGCAGCCTACCCTAACTTTTGCCAGCGTAACTACAGCAGGATGTAACAACGACCTGGTCGTAACTTCTAAACCCTGCCCTTCCTGTCTAATTACAACGCCTCCCCCTGCCTACCTTCCCTAACTGTTGAGTATTTACGGTGATCGTAAGTAAATCCAGTTAGGGATTCTACGCTTATGCCCGTCGTAACAACGCCAGGGGGCGTTATTCTGGATCAGGCCCATAGACTCATCAATGATCTACCACTAATGAGTCTATACAGGGACACCCCCTTACAGCCCCCTTCTCTTTCCTGGACAGTGCCCCTTCACATTTAGGAGGGGGGTTCATCCCCTTTTCCCCCTCCCCCTGTTCCAATGCCCATGGGCATTACCAATCTAACCCTCCTGCCACCATGTTGCATATTTAAACAATTATACCTTTATGTGATGTTATTTCAAGATAACTAAATCTTCAGTGACGGATTGCTGTTTTAATGCATTGCATTGTATGCACTGAATCTCATTGTACCGCAGGTTCTGTCTTTTCCTTTAACAATGGAATCTTAAAGCGTGTACAATAAAAAAAGACTTCAACGCTGCATATAGTGCAGGATAGCACAGAGCACAAAGCGCCCCCATTGTTCAGCCACTCTCCAGAAAAGAACATCTGATAATTAGGTAGGTTTGATTTGTAATTCCTCCTATTGTTGAAGCTTTGAACACATGTTTAAGAGATCATTATCTGGCAAACAAATAGGTCTGCGTCGCGTTCTTTTAATAAAAGAAATTATCCGCGAACGTTAAACTTTACAGCTAGATAAAAGATGGCAAATACTGTTAATAAAACTCCTCTAATTACTCATGTTAATGAGAAGAAGATTGTGCTGAATGTCACCCAATATAATACAAAGTCATTAAGTATCCACATCACAAACAACTCCCTCTAGATATTCATAGCAGTGGAAAGGAATTTATTACATTATCTCCCGGAGATGTATGGGAATATTAGGGGGCCGCTCTCTGGATCCCAGTAGCTCTTAAGTGAGAGGGTTATTGATACCAATAAATCTCTCATCATGTTAACAATCCCCAGAAAGTGCATTGGAATGTTGGTTTCTGACTTGCTGGACTTTGTAGTTCCACAACAGTTCCAACAGAATCAGTTTTCTCTTTTCGCGCACTTCCACTTTAGAGGCCATTTTTATCACTTTGCCAGTGGAAAACGCCCCTTTTGCGGAAGTCTGGATCCGGTCCTGGATTAGGAATTAGAGGTAGGATTATTGTAATGCCAAACAAACATGTAGGTGTTACAATATTTGTGTCGCAGTAACAATGGCACCAGGAGCCAGCATGGGAACTGTCAGAGATCAGATCATTGGACTGGCAAACCGCACCCTTTCAGATGTATGATTCCTTAGAAAACTATACTGATATCTGCATTTGTCTTGTAACCAGGTCTTACCCCAGGTTTTCAGACTCAATTGAGTCTCTCAATTGCAGCTCTCAGCCGACAGCTAATTGTCAGATGTGTTTATTTAGAAAATGTTATCAATGCGAAATTCACACCGCAGCACCCAAAGGTTCCCGGTTAGGCTGTGGGAAGGGGATGTAGTGTAATAGGGTAGTCTTAGGCTTAGGCTGTGGGAAAGGGATATAGTGTAGTAGGGTAGTCTTAGGGTTAGGCTGTGGGGAGGGAAAGTAGTGTAGCAGGGTAGTCTTAGGGTTGGACTGCAGGGAGGGGATGTAGTGTAGTAGGGTAGTCTTAGGGTTAAGCTGCAGGGAGGGGATGTAGTGTAGCAGGGTAGTCTTAGGGTTGGGCTGCAGGGAGGGAATGTAGTGTAGTAGGTAGTCTTAGGGTTAGGCTGCAGGGAGGGGATGTAGTATAGTAGGTTAGCCTTAGGGTTAGGCTGCGGGGAGGGGATGTAGTGTAGCAGGGTAGTGTTAGGGTTACTTTGCGGGGAGGGGATGTAGTGTAGCAGGATAGTCTTAGGGTTAGGCTGTGGGGAGGGGATATAGTGTAGTCCTAGGGTTGGGCTGCAGGGAGGGGATGTAGTGTAGTAGGTAGTCTTAGGGTTAGGCTGTGGGAAGGGGATGTAGTGTAGCAGGGTAGTCTTAGGGTTAGGCTGCAAGGAGGAGATGTAGTGTAGTAGGGTAGTCTTAGGCTGTGGGGAGGGAAAGTAGTGTAGCAGGGTATTGTTAGGGTTAGGCTGTGGGGAGGGGATATAGTGTAGCAGGGTAGTCTTAGGGTTAGGCTGCAGGGAGGGGATGTAGTGTAGCAGGGTAGACCTAGGGTTAGGCTGCAGGGAGGAGATGTAGTGTAGCAGGGTAGTCTTAGGGTTAGGCTGCGGGGAGGGGATGTAGTGTAGCAGGATAATCTTAGGGTTAGGCTGCGGGGAGGGGATGTAGTGTAGCAGGATAGCCTTAGGGTTAGGCTGCAGGGAGGGGATGTAGTGTAGCAGGGTAGTGTTAGGGTTAGGCTGCGGGGAGGGGATGTAGTGTAGCAGGATAGTCTTAGGGTTAGGCTGTGGGGAGGGGATGTAGTGTAGCAGGATAGTCTTAGGGTTAGGCTGTGGGGAGGGGATGTAGTGTAGCAGGATAGTCTTAGGGTTAGGCTGTGGGGAGGGGATGTAGTGTAGCAGGATAGTCTTAGGGTTAGGCTGTGGGGAGGGGATGTAGTGTAGCAGGATAGTCTTAGGGTTAGGCTGTGGGGAGGGGATGTAGTGTAGCAGGATAGTCTTAGGGTTAGGCTGTGGGGAGGGGATATAGTGTAGCAGT
>WWET01000796.1:86662-100574 GCA_011038615.1 Limnodynastes dumerilii | reverse complement strand
TAGAGCTTCCCTTGGGGAGAACCCGGAGGAAAGCCATAGATTTCTGCAAGTGGCGGGGCTCAATGACACAATTTAGGCAAATCCTGCCATTAAGCCCCGTCCCTGTCAATCACTCCTGTAATTGATGGCTGGTGGCAGCTTGCAGGAGCTTTGCCGGCTCTCCCGGGATACCGGGAGAACTGCCCAGATTTCGGGAGTCTCCCGGATATTCCAGGAGAGTCGGTAACCCTGGTTTAATCCCACAAGCCATTTTCTGCTGGCTCTGTGTGTTTATCTAGGTTTTAGGGACTTTAGTATGTAGACCTTAGGGACTCTCAAGCGCTGTGGACAATTTGTGGCGCTATATTACATAAGTAATAATAATAATAATAAAACCAATGGCACTCGCAGGGTGAATGTAATGTGTATATCTGTGTCTGTATTAATGTGTCATTCCTGACGCTGCTGGTTTTATCTTTATGTTACATGTGTTATATATTCTGTGATTGCCTTGTGACAGATCATGTTTTAGTTTTGCCTTTCACCCTTGTTTTTTGCATCACAGACAACGATATAAGGATAAATATGCATTGTGAGAATTGCTGACCCCAGGACACATGGAGTCCACCGGAGATCAAAGCAGAAAAAGGACGTCTTCAGAGGGTTCTGTCCCTCTGAACCCATGAGAAACTGACCAGTGTCCTGATATCTGATATGCCCCATGATGTAACTTACAGCTGTAATGTGTCATCTACTGTCTTCACCAGACAGTGGAGTGGGGAGCTTGAGTTGACCAATGCACACATAGGGCCTGATCCAGACCTACGCTCGGCTGCGTTTTTACGATGGTCGTTAGCGTAAAAACACCCATTTGTACTTACTGCTGCGGGCAGAGCAGATGTTACGCATCTTACGCTCAGAAATTCTGACCGTATGGGTCTTGAGTGTACCGCCTTCGTAACTACGGTCGAGGGGGTGTGTCTGGCATACGATTTTCGTAAATACGCACCGAGGGTGGGGTGAGGCATTTAACTCGTAGAGTATGGGCGTGCTAAGCGTCATAACTACGCAAGGGTAGGGTTTGCTGGGTGTAAGACGGCAAGAGTAAGTACAACCAAGGGGAGTGCCTAGAGGAGTGTATCGTAGGTACAATGGCGTAAATACGCTACGCACATGAGCGTTTCATGAGCGTAGGTCTGGATCAGGCCCATTGTGTGTCTTGGTGATATAAATAAACTCTACTTATTCTCTTCCCTAACATATTAGTTTAGTTGGATCAGATAATCACTTATTTCTACCTTAATAAGAGGAGTTGTGGTCACAACTCTCATCTTCCAACTCACGGACCTCTGAATTTCATTTTACCAACAAAGGGTGTAATACACGTGTCTATTAAGGTAAGAATGTTCGTTTTTTATTTCTTTGTGGGTTGTGAATCTGTGAAAAGAGAATTCTAGATGAAGGTAAAATTGATGTATTAGTCTGATATTGTATTACAGCAGCGGAGGATTGGCCGTAGGACTTACAGGGAATTTTCCTGGTAGGCCGGTGGCCTCTGGAGGCCACTCAGCAGCTCCTTTTTTATTTGAAGGAACCTAGGATGCTGTATGTATTGGGGGTGGTCACTAGGATGCTGTATGTATTGGGGGGTGGTCACTAGGATGCTGTATGTATTGGGGGGGTGGTCACTAGGATGCTGTATGTATTGGGGGGTGGTCACTAGGATGCTGTATATATTGGGTGATGGTCACTAGGATGCTGTATGTTTTGGGTCGTTGTCACTTTGGTGGCAGTGACTACTTGCAGATTTTTTTTCCAGGGCCACTTTAAGTTCCCAATCCCCCCCTGTATTACAGTGTTATTAATGTTGCATAAGGGACACATGTAAAATCAGCGTAGGTTCACATGAATATAGACGTTCACATTCCTGATCACTGTAAAGCTCTCGAGCTTGTGTCTTTTATCTCAAACTGCTGCAGTAGTGAATTATATATAGTTATACACAGAATTGCTTGCGAACAGTAAATTGATATAAAAAGTACAGACAAAAGTGCTTTACTAACACATTGTGTGAACAGCTGAAGTGTTTATACTGAATGCTGACGTGTAATTGAATTGCATGTGATCGCTAAATGCGTAAGGTTTGTATTGCGTGATGATCTATTCTGTGTATTCATTTTTTTTTGGTGTCCATAAATAAGTTATACTAAAGGCATTAGTATAGTGTATAGGGAAGCATAGGGATGGGCAGCTTAACTGAGTAATTGGAATCGGGGATCACCATTCAAGCCACGCATGCGGTTTGATAGGGATAATTCCAATTCATTAGGGAATGCGGCAATATCTGCCGAAAAGCAAACGTGGTTAGAATCTGTATTGGTCGGTAATTTAAGGATATAACGTGGGGAAGTCCAATGGGTCCTGTCCCAATTTGACCGTAGCTACTGCAGGAAAAAGTCCAGAAAAATGGACAGTGGGATCCTGTCTAACTCGTCAAGGGGAAACTTTAACACCTAGAAAGTGCAGTAAATCACCCACAAAGGGGGGTGTTAGTATATCGAAAGGTTCAAAAATATATATTATGGACACAAAGGGCCCGATTTACTAAGATGCGGGTTTGGAGAAGTAGAGATGTTGCCCATAGCAACCAGTCACATTCTAGATCTCATTTAACTACTGCATACTAGAGAATCTGATTGGTTGCTATGGGCAACAGCTCCACCTTTTTCAAACCCGCAGCTTAGTAAATCTGGCCCCAAGTATGGACAAAGTGCTATCACGCACACAAAGCATGGGGTGAAGATGACAAAAGAGTGCGTGAGACCATTCCCTATTTTTAGTTCCTTTGATAAAGAGATTTTACAAACTGTAAATGTTAAAATCTGTAAATTAAAATCTAGGAAACAAAAGTTAAAATAAACAGCATGTCTGGAACTGTGGAGACACGAGAGTGAAGAATGGAGAGCTGGGGAAAGTGTCGAGAAATGGGAAACTATAAACGCACCGGCACGTCCAATACGTCGCTATCCCCTTATATCACCAAGACTACTCAAAATTCCTCAAATGGACAAAAACAAGGGTGAGGGAGAAGATAACAACCTGTCCAACATGGCTGCCTTTACCCATGTGCACCACACCCAAGATGGCCAACCAAGACGGTGGTGGTGGGAGGGGGTTTCAACATCACTGCTCAGCCCAGAAGCTGTACTTGAACATCAGGGTAATGATAAATTTGGGTTAAATTCTTACCCATTCATTTTTTATAAACGCTGCCAACCAGAGAGGTGAGTAACACTCCCCGGGAGTTTTAGGGTTAGGCTGTAGGGGAAGGGAGGGTTAGGGTTAGAGTAATTGAAGGGGAGGGTTAGGGTAATGGAAGGACAGTCACAAACGAGCCAACATGCTCTGTAGAGGAGAAAAGTTTCCTTCTATACGCTCTTGGTGAAGGAAACCTGACAATCACAAGTGACAAATTTTCCTCTACAGTAAAGAAAAGATCATTAGGGAGATAATCATTTGAAAGAAAGTTGCTTACCTTGTTTAAGTGCCTGTTAGCTTCCTATTTGTAATTATTCCTCATCCCTAAATACATAACTCTGCTGTTCTACTATATTGATAACCATGCAGAGGTCACTTTTTTTTTTTTTTGACATTTTTATAGTTAGTAGGGACAGCAATAGAAAATATCATATCATTATTATTGATTGTACATGTAACTGGCTGCATATTAAAAAGGAATATAGTCTACTTAAAAATAAATTATTTCCTTTAAATGCTATAAAGAGATACTTTGCCAACACTTTACGGTCCATATTTGGGCAAACCAGCACAAGTATGGCAGTAATCTATATATAATAGAAGTAGGAGCACAGCATTAATTTGTCTACATATTGAACATTGAAGTTTTACTAGGGCTAGGCAAATGTTAGAAGATACATCAGTACCTATGTTAAACCGCATATGGAATGCAGTCGCCTCTGCGAAAATACCGTTTCTGAAATCAAGACAGCCAAAAGCTCATTTTCAGCTGTGATTTTGAAAATAGTGCTAATTAGGAGGAATTTATTAATGAATGTTTAAGTACTTACTCATTCATTCGGAAACTACTGCTGCAGACCTGCTGGACAGGCGAGTATTATAGGGGAGTCTACAGGGAGTAGAAGTCTATGGGGAGTCTTAGTGTCAGGCTGCGGGGAAGGGAGTCTTAGGGTCAGGCTGCAGGCAGGGGAGTCTTAGGGTCAGGCTGTGGGGAGGGGAGTCTTAGGGTCAGGCTGCAGGGATGGAAGTCTTAGGATCAGGCTGTGGGAAAGGGAGGGTTAGGGTAATGGAAGGGGAGGGTTTGGGTAATGATTAAGGTAAAGGTATTGGGGTTAAATGTATACTTCCATCTGCAGCCCCATCTTCTTTCTCGCTTCTTTCTGTGAAGTAAAGGGGAGAGAATGGCCCTTTCGGCAACCCACACCCCCTTGATTGCAGCTGCAAAAACATCTCCCTTGTCACGGCTACATTGTCGGAATACCACACCTGCACTAATTGTGATAGGTACTACATTTTCTCATAGGGAAAATTGGAAGGTGGTTTTCTTGTAACAACCAATCAGTTTTTTAGACCTTATTATACAACTAGACAACTACTTATAATGCTATACCATCTGATGGAATGATTTTATGAAAATGTACCAGATTTTGTATACTTACAATTTATTAAATATACCCTTTGATATGGACAAGCAGAAAATAATATTAGTGTATTTTTTTTTATCAAACAAATTTATAGACTTTTTTTTTTTAAAGAAAATTATTTGTATATGTTTGTCAAAAATACTAGGGGCTAGATTTACTAAACTGCAGGAGAGGAATAATGGAGGTGTTGCCCATAGCAACCAATGAGATTCTAAGCTCTCACTTTTCTATTACATTCTAGAGAATGTCAGTTACAATATGGTTGCTACAGACCCTCCAACATGACCCATTCCATTAGGTACAATATATTCCGCTCCAGAGCTTCCAGCTGTCACTCACCTGGTTTAAAAGAATTAACTGATATTTAAAAAACTATTTGCCTCTTCAACAAAGGTGGTTACCATAGCAACCAACAGTTGGCAACTGAGGAGCAGAGTATTTTGTACCTAATGGAATGGGTCATGTTGGAGGGCATGTTGCTATGGGCAACATCTCCACTTTTCCTTTTCTGCAGTTAAGTAAATCTTGCCCCTGAAGTGATAAAGGATGTCTATGTCTGATTTAAGGGTTTAGCCAGAAGAATGCAAACAAATAGTTTTAAATATTTTTTTCAATTGTAGGAATTGTCCAGGTTAAACAAGTCCAAAAAACCAATGAATCTGGAAAAAAATAAAGCATAGTGAGAGGAGATAGCTGAAAATTGGTCAAAGGGCAAATATCGCTTTCTAAAGATGTCTACAAGTGCTCAGTCCAATAAATGGTGCGATATAGCATAGCGCAGACACAGGGAGAGAACAAAGGAGGATTAATGACACTCTAGAGTGACAAACGATGAAGTAATTATTCCATAAAATCACCCTTTCCCCCTAGTTAAAGCTAATAGTTATGTAAAGTAGGTTTGCGTGTCGAAATTAGCACATTAACCATCACAGAGTGCAATTAGCATGAAATGAGATAAGGTCCGGAGAGGCCGTATATGAGGTACACCCCGCCAGCCCGGGACTAATAGCCCCTTACCGCTAATTTAGGGAAAATAGAGCTGGATCATTCAAACATACATCTGAGTTAATACAAATAAAATCAGACTTATTGCACTAACAATGGTGGCAGATCACTCACAACAAGAAAGACGGTGATCAGACACGGCGGTGAGCGCTACCGGTAAGAGCCAATGGAAATAAATGTATGAAAAACGTACATACACCCAGTGACGGCCTACACTTGGATAAATGTATCAAGTGTGCAGGCTGCAGAAATTGTAGGGCCTGAGATTGGGACCTGGTGTAGCGCTATGGGCCAGCAGTCATGATTCAAAGTGGGCTGATGCGCAAAGAACGACTTACCTGTGTGTTCGGTCCACTGACCTGCGAACTGGCTGGGAAATCGATCGGCGAGGAGAAGCAATCAATCCACCAAAGAAAGAAGATGGAGCGGCAAATGGTGAGTATTAATGTAACCACAACCCTTATCCTTACCCTAACCCTCCCCTTTCATCCCCTAACCTTCTTCTTCCCCCAGCCTAACCCTAAGACTCCCTTTCAACACAGCCTGAACCTAAGACTCTTACCCTGCAACCTGACCCTGTCTCCTCTCCCCGCTGCCTGACCCTAAATCTCCTCTCCCCTCAGCCTGACCCTAAATCTCCCCTTCCCTCAGCCTGACCCTAAGTGTCCCTTCCCCGCAGCCTAACCCTAACTCCCATAGCCTCCTACTTTCAACCAGTCCGGTGTGACAGTGTGACGGGTCTGCGGTACCGGTTTCTGAATGAATGAATGGGTAAGTATGCTGACTGGCCGAATGGGATACTTACCCATTCATGAATAAAATTATCGAATTAGCACTATTTTCGAAATAGAGACAGATGAAAATTAACTTTCGGCTATCTCTGTTTCTGAAACAGCATGTTCGAGGCGACGACTGCATCGGCAGTCCGCGGCAATCCGCTAACGGAACTTCGCTGTAGCTACAGACATCTGTATCTGGCCCTTTGTTACATTAAATAAAGTTTAATTTTTCATTTATTCTTCTAATAAACTTTTTTTTTTTACATTTTTATTTAAGGACCTCGAAAATCCTCAGGTAAAGGTGATTGCCAGACAGGTAACTATTAATACATATTTAAGCTTCAGGGCTGTCACAATCAGCAGTGTTCTTGGAGTCAATAGAGCTTCATTTTTTTGATAAATGTCCCTTTGACTATAAAACTCTCCCTAAAGGCAGCACTTTTAATTGTGATTGTCAAGTTCCCTTAAACGCAGAGCCGAAAAATCCATCGAACATCTTAATTAGCTCGTTCACGCTGAGACGTGGACTATAGTCACCATCGGTACACAATGATATTTCATAGTCTGTAACTTCCGGCGCACCATCGCTCAGCGCTATCATAATGCAGCGAATACGCAAATCATCCCCTGATCCTTCCTGACTCATTTCATTCTTTCGCTCAGTAATAGACTCATTTTCCTGCAAAGGAACACTTTATAAATGACAGGACTGCCAGTCATCAGTATGACACCACAGCTAAATAATTACCCAAGTAATAGATCTGTAATGTTCCAGCTGAAGGTCTGCTGTCACAGGGAAATGCAAGCGCTTCGTAATCCTCTCTAGTGGTTCATTTGTAAGAAAAACATTCAGGTTTGGATTCACAGTTACGTAGTTTCGTTTTACGTACGCTGTTTTAAGAATTACGCCGTAACTACGCAACAGTTAGGGACGCCAGATCCTAAGGAACGGGTTTCATGTTGCCCGGCACATGCGGAGATCGGCACAATTGCCGATCTTACGCATCTGCCCGCCGTATTGGATCAGGCTATCTACGTACCATTTCTGTACGTAGATTGAGTAAATAAGCTACGACGCTTGCGTAGTAGCTCAATTCTTAAAATAACGTACGGAAGACGAAAACTACGTCACTGTGAATCCGGACCTCAAATAGAAATAATGAGGAAGGAGCTTTATCCAGGAGGAGCGCAGAATGAAGCGGGGCACACACCTATGCATTTCTCTGATGGCATTAAGGATGTGCCTCATGGCTCTCTGTTCCCCGGATTTGTCCCTAATTGTTCCTTATGTGAATGATCTGCCCATCGATGCTGTTGGACTGATTCTGAGTTGTGTGGATCTTTGGCGTATTTGTGGTTAATGCAGATCAGCACGAAATACGCACAAACGCGAGTGTAGTTGGCCGCTTTGGTGATCTGTCTTTAAACAAATCACTTTGCGGCATTGCAGTGACATTTGCCGTCATGTATCGTCAGTCTCTCGAAAGACATTGGGCCTGATTCAGAGATCCGATATTAACGATAGTTAGGTGCGTATATTTAGGGTCGGATCGATTTTGCATCAACTGCGCATGCGTAGTAATAGTGCAACGCCGTCTACGTTGAAGATAGGGTTGGAAATGCCTTAAGGTCGGACTTGTGAATCGGTTGGGAACAATTGCGATCCTAAGTCCAGCGGAAATCTACGAACCAAAGGATTTGCATAGAAATGGGCGGGGGAGGCAATGAGATGAGGGAAAGTGGGTGCGCTTACAGACTTAGGACCCTAAATATACGCAACTAATACACATAAGGTCGGAAGTTACTGTGGCCAGATAGGGCAAGTCAATGCAGGTCTAACTTTAGGTCCGGCCGCTATTTGCAAGGGGAGTGACTGTTTTTTCAGTGGGATGTAACCTGCTCCGACCTGCCACTTAGATGCGTATATTTGCGATCCCATCGCCGCTGGATCTCTGAATCAGGCCCATTGTCACTCCTGCTGTCTCTACAAAAAGTCCAGCAGTGACAAGCAAGTTTCATTTTTCTGAACCCTATTAATACCCTTCCTGCAAACCTAACCTTAACCCTACCCTAACCGTAATCTTAGCCCTTTCCACAGCTTAACTCTAACCCTAAATATCCTCGTCCTGCAGCCTAAGCCTAAGCCTAACCCTAAGCAGCCAAACCTTAACTCTCCCACCTCCACAGCCTAATCCTAACCTTCCCTGTCCCACACCCTAACCTTAACCCTTCCAGAGCCTAAACTTAACCCTTCTGGAGCCAAACCAGAACAGGTACCTTCTTGAAATAAGACCATTTGACATGGTAGCCATTCCGGGATTTACATTTTCTGTGGATAATACTACTATCTAAAAATGAAACATTCGGCTGTATCGTTGTTGAAAATGGGCCAACGCAGCGACACCTACATCCTCGCAAATGTGTCTCGGTCGTCAATTATGTTCCTCTTTTTAGCCGACTCCGCCATCTTCCATTACGCGTGTGAATATACAGTTATTATACACATTGTGCAACATCAGAACACCCCCCCGATGCCCCTGATTCCCGTACAGTTACAGGGTGACGTGCACCAACATCTGGCTGGATGCAGACTTTGAGCCTTATTCAGAGACTAAAAATAAGAGAGGAAAGTTACTCCTGGGCAAATCCATGTTGATTTCAGGGGAGTCATATTTCATCTGTTGCAAACAGTATTAGAGATGAGAGGGGATGTTTCCTATCCCAAGTCTAAAGTGTGATAGGTGATGTTTCCTATCCCAAGTCTAAATAACAGTGTGATAGTAACGCTGGTCAGTATCTGTGTGCAGTAAGCAATTCATAGATATATCCCTGCATGCAAAAAATACAATTACCCCTGAAATCAACATGGTTTAGCCCAGGAGTAACTTTCCTCTCTTATTTTCAGTCTCTGAATCAGGTCCTTTATAAAGACAGACGACTTACGTACAATAGGTGTGCAAATCACCTGTCAAGTTCTCCTGCGATTATGATGTAAAAATAATACCACATTGGAACGCTGCCATCCAATGCTACGTTGCGTGTGGAATTTAGTGTCTGGAGGCAAGGCTTGCCCACTCACCATCTGTACGAGATATGCCTGGGGGGCTTGGCTAAACCCTTAAGTACAGTCCAGTATTCTGCATGGAAGGGTTCCTGTGCAGGATTCTTAAGGTAATGTTCAGTCTTCGTGACTGCCTTCTGCACAGAGAAGATGTTGAATGGCGCCTGTCTCATTGGCAAAATGCTCAGCAAATAGAAAATTGCTATTGGGATCGGGTACCTATTGCGACCCATTCCCAATAGCAACAGGCTGTAGAGGGCTGAGGCTAGGGTTTGGCCTCAAGAAGGAAGGGTTTGGGCTTAATGGGAAGGCTATTGGTAGGCTGCAGGCCATGGAAGGTTAGGGTTAGGACTCAGATGGAAAAGGTTATGGTTAGGGCTGTAGGGGAAGGTAAGGGTTAGGCTACAGGGCATGTAACGTTAGGGCTCAGAGAAGGGAAAGGTTAAGGTTAGGGCTGAAGGGGAAGGTTAAGGTTTGGCTGTGGGAAACAGAGGGATAGGGTAGGGAAGGGTTAAGGTTAAGGTTAGGATGAAGGGCTTATCTGTCAGCGGAGAAATCTTTACGACACTGGGAGTCGCAGCAACGCCACACTCAAGAATGGAGTCACCATTCAACTGTTGCAAGATGGTCTGTTGCACAACAGACCATGGTACTGGCAAACCACACCCCTATTAAAAATAGCACATTGTTTTGATTCTAGCTGGGTGAAGCTACCGCTGTGAAAAATATTTCTTTACCATGCCTAACCCCTAGACAGTAAGCTCCTATGAACAGTGCCATTATGTTTTCTTTTCTTTTTAATCATTATATACACTGGTCAGGATTTAGAGTCATTTGGCATAGATTAAATATATTTATGGGGGGTATACATTTAAACCTGAGTTCATAATATAATGAATAAATACTTTCAAAATATTTTTGCATTTTGTCATATATAGTGTCCCAAAGGAGGCAAAGTTTTGAATTATTTATAAGTTTACAGAAAATGATGATAGATTTGATAAATACAATATAGGAAAGCTGATTTTATGCTGAGCATGAGGCGCCACCTTGTGGTGACAACCGGTTATTTTCTCTTTATATAATTGTGGAGATTAGATAAATCAGCGATAATTATAATTTGTACTGTAGGACCGGGTTTAAACAATGCAGTGTAAGCGATAGCTTTGCATGCATGGAGATGGTTCTATTTGTAGGAAATATCTGACAGTCGCACCGGGTCGTTTTAAGAAGTGAGGGGATTTGTGCAGGATTAGTACATGGCCCAACCCCCATAGGCGGATTGGAGAATAGGAGAGTATTCCGATCACATGCTCACCAATTCATCAAAAAAATCTAAAACAGCTGTCATTCCAAATAGAGACAGCCGAAAAGGAACTTTAGGCTCAGGGGCGTTTTAAGAAGCGATTTTAATGTCTGAATTAATGAATTTGTAGCTAAATAAAAGTGTTAACACTGGTGGAGGTAAAGGGGAAACCAAATTTGAGACTTTGAGTTCATTAGCCTAGGGCAGCTGTAACTCTTAATCACACAACCAAAGACACAACCATGGGTGCAGCTATTCACAGGACACATCCCTTTGGTGGTACAGGATATACCGCTTTAGCGGTACAGGACACACCCCTTAGACAGTACAGGACACACCCCTTAGGCAGTATATGACACACCCCTTTGGTGTTACAGGACACATCCCTTTGGTATTATAGGACACATCCCTTTGGCGGTACAGGACACACCCCTTTGGCAGTACAGGTCCCACCCCTTTGGTGTTACAGGACACACCCCTTTAGTATTATAGAACACACCCCTTTGGTGCAGTGCTTTGATAGGTCATTGCAATCTTCCTGATATCCAAGTTGCTACCATAGTTGCCAAGTCCGCTTATAACAAGCAAATCAGAATACTACCTATTACAAAAAGGATTGTCTTTCTCCCCCACATGTCCACCCAATTTGATCTAATTATAGACATTACAAAATTTGAAAGAAATTTGACCTTAAAAAGACATTTTAAGAAGAAAGAGGAAACTTTGATGAAATCAATAACTTCCAACCCTGTAGATGCCAATAGATCTGGACTAAGGCCAAAATCGTCTTTTTATCCTTTGGAATCTAAAGGTCATCATATACAACTTTTTGTGGACTTAGTCAAAAAGGATTTTCAAGAACTGACCAGTGACACGTCCCATTTACGCTCAAATTTTGAGTAAACAGGAGAAAGACTCTATGAAAAGTCTTACGTCCAATTTGGACTTGGTTATAAAACAAGCCGATAAGGGCGGCGGCATAGTGTTGATGGACAGATCTGACTATGTCGCCGAAGCCCTTAGACAGCTGAATGATTCTAATTTCTATTGTAAACTTGATGGTGCTCCGACTGCAGAGTTTGTTATTGATTTACAGAGGCTATTAACTGAGGGTCTATCTATGGGTGTTTTATATAGGGAAGAATTTAATTAGCTGTGTAATAATACTCCCAAAATTGCTACATTTTATCACTTGCCAAAAGTGCATAAGAGTAAAACCCACCCACCAGGGCGTCCGATCGTGTCTGGTATAGGGTCAGTTACATCTAAAATATCAGAATACGTGGAGAGCCAAATTAAACAATATGTCCCTCTTTTGGCCTCTTACATTAAAGATTCAACCCAGGTATTAAAAAATTTGGAAAGTGTGGTATGGGATCAGGGTGACAACCTGTCCTCAATTGATGTCCAAGCCCTCTACACCTCAATCCCTCATGGGAGGGGTGTGGAGGTCCTTGAAGAGACCCTTAAAAATGACCCTGAGTTGACCATAGATAGAATCAGGTTCCTCTGTGATTGTACCAATTTTGTTCTTTAAAAAAAACTACTTCTTGTTTCAAGAAGAATATTATCTACAGGTCAATGGGACCGCAATGGGGACGATTTTCGCTCCCAGCTTTGGAACATCTACATGGGAAGCTGGGAGCGAGAATCGATTTACAATAAGCTACATCAACTCCCCATTAAATTTTATAAGAGATACATCGATGATGTGATCTTGGTGTGGACGAGTGATGAGGAGGAATTTTTTAAATTTGTGGAGTCTTTGAACCATAATAACTTTGGACTCACATTCACAGCTAAATTTGGTGGCCCAAAAATTCGAATTTCTAGATTTGCTATTGGAGGCACCTGATAATATAAAATGTGATGTACTGCAAACTTCCACTTTTATAAAGGAAGTTGATTCTAATGGGTATCTGGAATTTTCCAGCTGCCATTTTAGTAAGTGGAAAAGAAACATTCCGTTTTCACAATTTGTACGACTAAAAAGAAACTGTTCTTCGATAGACAAGTTCGATGAACAGGCTCAATTATATAAGAAGAAGTTTGAGGATAGGAATTATCCCTCTGAATTAGTACAAAATGGATTAATGAAAGCCAGGGAAATTGAAAGGAATTCACTCCTGGAATATAGGAATAAAGATGACATGTCCCTTTACCACCAATTACAATGCTAAGGGCTCTATGATTAAACACATGGGGCCTGATCCATAACAACGCTTCAAAGCGAATTTACGCGTGGCGGAGACGTAAAATCGCTGTTTAGAACGCACTGCGCATGCGCACCATAGAAAATACGCTCAGTAACGTAGCGTCTTTGTGAACGTAAGGGCCATTCACGTATGTGTCACGTAAATACTTACGTGTGGGCGTGCCAATTTTACGTTACTCCAAAATACGTCTGAATTACGTGAAGTAGGCGGGGGGGTGGTATTTAAAGTGTACAGTATGGGCGTGCTTAGCTGCGTAAATTCGTCTAGCCCATACGTACGTGTGCGGATCACTGCGGTTACGTGTGAAAAAGTTAAGGTGGGGTTTGGGAAGCGTATCTTGGCAAAATACGTCCGTGCAAGGGGTGTGCCGAGGGGAGTGTAGCGAACTTACGTGCACAAAAATACGCTCCGCGAATAAACGTACGGCACACGTAGTTCTGGATCTACCCCATTGTTATTATTTCTTCCATATTTACTTATATTTATATTTTTATTGCTTAACTTCCTAAGATATTCTTTGGTGCCCTTCAAATTTAAATTAAATTAAGTAGCAAAATAAAGACCATTTCATTAGCAGTTTTAGATATTCAAATCCCTTTACCTTAACAGTTTTATGTGTATATAAAACTGTAGTAGTACTAGTATATTATAGCAGCATTTTTGTGAATTTGTTGTGTGTGTGTGTGTGTGTATGCATGCATGTATGTATATATATATGAATGTATGTATATATGAATGTATATATGAATTTATGTATGTATGTATGTATGTATGTATGTATGTATGTATGTATGAATGAATGTATGTATGTATGTATATATGAATGTATGTATGTATGTATATATATATATGAATGCATGTATGTATATATGAATGCATGTATG
>WWET01000796.1:54393-84150 GCA_011038615.1 Limnodynastes dumerilii | reverse complement strand
CACCACCCCACCTCACCGTCAAAACCTAGCCGAAACCCCCCATTTCACTGGCCTGTGTTACCCTAATATTTTGCCATCTCTCTGTCCTGTTGACCCCACATTTTTCAATTCCTCTGGCCTGTCACCCCCACCTCACCTTGCTTCTCTTCACCACACCACCTCACCGTCAAAACCTAGCCGAAACCCCCCATTTCACTGGCCTGTGTTACCCTAATATTTTGCCATCTCTCTGTCCTGTTGACCCCACATTTTTCAATTCCTCTGGCCTGTCACCCCCACCTCACCCACCTTTGCTTCTCTTCCCATCTAACCTGCCTGTCAACCTCCCCCATCTCATTGACCTGTAATCCCAAACCTCTCATCTTACTATTCTGTCAACCCCCTTCCCCCAGCCTCCCTTCATTACCCTTTATGGTAGCATTTTTCTTTGATAACCTAACCGAAATCTAGAATCCCCTATCTCTTATTTTCCAGCTCTTATTGGTATCAGAGATTATCTCCAGTCTTTGGTTTGCGATACCTCCATGTTGACCAGTGTTTTCCTCTATCAGGCCCTTCACCGAGTTGATCACATCTTCAACATTTGAGATTCACCCGTTCAACATGGCCTCAAAGTCAGGGAAGATCCTGGACCCCGAGAAGAGTTGTGTTTTGTGCTGTCAAGAGCTTGATGTGTATGCTGTGGGAAAATGTGACCATCCCGTCTGCTATCGCTGCTCCACCAAAATGAGAGTGCTTTGTGAGCAGAAGTACTGCGCCGTCTGCAGGGAGGAACTGGATAAGGCAAGTGTGGGCCTAGTAATTGCCTAGAGTTAAGCAACTCCGACTTGACCTGATCATTGAGTGATACCGGATAGAGTAGAGCGGTAGATTATCAAACCCTTATTTAATCGTAGAGTGACGGTTTGGATAAATGCTTATGTTTGATCCTTCGTTACGCACCAGCTCTGTCTGACGTGGGGAAAGGTTGAGGTAGGGCACAGAAGTCCTGTACTTGCAGGAGGAGTGAACTATCCATGCAGGTAGGGGATAAAAGATTGCACGTTGTGTCATTTTGCGTGTGCGGCCCCATAACCCTGTCTAGCACTATACCCCATTCCAGACCCTACGTGCCGATATTGTGCAGGTATTGCTGGATCCTAAAAGCCCCATAGGTTTGCTTGGTTGGCACACACACCCGATTACCACTGGACAGTCATACATGTACCTCTGACTGCGAACCTCTGAAATGGCGTTTGGCAGTAAAGAACCTCTGTGATTTTATTTGTTATTTGCCACTATATAAATTAAGACTTTTAAAACCTTTTAAGCATAGAACCAAAGACCGCCTGTTGTGCTATGGTGGTGCTTAACATCCTCACTACATCCTACATCTATCCCTTCTTTTCCTTCCTTCCCCCTCTCCTCCGCTCACACCAGCAGTCCACATCCTTCCCCCTCCCTATGTCTTCTGTAAGTTCTTCCCTCCCACTTGGGACCATATTTGCCCATAGCAACCAATCAGATTCTAGCTCTCACTTTCTTATTACATACTAGACTGTCAGCTAGAATCTAATTGGTTGCTATGGGCAACATCTCCATTTTTCCAAACCCGCAGCTTAGTAAATATGGCCGCTAGTGTGTTAATAGGGTCCCGGCTCGGGCCCTCCATCCTAGTGTTGTTCCCTCCTCTTCCACTCCCCCTCACTTCGTACCCTCTTGTCCCCTCTTGTACTGTATATTATTATATACTATGCCGTCCATCCCTGCCCTGTATGTCTGTACTGTATTTTGTACGGCGCAGCGGGCACCTTGTGGCGCCTTATAAAAGAGAATAATAAAATACTTATCATGGAGGGCATCACCCGTTTTCTAGGTCTGTTGCTATGGCAACTGCAATCTCAACAGGCATATGACACATTTTTATGGCTTCACTACAATTTACTGTTAAACTTGACTCATTTTAAAAATCTTTTAAATGTTACAGTATGGATTGGAACTGACCGTGAAAGTCCCTAAACTTCTGTATGTAAGGGGTGCACTGTCCTCTTACGTGTGAAACTAAGGCACTCCGTGCACTCAGGCTGGGTCAGGTTATTTGGAGGACGTCACTGTTGGACTTTCACCTGGTGGTTACAGGATGATTCAGTGTTGTAGAATTTGCTCTGCTGTCACGAAACAAAGCCTAGGTGTGGTGTGTAGCTGCTGTACTGGAAAGCAACACTCGTTTTATTTACCCCGTCATTTACTGACATAATCACCATACACACAAACTACAGTAATTCCGGTACAGCACTGACATTAAATAATGTATCAGAGCAAATAATAAAATATTAATGTCAAAATGCTTGTAATTCTTCACCCTGGTCCTGCTTCTCCACTTGCTGACCTCAGACAACTTCTCTATATGTGCTCAGCTTTACCCATCCATTACATAGACGGCCCGTGACTCACTATATCTAGACTGACAAAATGGCTGCCTCCGCTGCGTAGAGGTCACCTGTGCATTCATTCTGGTTTACAAGGACTGAATCCTCCATTGTTTTTGTCACTGCAGCATCTCTGTTATAAACCGTTTAATGCTGTCGTTACAGGTGGTGTTTGTTAAAAAAGTCACCCCATTCTCAAGCATCAACACATCCCAGATGCAGTGCGAGAGAAAATACGATATTTATTTTATTGACGGCAAGGTGTTTTCCCTGTACAGGTAAGAACAACATTGATTGTTCCTTTACTGTGCTGCAAGACCTCTTATAAAAAGGAGTCCCAGCGACAGGTGTCTTAATGGATGTTGGGCTTGCATTCAGAGTACCGTTC
Source organism: Limnodynastes dumerilii (assembly GCA_011038615.1). NCBI lineage: Eukaryota > Metazoa > Chordata > Amphibia > Anura > Limnodynastidae > Limnodynastes > Limnodynastes dumerilii. The sequence goes on along the minus strand of WWET01000796.1, from coordinate 81,354 downwards.
GTATAACATATACGTCCGGTGTTTAGCGATTTTTACTACTGCGCATGCGTAATTTTTTTATGTAATCTACGTATCTTTTTCTTACGTAGATTGCGTAAATGCGGTCTGAAAGAAAAAGATAAAGATACGTAGATACGTAGATTACGTTAAAAAATGACCACGCATGCGCAGTAGTAAAAATCGCTAAACACCGGACGTATATTTTATACATCCGGTACTCTGAATATGGGCCTTGGTTTCTATTAAGAGGGTGTGGCTGGCAGTGGGAGAAAGAAGATGAAACATTTTGGAGCCTTTTGATCAGGTTTAAGGCTTGTAAATACACTATATGGACTAAAGTATTTGGCCACACCTGGTTTAGTATTGAATGTGGGTGTTTCAATCAGACCCGTTGCCACAGGTGTATAAAAACAAGCACCTAGCCACGCAGTCTATATTTGCAGACGTTTGTGATACAGAAGGGGTTGATCTGAAGAGCTAAGGGACTACTGTGATTGGATGCCGCCTTTGCATTAAGACGCCGATTCCGTAGCTGGAATTAATGTAAAACAGTGCAGTGGGAACTTAATGGAACGGGTTTTCATGGCCAAACAGCTGCATGGAGGCCTCACATCACCAAGTCCCTCCAGTGAAGGGCAATCTTAATGCTTCAGCAGACCAAGTCAATGCTATGTTTCCAACCTTGTGGCAGCAGTTTGGGGACAGACCAAGTCAATGCTATGTTTCCAACCTTGTGGCAGCAGTTTGGGGAAGACCCTTTCTATTCCAACATAACTGAGCCTCAGTGCTCAAAGCAAGGACTATAAAAACATGGTTTCAGTGAGGAAGAACGTGATTGGCCCCCCACAGAGCCCGGACCTCAACCACATCGAGCACCTTTGGGATGAACTTTAACGGAGATTGCGAACCAGATTATCTCATCTAACATCAGTGTCTGACCTCATACGTGCTCTACAGAATGAATGGGCACAAAGACCCTCAGACACATCTTGTGGGAAGCCTTCCAAGAAGAGTGAAATCTGTTATAGCTGCAAGGGACCAGCTCCATGTTATAGTATATGACTACAATGGGCCGGATCCACAACAACGCACATCCGCCAGCTGCCGATAATAGCTACTACTCTTAAAGACCGCAAAGACGCAATCTACGTAACTCAACGATACGTAGAATACGGAAATCAGTTACTACGCATGCGCAGTAGCTATTATCGGCACCTGGCGGACGTATGTTGCGAGACGTGTGTTGTTGTGGATCCGGCCCGATGTCATTAGAGACATTGGAGTAACTGTCAGGCATCCGGATACTATTGTCCATATGGTGTATGAAAGAGCTGCCCAGTATTGAGAAAACGAGATATAACTTTATTAATGGAATATATTTGCTTTATTGCATCTTTTTCCAGGGAAACGTGTTCACCTTTGTTACCAGCTTTAAATGGTTAATAACTTAACCCCATTAGTACCTCTGTTTGGCATAAAGTACTTTTTATATCTCTAGCATGTAGTCCCTGACGTTCTGTCTGTTCTCAGGCGTTTGCTGCAGCATGAATGTTACCTGTGTCCTGATATGAGACCCTTTCACGCGTTTGCGGACCTGGAGCAGCACATGAGAAAAAACCACGAGCTCTTCTCTTGTAAGCTCTGCGTAAAGCACCTGAAGGTGAGCCTGTGTATCATTCCGCTTCCTGCTCATTCACTGCCACTAGGTGGCAATATTTATCTTCCTGCCTAATGTTTGGAGTGACAAAGGTTGCCCTTTTCTGCTTTAAACAACAGTTCCCATCATGCTTTGCAGGTATCAGCTATGCCTGTACTATTGGAGCGAGCATGCTGGTACTTGTAGTTCCACAGCCCCAGCTTTCCAGCTTTTGGTTTAAAAAGGTCACTAAACCCGAAGCACTAGTTGCGTCTTATATTGCATTGTATTTACTGTGCAGCCGTGAGTACACTTTAGGTCTTCGTTCCAGCTTCTGTAGTAACTAATTTGGCAATGATAAAAGGAAACACCGTTATGTCGGCTGTCTCATTACCAGAGGTATACTATAATAGAGCTAAATCTCCATGAAAAATCCAAATAAAAGCTTGCAAAGGGTGCTTGTAGGTTCATGCCCTAAAGATAACTCTTAGGCATTAAAGCCATGCGTAAACACAAGAACACAAAGATAAATATGGACTAGTATTTAATAATCACTTCTACAATAAAACAGAGAGAGAAGGGCTGATTCTTAGTTGCACTTACATCTTTTTTTAGGTGCAAGTTTAGACCTGAGCAATACCATGTTGAACTGCAAAGGGAGGCAAATTTAACTTGTGAAGGCAGAATTAGAATTGAATGGTGAAGTTTCTTACCTGAATTCTGTTTTGTAGATTAAACCTAAAGCTATGGAGTATTTGAGTTCTATGTACAAACGTAAAGTATTTTCCCTGCATGCAATGTTTTAAACTTAATTAACTTACTTTGCACAATGGTTTGATTGAGCTGCGCACTTGCACCTGTTTTACCCTCACTCCCAAACTCTGAATCAGCCCCATAAACAGCATTAATGAGCAGAGGAAGTGAAGAGCAGTGGCCAGACCCCAGGCCGGGAGATGGAGCATCTCTGGTTGCACACACAGTGGCACGTTTATAGAGTCTTTCTCAGATATAATCCTCACAGCTCTGTCGGTAACATCTCTTCTGATTTAGGTGTAGATGTCTTAGCGCAGCTTCGGGGTCAAAGTTACCGCTTTCGTGTTGTTTTCATATCAGTTGTTTGAATTTTTGGCTTATTTTTTTTTTGAAGACAACCTTCTGTCCCATTATGATTGCAGAATTTTACATATGAGAGGACATGGTATTCCCGCAAGGACCTGGCCCGCCATCGCATCCACGGCGACCCCGAGGACACCTCCCACCGCGGCCATCCTCTCTGCAAGTTCTGCGACGAGCGCTATTTGGACAACGATGAGCTGCTGAAACACTTGCGCAGAGACCACTACTTCTGTCACTTCTGTGACTCCGATGGGGCTCAGGAGTATTATAGGTTGGTGGAAGAGATGAGCTCTACAAGAGCACCAATGATATAAAAGCTCAGTCTGATTGTAGTCAAATTAGAGGTATCAGGGAACATTCAGTGGTGGAGGTCGGGGTGAAGTGTGATAGCTTCCATCTAGTACTGCAGCCATTGTGGAGCAGAAACTTGAGATGACCCAAGTTCTGGATAAACCCCCAAGTGTCCCATCCCAGCAGCCTGATCCTAACCCTCCCTTTCCATGTCCCTAATACTTAAAATCCCCAGAGAGGTTACTCACCTTTCCCGGGGTGTATGCGGCGGATGAGACAGGTCCCAATGGGCAGCACTTCCGAAAATGAATGGGGGAGTATGCTGATCAGCCTATTCTGAAATAAAAGAAAAATGCTAAAAAGGCTGCCTATTCGAAATAGAGACAGCTGAAAAATAACTTTCAACCGTTTCTATTTCTAAAAGGCATCATTCTCGTCAGGAACTCCCAAGCCACACCACCTGACCACTTTCTGGCCTATCATATTTCTATTTCTCTAACACTCATCTGGGGGACACTGCTACAATGGGGTGGTAGAGGCACGCTGGAGCTGGGCACTTGACAGTTAAAATACTGTTGAGCGACGCTCCTTCCCTCTTTGCCTCGGAAGTTGTGTGCTTTTTTATGGAGCTACATGCAGCTTCTAAGTTTATTTTTACTTTTCACTTTTTATTTTTTACCTTTATTCAGTCATAGCATAACTGCAAAAATCTACCTGTTTATTGTTTTTAGTTGCCGCGTTTGCTCGTCATCCTGTTGCCATCAGTAACCTAATACACTTTCTTGTGCAGTGACTACAGTTTCCTGCGTGAGCACTTTGCTAAGAGTCACTACCTGTGTGAGGAAGGCAGGTGCAGCACCGAGCAATTTACACACGCGTTTCGCTCCGAAATCGACTACAAAGCGCACAAGACTTCCTGTCACAGCAAGAACCGGGCAGAAGCCAGACAGAACCGTCAGATTGACCTGCAGTTCAACTACGCGCCCCGGCATAACCGCAGGGCGGAAGGTAAGGGCCGCGTGTGTGCAGAGTGTGTCTACGTAAGCTGCTGCTAGTGACAGGACTATATCGGGTATAAGAAATCTCCTGGTGTTGTGAAACTACAAATCCCATCATACTTTTACAGGTATCTCCTAAGCCTATGCTGTTGGAGCATGCTGGAACATGTAGTTTTACAACACCTGGCATGCCACAGGTTGTTTATACCTGACCTGTATCCAAGCAATGAGTTCACATGTTTTTCCTTTGATTAATAGACAATTTCTTTTTAATACATAATATTTCTTCCTTTACTGTGCGCACTTTAAATCCCACTTGAGATCTCAGAGATGTTATTCCTTCTAGTGAGGTTAAAGTGTGGTCAGGTGTCTGCTTGTCTATTAGCAGAAAGCAGTTATGTTTATACATATTTGATTGGCTCTGGGTGGTCATGTGACGTGTTGTCATTTGCGGGATAGCTGGGGACATTTAGTGCTGTTTCAGCTTGCTTTATCTTTGTTGTTGAGGTGCGGAATCTTCTCTGCTCTCATCACTGGTGATTTGGTTTTCAGGAATCGTTGGAGGAGAGGACTTTGAAGAGGTGGACAGATATAACCGGCAGGCGAGGCCAATGAGGGGCACGGCCCGCGGAGGCCAACAGAACAGGAGGGGAAGCTGGAGATATAAAAGGTATGTGCCAGATCGCTGAACGAGTCCCCTTAGAAATAACTACCGGATTCCTTCACTCCTTCTTGTTGACGTCCTTTAGGGAAGAGGAAGATCGGGAAGTTGCAGCCGCGGTTCGAGCCTCCGTGGCGGCCCGTAGGCAAGAAGAAGTGGGCAGGAAACAGACCGTAGAAAATGGCGACGGCTCAAAGCCTCGGATGGAGGACACCCGGGACCCGGAGGAGGGCCGCAAATACAAAGCGGCCCCCAAGGCAGACCCCTCAGGTGGGGAGAGTGTGTGCGTCTTACTAAATCAGAGCAAGTGCACAATCCATTACCTAGCTGTAGAAAGTAGATCTAATGGCCTGAGATCTGACGTGTCATGTGACAGTCAGCTTGTGACCAATCAGTTGCCGGCTTCTGTTTCAGGTTTACACTAGGTGGGGTGAGGGGGGGGGGGTTGCACAAGAGAATCTCTTTGGGACCTGTGTTTAGCTATATTAATGACATTAGAATTCCTTCAGACATCTGGTCGATTTATATACATCCCATCACATAAAGGCTTTATATAGAATGTACAGCAGGCAGAGGCATGCAGCACGCCAGGGATTGTGAAACTACAAGTCCCAGCATGCCTTTCCAGGTACCCGCTACGCCCATGCTGTTGGAGGTTTGGTATCCCATCACCTTGATTGCCAAAGGTTGCTTAGCTCTGGATTAGCGGATCCCATAACCTGGTGTTTTCTGAGTAGCTGTAGTTGTATGTGATCACATGCTTTAATATCTGTTTCTAGGCCCAAAAGATTCGGGGATGAAGTCCTGCATGTCCAATGGTGTTTTGGACCCAGAGCAGTTCCCGGTGTTCGGCTCTGCAGTGGCTCCTGTCATGAGGTAGGAGATATGGAGAGTACGGTGTAACATTATAAATACAGGTACCTCTACCTGTACAAACAATCACTGCTATACTGCATAGAGCTCTGTAACGTGACTTCTGGGGGATCATTTTAGGACAGATTTTTTTTTTGTTGGTCAGAATCCATCTGTTTACGTATGTCCTCGTATCACATCCTCACGCTCTGTTGGTCTACACCGGCTTGTTAAACTATCGGACCAAGGACTTAATGTCACATAAAATAGAAAACGTGGGTCAGCAATTCCAGAAAGTCACGCTTCATTTTTAGTCTTTGTGTGATCAATTCATATTTAATATTGTTGTTACACGTCGTCAGTCAGGCTGTGGCGGTGTGTAAACCTGCTGGATTCTTTTTACTATGTGTATCAGTCAGCCTGGAGGTGTGTCCTGGCCTGACAGCTGATAGGAGGATGGACCTTTAACTATCCGGCAGCATATGTGCCATATTGCCGGTTATAGCGTCAGTCTCCTGCGTCTTGCCTGCTCGCTACTCTGTGTGTTTGCTTGGTGCATTTGTAGCTCTTGTCTGTCCCTGTGTCTCCGTACTTACCTTGTCTCCTGCAGTCCTTCCTTCTGGTTCCTGGCCTCCTTTGTCTGTCCTCACTTGTCAGTTGTATGTAGCAGGTACAGCTTGCTCTCTGCTCTCTCCATTGTCTGTTTGCTTTCCATCTCACCCTGTACCTGAGTATTGGCCTCTTACTTACTAGTTGTTTAGCTTCCACTTGGAGTTCGTTCCATCGGACTCTCTCTGTGTTCAGCTTCCACTCTGAGTTTGTTTGCTTTTCTCTGTGTGTTTTGCTGCTCTGAGTCCATGTCACCTGACTCTTGTTGGCTCTCTGATACCCCTTTTACATCACCACCAAATAAAAACCCAAGTGTTTGGTGGTGATGTGAAAGGTCCCATTTTTATCAACCCAGGAAAAAAAAAAAAGAAGGGTTTTTCCCAGGTCTCACACCAATACGGTGTCTGTGTCAAAGGTCCCATATTGTTTTTCAACATGGGTCCTTCACAAAGATACCTGATTGGAGAGATGTGTTTTCTTTTGCTATGGCAAAAGTAAACAAATCTCTTAGCCGGGAGCTGCACGCAGGAAAAGGAGAAAGCGGCGGTTTAGGAGTACTTCTGTCTCCTTTCTGGTCCGCTTGCATTTCCGCTATTCACTGCTATGAATTTAGTAGTTGAATTTCTCCTTTCTGGAGACCGGTAACTACTAAACTTCTTGTGGCAAATAGCGGAACTGCAGGCGGACCAGAAAGGAGACATACAGGCTACTACAATATGGCGCTTTCTCCTGTAGCAGTTGCCTGTCTCCTTTCTGGTCCTTTATTTAGTTTTTGTCATTTTTTCCAGCCAATAAAAGCTGCTCTTTAGGCTGATTGTCAGTTGCTTGCAAAGGCAGACACAAGAAATTCGCGGAACGTGTGAAATGGTCAGACCCGGGAATTTCTTGGACCATAGGTGGACTTAAAACACGTCTTTTTATTTTTGGTCTACTTTATTATATTTCTTAGAAATAACTAAGCACGGTACCAATAGCCCAAATAATTAGTGCTATTGTAGGCGCTGACCAAACTTATATCTTAACCAACTCCAGGTACAAAATCTCGTCTCTGTAGGTGTTGATCATGACTTTCTTTTCTGTCTGTCACCCCCCACACTGACATTGACCTATTCTTCTCCCTTTTCTTGTGTTTTCTGTGTGCAGTGTAACAATATTGGTATAATTGCCTATTTTCTGTGCATTTGCAGCACCCTGAAGCTTGCCCCAGTCAAACTAAAAGAGGAGGATTTTCCCAGTCTCTCCATGTCCTCGGGCTCCTCGGTGACGTCCTTCTCATCAGGTTCATCCTACACAGCGTCTGCTCGGTCCTCCAAGGCTTTCCAGGAGGAGGACTTCCCAGCGTTGGTGTCCAGCATAAAGCCTGGTAAACCCGTGTCCACGGTCACTTCCGCTTGGACGACTGCTCCCGCCAAAAGTACCACGAAAAGCTCCGCTCCCCCGGCTGCAGCTCCTTCAAGCAAAGTCTCAAAGAAGGGTCCCCTGCCGAGCAGCATGGCCAGCTTCACCAAGAAGGTCAACCTACCTCCTTCCTTCTCCGACGAGGACGACGACCATATTGGAATGACCACGCAGGAAATCCGGAACGCTCCGACCATGATCGATATCTCCAAGATGCTCACTTCCTCCAATCCTCAGACAAGCGGTAAGATTAACAAGAAGAAGCGCCTGGGTTCAGAGAAACAAAGTGCTTCGTTTCCGACTCAAGCTGGAGAAGAGCGACCCAAAAATTCCTCCCTGAAGGAGAACACTATAGAGTTCGAGCGCACCCCGACACCGCCTGCCAGCTCCATCCTCAGTGACAAATCCAACACGGTCAATGGAGTCAGCGCCAGGAAGGTACCAGAGAAAGGAGGCAACTCCAGGGACCCTCCCGGCTTCAAGAAAACAGATGTATCTGTACCAAAGTACCCTTTACCAGATGAGGACTTCCCAGCCCTGGTGAACAACAACAATCTTATGAGGATGCCACCACCAGGTAAGGCTGTATCGCTAAACTGCATCGCTTTGCCATTCTCCTCTCGCTGCTGTATGACCTTGTCTACTGCCCAATGAGTGATTAGAATACTGGTAATACTGGTATACTTAGGCAAGACAGGGCTTTAATGGTGTTCATATTCTGCTTTGTGTCATCTATAAGAGAGCTTGTGGCTTGTCCTCTGAGAAGTCCAATTATTCTTCAAATCCCATTGTAGGACTGGCTGCAGCGGTAGCCAGATCCCCGCCACATCCAGCAAGCCACGCCCCCTTCGCTTGTATGGGTGTCCGCACCGTCCACACAGAAAGCGCGTCAGTCTGGATAGTATGTAAGGGCTGGACCCAGACCTTAATGTACTGTTTACATCCCTCCCCCCTCCTACAGAGCAGAGGTGCTTCCACAATGAGACACCGCCAATAGCGGAATTCAGATGCAGGGGTCCATCATTACTTGTTAGTTGTGTTGGACTTAAAACTGAGAATAGAACCTTGTTGTCGTGTCCCCTCTTAGCCTCCCCCTTCCTTGTAGATTGTAAGCTCTCTTGAGCAGGACCTTCATCCTTGTGTCTTCCTCCAGTCTCCTGTGTATTGATACTTCAATGATTCTGTACTGTTGTCTTTCTCCTCCCTGTACACCGTGCTTTATGCTTACTCCGTATTCATTATGTCTACGCTTGTACCTGCGGCACTCTATAAATACACTTCACCAATAATATATTTCCACATTTGTGTTATTTGCCCCCCTTCTCTCCGTAGGCTTTTCTCCTGTTGTGACGGTCGCCCCGCTGGCTCCTCCCCCAGGGTTATCCTCTTCCGTTGGAAAGCCCCCTCCTGGGTTCAGCAATATGTCCCCCGTGTCTCTTCCCGCAGAATCGAAGCCGGCACCAGTCAAAGAGTGAGTCCTGAGACACTGTCCTGGAGCCTATCTAAGGCCTTCATCTATGTGTGGCCGCCACCAAGCTGTTGTTGATATGTTGGGGGATAGATTTGCTTTGAAGACACTGAGCCGGGTACAGACCTGTGTGCACACAGCGTTCTTATGTCTCTGCAGCTGGAGACTTGCGTACACTGAGCGCGATCTGAGATCCCAGTGCGCTCCCCTTGCATGTACAGAGATTCTGTGCCCTGAATCCTACCTTAGCTTTCCCACACGCCCTGTGCACACGAGACTCCTTCATAAGCATTTAACCAATCTCTTACCATACAATTTAATTACGGCCCCCCATGCAAACACACTGTACATATGGCAGGTTGTCATTCCCCATCATCAGAATATCACTTTGTTTAATTGGGAATGGTTTTGTAGTGTGTTCTGATGTGTAGCCGCCATGTTTGCTGTTGTGCAGTATGATCGCATGCAGTACCCTCTTGTACAGGTCCAGTGTGTTCTCTGCACGTTGCGGAGACAGCCATTGTGTAATATAAAATACATCCGGGGTTCAGTTAGTAATGCCGGGCTGCATCCATAGAACTGACTATTGCCATTGTTTTACTCATGCGCACGCATCCCTGCTACCTGATCGGAACACGATTCAGCCAATCCAGGCCTGAGGAAGGACACTCCTGACTGTTGCTATTGCCATTTTGATATAACTGAGGTTGGAAATGAGATCAATCATGGGATTGGTTAATGTGGAGACCCACTGAGGCGTGGCCTGGACATCGCTCCGCCTCTATTTTCTTAATATCTGAACACTGTTTCTGGCCTGTGTCATGTGACAATCGGAGTATAACTCATTTTGTGTCATGTGACAATCGGAGTTTAACTCATTTTAATTTAGACAACAACCTGTTCCTAAACACCCTCAAAATGCCTGGGCAAAGATTGGCTTATTCTGAACGCACAGTGCAGGCAGCCATTTTGTGCCTCTGTACCCAGCTGTCACATGTCCCTAGGAAATACATAGCCTGTCTCTCCCACATCTGTGTGTGTCTTGTACACAGGAGTACTGTGAAGCAGATGCTCGTTATTTATTGTATAATTACCCGAAATTTGTTTTATTGTGTAATTACCCGGAGACTTGTGGTCACCATGTCCTGCTCTTCCCTGTCTACTTCAGGGTCACATTTTGCAACAGGACCTACCTAGTGCCCGAAAACTTTCAGCAGAGGAACATTCACTTGATCAATTCCATCAAAGATTATCTGCACAGTGACGAGTCCCAGTTCAATGAGTTCAAGTCCCACTCAGGCAAATTCAGACAGGTAAGTGTCATACCCGCACATAGATACTAACGTTGTCTTCTCTACCCATTTCCTCAACCTGTGTGCTAACCAGTAAGGGTTAAGCTGGACAGAGGAGCATGGTTAGGAGAAGGTTAAGGTTAGGCTGTGGGTTGAGGATGGTATCGATTAGGGTTTGGTTGTGAAATGGAGAGGGTTAAGGTTAAGTTGCAGGAAGGGCAGGAGTGTGGGGCATTAGATGCCGATACGTGTGTATTTGTACCTACGGATCACACACTTGTGTTAATCTGGCCCAATATGGGTGGACAGTGAAGCAGCCATACGCTGTTATGTTCAGTAGGTGGCGCTGTGTTGGCTGACGTGGATTTTGTTTTGCATTTTGTTACTTTCTCTCCTTGTGTTTTTGAAGGGTCTGATCTCTGCGTCGGAGTATTACAAAAGCTGCCGGCAACTTCTCGGTGAGAACTTCAGTCTCATCTTCAAGGAGCTGCTGGTCCTCCTGCCAGACAACGCCAAGCAGCAGGAACTGCTGGCCGCCCACCAAGCCCTCCCACCCGAAGAGAGACCCAGCTCCAACAAGTCCAAAAAAAACAAGAAGGCTGCTTGGAAAACTGACTCGAGCTCCCCAGAATTGGACTATTCCACCTGTCCCACCTGCAGCCAGGTCCTGGCCCCTATGGACGTTGCCTACCACAAAACGTTGCACCTAGAAGACAATGATTTCCCCTCGCTGCAATCCATCAGTAGGCTCATCAGCTAGGCTCCGCCAGACGCCCACCCTCTTTTTGGGGTTTCGCACTTAAACAGAAAGAGAGAACCATAATGCAATATATGATATAGTAATGTGAGAAAATCCAGGCTGCGTTTTTCTGACTGGCGGCATTGAAGTAAATTATTACGAGTGGGCAAATAAAGAAAACATATGACCTATGATGTAGGTGCTGTGGGTAGAAGGCACAGGTGCCTTCTGTATATCCCAGAATCCTTTTGGGCACCCCAAGCAGAATTACCAGGTACGAGGCTATTTCCCAGGAGCTCATATGAGACACCTGGAGCAGAAGCTGAGGCCTTGTGCTGTTGTCTACATGGCATTGCCCGTCGTATGTCTTATGAAGCCTTGCGGAGTCTGCCAAGTATTGATAAGAAACATAAGCAGATCTTATTTATTTTCCTTTGGAGATGAGGAATTGATTTGACCCATCACATAGTTCTGGCCACTGCATCCACCTGATTTTACTATATTTTACAGACCCGCCCCCAGCGAATCATTTGTCGTGCAGATGCATGTCGTGTGGTTTTACAACACACAGGAAAAATGAGTGTTATGTATGTAAACGTGGAGCGACTTCTATTCTATCTCTTGAATTCATAGTAGACAAAAAGGAAATCTTAAACTTTTCCCTACCTACATCGTAGCCGACAACTCCGTTAGCCCTTTACTGTCAGGACTATTGGAGAATATCCCCAGGTGTCACCAAACCTTTGTAACATCCCTGAATGGCTGCTCTCCCTGTCACTTCCTGTACCGCCACGCGGTCCAGCGCCATCTACCTGTCTCTTGGAGAATGGTGGATATATAACGCTGTCACTAGACAATCTGTTTTTTAAAGCATCGGCGTGAATAATGCTGGATTGGTGGGATTGATTTATTTAAGTGGCTGTCTGGGAAAGCACTATAGACCCAGGCTGGTTGCATAATCTGTAAGCCTGCATACAACATACATCCATTGTTCCAATGTTTTTAGCTTTGAGGCCTGATCACAAGCACAGTGACCTGACCTTATAGGCACTGGGTTGTACTGGGCACACTGGTGTTTCTTGAATATAGTATTAAGGTGTTCTGTTTACAATATCGCTGAACATTATCTTGCATTAAAGTCAACCAGTCTACTACACTCAACAGGGGCAGATGTTTTGTGGGTTCAGCCGACCTTTATGAGGACGGCCGGTTATTAAGAACCAATGGCAATACTAAAATATTATGCGTGCGAGTGTGTACTATGATTAGGATGTCTGGCCACTTGCCTTGTAGTGTCTACGGTATTGCATGATAAAATATTGTACCATTTATAGTCCATTTGTGGGCCGCTCTGAACAGTGTGTTAGCGAGTCATTGGTTGATGGTGTCATGTGACAGAAAGAAGGGGTAAGTCCTTATGGTTGGTATGGGAGTTCCTGTAATATCTTTACTCATTGATAACAGAGTATTAGGACAATATAGGGCAAATAAATAAAAAATAATTGGTTTGCTTGCTTTTTTGGTGTATTTTGTTTTGTTCGTTTTTTGTTTTTTTTTTTACTGAAAGGGGGTGGGGTAACAGGACGACATAAAGAGCTGCGGAGCGAAAATGGGTAGTTAGGTTGGCGGTTCTCAGCGTTGTTTATAGGGTGAGTGCCAGTTACCTACTATGGTATCAGGTCAATTATTACAGTGTAATTCCAGCACTGACACTAATAGAATCTCTACTATGGTCCTAGCTCCAGCACTGACACTAATAGAACCTCTACTATGGTCCTAACTCCAGCACTGACGCTAATAGAACCTCTACTATGGTCCTAGCTCCAGCACTGACACTAATGGAACCTCTACTATGGTCCTGGCTCCAGCACTGACACTAATGGAACCTCTACTATGGTCCTGGCTCCAGCACTGACACTAATGGAACCTCTACTATGGTCCTGGCTCCAGCACTGACACTAATGGAACCTCTACTATGGTCCTGGCTCCAGCACTGACACTAATGGAACCTCTACTATGGTCCTGGCTCCAGCACTGACACTAATGGAACCTCTACTATGGTCCTGGCTCCAGCACTGACACTAATGGAACCTCTACTATGGTCCTGGCTCCAGCACTGACACTAATGGAACCTCTACTATGGTCCTGGCTCCAGCACTGACACTAATGGAACCTCTACTATGGTCCTGGCTCCAGCACTGACACTAATGGAACCTCTACTATGGTCCTGGCTCCAGCACTGACACTAATGGAACCTCTACTATGGTCCTGGCTCCAGCACTGACACTAATGGAACCTCTACTATGGTCCTGGCTCCAGCACTGACACTAATGGAACCTCTAACATGGTCTTGACTTCAGCACTGACAATAATTGAACCTCTACTATGGTCCTGGCTCCAGCACTGACACTAATGGAACCTCTAACATGGTCTTGACTTCAGCACTGACAATAATTGAACCTCTACTATGGTCCTGGCTCCAGCACTGACACTAATGGAACCTCTAACATGGTCTTGACTTCAGCACTGACAATAATTGAACCTCTACTATGGTCCTGGCTCCAGCACTGACACTAATGGAACCTCTAACATGGTCTTGACTTCAGCACTGACAATAATTGAACCTCTACTATGGTCCTGGCTCCAGCACTGACACTAATGGAACCTCTAACATGGTCTTGACTTCAGCACTGACAATAATTGAACCTCTACTATGGTCCTGGCTCCAGCACTGACACTAATGGAACCTCTAACATGGTCTTGACTTCAGCACTGACAATAATTGAACCTCTACTATGGTCCTGGCTCCAGCACTGACACTAATGGAACCTCTAACATGGTCTTGACTTCAGCACTGACAATAATTGAACCTCTACTATGGTCCTGGCTCCAGCACTGACACTAATGGAACCTCTAACATGGTCTTGACTTCAGCACTGACAATAATTGAACCTCTACTATGGTCCTGGCTCCAGCACTGACACTAATGGAACCTCTAACATGGTCTTGACTTCAGCACTGACAATAATTGAACCTCTACTATGGTCCTGGCTCCAGCACTGACACTAATGGAACCTCTAACATGGTCTTGACTTCAGCACTGACAATAATTGAACCTCTACTATGGTCCTGGCTCCAGCACTGACACTAATGGAACCTCTAACATGGTCTTGACTTCAGCACTGACAATAATTGAACCTCTACTATGGTCCTGGCTCCAGCACTGACACTAATGGAACCTCTAACATGGTCTTGACTTCAGCACTGACAATAATTGAACCTCTACTATGGTCCTGGCTCCAGCACTGACACTAATGGAACCTCTAACATGGTCTTGACTTCAGCACTGACAATAATTGAACCTCTACTATGGTCCTGGCTCCAGCACTGACACTAATGGAACCTCTAACATGGTCTTGACTTCAGCACTGACAATAATTGAACCTCTACTATGGTCCTGGCTAAACTATCCCCCCCCGCCCACCTACACTAACCTGAACGTAGGGACGCTGGACGACGTCCCTACGGCGCTGCTACGGACGCCCGATCCACGATCGGGCGTTGTCGTAGCGATGCCGGGCAACATCTGCCCGGCGCATGCGCAGATCAGTTGTTCTGGATCAGCCCCATTCACTCCCTGCTCCTACATACATAACTACTTACCAGAGCGCCTCTGTTTCAATGCACTACATAGAAACATTACTCATCATTACATAGAGACATCACATCATGGAGAAGGGAACACTGCAGCGTCCTGGTTACCATCTGGTGCCATTCCTGTTTAAAATACACAAAGCCTGTGTGCCGATAAATCCATATAGCCCTGACTGGCCTTGTACCAACTTACTGGTTAATATCCCCTGATTTATGTGATTACAATGGTGCGGTGTGGAGTCAGCTGAGTCAAACCACAGTCGTGTTCAATTGAACTTTGTTTTATTTCATAATGTACAGAAAACAAGATACAGTTTTGACACGAGACACTACTGAAAACGCACAATCACAGATTGCTCTTTCAGGAGATACAATATATACAGATGATTGTAAACATATTACTTTATTCCAGACACACACCACACTGTATAACTTTTATAACAATTCGTGATCTGCCTCAAGTACCCGGGAGAGGCCCAGCAAAGACATAGGTGCTGGGCGTCCATACGTCCTGTCAGAAACCAGTAAGCAACAAAAAAGTGGGTAAGGTGAGACTCACAATCTAGGAGCATGTCTGAGTATTTAGTATTTGGTGGGATGCTAATCCCTGGCAGTAGAATGGCTCTTTACTTCAAATGTATCTATCGTTTACAAGGAGTGGAGGCAGCCATTTTGTCCTGAACATTGGTTCGACCAGAAAAATGCATTTTCTGTTAAATGGAAAATGAAACTTAAATAAATGATCAAAGAAGACTTTAGGTGCTTAAAAACATAAAGCCACAAGTTGTACAAGTATATTATGTTTAAAGTAAAGAAAAAAAATCTATCCTATTATAAAATATAATTGTGTTGATCCATAAAATCTTTAAACAAATGAGTTATTTCTTTGACTTTCCGTGCTGGGTTTATAGAACTATGGAGATATACTAAGGCTCTCGTTGGCTGCAGGTAGGTGAGGCTCTGGTTAAACATTTCGTAGGTTGTGTGTGTATTCAATGGTCCTAATCGGTTGCAGATTTGTCCTGGGCCCTATGACTAAGGATTGGTCTAGCCCTGTGTGCATTTAACACCCTGATTGGCTTGCAGGTTGGACTAGCCCTGTGCACCTCTAATGCCCTGATTGACTGCAGGTTGGTCTAGCTTTGTGCACCTCTAGTGTCTTGATTGGCTGCAGGTTAGCCTAGCCCTATGCACCTCTACTGCCCTGATTGGCTGAAGGTTGGTCTAGCCCTGTGAACTCTAGCTCTTAGCTTCCAGGCATGCAATCGAATGTTCCTGACTGGGATTAGTTTAGTTAATTGTTTATGGTGACACGGCCATATTTCAAGGATTAAATAACTAACAACAATAAACCCCACGATACAAATAAAACATATTGCTGTTATCACCTTTGTCCGTCACACAAATTTCCATATGTAGATTTTGGCGTTTGTTCAACGCCAAATTTACTTTTATTCAAAGTATAAAAAAAATGCATTCAACATAAAACTTGTGTGTGCGTAATAACATTTTTGGCAGTAATCTAGAAAGAGGCTCATAATGAGGACTGCATTGCTCCCCCTAGTGGTGAGTGTAGTACTTCAATACTGAATGCTGTATGTGTCATCCCCTTTACCTGTTGAGGATAGGAAGTCATGCACAAGTAATCATTCCCCCTTTTCTGTACTGAAAAGATAAACTCATTTTGTCTGTCTCTATTACTTTCATTTGTGGTGGTCAACTATTGAGCAATATATTATCAATTGTTCCACTATCTTTCATGTTAATTGAAGAAAGCTGATTTTCAAAATCGATTTTTTAAATACCGGTAATATATCTCTGTATTGATATTTTCCTTTATTTAGAACCTTTTCAGTTGTGGAATTATAGCATATAATCGACTCATAGTTTCCTTAAGTTATACTGTTATTGGAATCATTGTATTACTTTTGAAATATTCAAAGACTACACATGTCATTTTAATTAAAATTAAGTTTAGATATTAAATATTATAAAAAGATAAAGGAAAGAAGCTGTAAATAATGTAAAATTCATAATACAATTTAAGTGCCAGAATCTACTGACATAGCGCCCCCTATACCCCAAGGTTGAAATTGTCTTGTGTGTATATATATATATATAATTTGTTTTGCTCAACGCCACTGTAGCAGACACCATTTTGACAATGATTGGATGTATAAAAGGTCCTTTGTGCTTTTGTATGCAGGCACTATTGCAGGAAAGGACCCTGACGCAGTGGTTTATATAATTATACATTTAGCTACAAAAGGCGATACGGTGCACAGGACACACATCATACAGGAACATCAACTGGATTTTCATAGGACACTTCTCATACTATAGATGCTGTATAACATAATCCCCACCTCATAAAAATATCCAGTGTTCCCTCTAAGACTCACAAAATGTGAATAATATATCTATAGATAGAAAGAGTTTGCTACATGTTTGCAGAAGGCTGCCTGGGATTACAGAGCAGATATATAATTTTGTGTCTCTTACTGCATAGAACTAACAGTATATAAACAGGTCCTCTGTCTGGCACAAATTTTTTCTTTATTCCATTAATGCACCATATGCTTGTTACACATTAACCAGATATAAACTGCTTTCCAGTCATCATAAAACATAAAATACAGGTTCAGATATAATTCTAACTGCTTATTAACATAGCTGCATGTCTTCTTTGCAGATTGATATCAGTGCACGTTTTGTTGAATCTGTTTCATTTGTCCAAAATTAACTATAATTTCACCATAAGTTTATTGCTAGTAGTTGCATGTCTGGCTGCACTTAAAGAAGTCAGAGCTGCTCAAGCTTAGGCTTCAAGGAACCTTACTAGGCCTAGTTGTTTACTATCTGCCATTACTCACACATCTCCTTCACGGTAACTGAAAATTCTTGTCCAGCAACATACGTTCCGAAATATTTTAAAATAAAATGACATGAAAATAAACCGGTTTATAATCGCCCAATTTCTGGGTCAAACATTTCCTGCTATATAAGTTATATAAGAAGAGCAGGGGTTGGAAATCCTATGGAAAATTGTACAATGCTTTTCTCTACATAAGAAAGGGTTTCATAATCACTTTATTGTCTGAATAAAGCATTGTTTTACATGATTGATAAATATATATTAATAGTTTTATGTTCATTTGGTTAAAACTCTTTTTTGCTTTCTATAATGTTATTTTAGATTGCTGGGGTGTCCATCCCCCAAAAAGTCTGCAAGCCTCAGCTATATTAAAATTAAAGCCTATTTGGCCCAGAGTAGATACAATAAATGGCAGTATGGCAGTAACATAGTTAAAAGGTAATATTTTTTTTAATTTCTTTTTTGACCAAAATATGCGGATTTTAGGTTTTAGATCTGGTACGTCCAACAAATACTCTATATGTAGAAGGAAGATTACAGCACCCATTATCATTTGCTGGTAGTTGTAATCCAATAATAGCTGAAGGTTTTAAGTAGGACATATCTACCTTAGAGGGAACACTTAAATAAGGATAAAAAAAAACCTTTTAAAGAGATCACACACAAGCATTCAATATCAAAGTACAGAGTGCACTGTACATCTAACTACAGGGATAAATCCAGCACTGGTAATCACATCTATAATGTACAGGAGAATGTGGTAGTCATTCCATTCTTTGCAATGCATCAGTACACTTGTGTTATCTGCATACAACCATCCTCGGTCCTCTGCCCATCAGTAAGAAGGTGCCTGGTACCCCTTGGGGCTGACGTCTGCATTCTCGGTGAAAGGAGGGCTTTGGTAGGCTTCTGTACTTTCAATCCCGCTGCCCGTGGGGTACCCTGCGCTGGCTGGAGCACCAAACTGGTCCGTGGCAAACAGAGACATATCAGTTCCCAGTCGGAATCTCTGGTAGGCTTTCAAAGTCATTAGAACCTGTGTGTGTGAGAGGTCAGGTTAACCGGGTTAATAAAGGGTTAACACAGAAGGCAAAAGAGTTATCACACGCCAGTGGCAGGCAATGGGTTAATAAGGTTAGTGCTATANTAATAAGGTTAGGGATAGTACCCGGGGGGGGGGGGGGGATAAACCTTGGGGTAATGTGAGGGGTGCAAATTAATTCTTAATTTTTTGGAAGTAGGGAAAATAGTGGCTGGTTTTGCTGATTGTACAGATTAATATATAACAAAACAGATTTGTTTTTAAACTCTAATTTAGAGTTCAGTTATAAAAAAAAATCACCTCAATAATTCAGTTTGCAGTTCAACAAGGTATTGTCAAAGTGTAAAATGGGGACACAAAGGAAGAGTGCATAAGACGGGGAGCGTTGGACCTGCCCCTTCTGTGATACGTAAAAGCTTCCTCCATCGCACTAGTGCTGGCACCTGCTCTGCCGGCGTAAATGCGTTGCTTAGTAAATCACGGCGCAGTCTGAATCCCGGTTCGTAATGAAATCGTGGAAACGGTTTGTCGCAATATGCAGGTGTTTTGCGCTCCTCGGGCCAGATTTACTAAGCTGCGGGTTTGGAAAAGTGGAGATGTTGCTTATAGCAACCAATCAGATTTGAGCTGACATTCTCTATTATGGAAAAAGAAAGTGAGAGCTAGAATCTGATTGGTTGCTATGGGGCAACATCTCCTCTTTTCCAAATCCAGCCCCCTAGTGATTGAAAAACGCAACCTTTACGGAAGCAGGTGATTGAATAATGACATCTGGCGTATTAATGTAAATCTTTAGATGGGTTTTTGCTGCAAGAATTTTTGTGCTATGTATTTTTTTTTATTATGATTACAATTTACAGGTTTCTATATCATATTTTGTAGTGTTTTACAATTTTAGTCAATTATTATAAAACAAGACTGGGTTGTAACAAACATATTGATAAGAGGGCCCTTTCTGTAAGCTATATCTATAGGACAGTGGGGATTGATATATATCACACAATGGAGCAGCTAGGTTGTATGGTAAAAGGGCTTTTTCTAAACTTTTATTGCAGTTCGGTCACTGACCTATCAAATTGCTCTGAGAGTACATTTATTTAATGTTCTAAGATGAACAATGATAGGTTTTACCCTTAGAAACCATTCATATTATAGCTTTCAGTTTTGTTTTTTTTTGTTTTTTTTTCAATATTAGTTAATTCATTTAAACCAGGTGAGTGACAGTTGGAAGCTCAGGAGCGGATCAAATTGTACCTAATGGAATGGGTCATGTTGGAGAGTCTGCCATCATAGCGGCACTCCCACTGGCTAACAGCGACATTCTGCTCCTTCCAAATTTAGAGAACTTAGTAAATTGATCCCACCAACATGACCCATTCCATCAAGTGCAAATCACTCCGCTTCTTATCTTCCATTTTGTACCTAAAGGAATGGGCCATGTTGAAGGGTCTGTAATAAACAATCTACTGAAATTACTAATTCTTAGGTATTACCCTTGACATGATTTAATATATCTTTAAGTTTGCCTATAATGCATTCTGGTCATAATACGCCCCGAGGGACACAACAGGGATGATCAGAGCCCCAGGGATATGGGTCTCTATAGCAACATGCATGATCTATTTTTATGGGCAGCAGCAGGAAAATAAGCATAGACCAAAACAGAGGATTAAACATATTTAGTCATGACCACTAGAGGGTGCTATTAGTAGTACTATTATTATTATTATTATTGTTTATTTATAAGGCGCTACACGATATCCACAGCACCGTACAGAGGAAATAGGAAGCCAATAGTTACATATACAATACAATAATTAATACAAGGTATAAAATCATAGAATAAGGAATACAATAAAAGTACAATGCAAAAATAAAATACAGTACAAAAATAGCAGAACAATATATATGGAAAATATAGATGCTGGATATGTGTGTAGGAGCAGATGAATAAGGAGAGAGATAGACAGTAGAGAGAGAAAGGTGGGAGGTGATGAGGACAGGGTAGAGGGGTGATGACAGGAGGGAGGAGGACCCTGCTCATAAGAGCTAACATGCTAAGTGAGAGAGGGCAGATAAACAGGAGACACAGGGATGAAGATGGGGAGGGCAGGTAAGCTTAGGTGGAGGAAGGGTAGGCTATCCTGAAGAAGTGGGTTTTAAGGGAGCGTTTGAAGGATTGGAGGGTGCTGGATTGCCTGATAGGAAGTGGTAGGTTGTTCCAGTGGAGAGTCGCGGCCCGGGAGAAGTCTTGGATGCGGGAATGAGAAGTAGTTATAAGGTTGGAGTTAAGGCGACGGTCACCAGCAGAGCGGAGTGTACGGGAGGGGGTTTAATGGAGATAAGGGAGGAGAGGTAGGGAGCAGTAGAGGAGGAGAGAATTTTGTAGGTTGTGGTGAGGAGCTTGAAGAGAATTCTGAAAGGGGCAGGAAGCCAGTGTAGAGATTGACAGAGAGGAGAGGTGGAGGCAGAGCGTTGGGAGAGGAAGATGAGCCTGGCTGCAGCATTTAGTATAGATTGTAGGGGTGCGAGACGGACCAGAGGGAGGCCACAGAGGAGAATGTGGCAGTAGTCCAGACGGGAGATAGCGAGAGTGAATGAGCGTTTTTGTGGCTTCTGCATTTAGAAAGGGTCTGATGTGAGCAATGTTACGGAAATGAAAGTGGCAGAACAGTGAGAGGGCGCGGATGTGGAGGGTGAAGGAGAGAGAGGAGTCCAGGATGATGCCCAGGCAACGGCCTTGGGTGGAGGAGGAGATGGTGGAGTCACCAATAGGTATAGAGATAGTAGGGGTAGAGGGGATACGCGAAGGAGGGAAGACTATAATTTCAGTTTTGTCCATTAAGCTTGAGAAAACGATCAGACATCCATGAGGAGATGGCCGAGAGGCAATCTGTCACTTTTGACAGAAGTTCAGGGGAGAGGTCAGGGGAGGAGAGATAGATTTGAGTGTCATCAGCATCGATGGGATACTGAAAGCCAAAGGAGCTGATGAGGTCACCCAGGGAGGAGGTGTAGAGCGAGAACAGAAGAGGACCAAGAACTGAGCCCTGGGGCACACAACGGGAAGAGGAGTGGTAGTGGAGGAGGAGCCGGGGGTTGCAACAGAGAAGGAACGGTCCGTAAGATAGGAGGAGAACCAGGAGTGGACAGTGCCAGAGAGGCCGAGAGCGTAAAGGGTGTGGAGCAGGAGAGGGTGATCAACGGTGTCAAAGGCTGACAGATCGAGGAGGATGAGAAGGGAGAAGTGGCTCTTAGATCTGGCAAAAAGGAGGTCCTTTGTGACCTTAGTCAGGGTAGTTTCAGTGGAGTGCAGGGGGCGGAAGCCAGATTGGAGAGGGTCCAGGATGGAGTTGTCGGTAAGGTAGCCAATTAGACGCTTGTAAACTAGCTGTTCAAGCAACTTTGAGGCGAAGGGCAGAAGGGAGATGGGTCGGTAATTGGAAGGTGAAGTGGGATCAAGGTTAGGTTTTTTAAGGATGGGGGAGACAAGAGCACGGTTACAAGGGGAGGAGAAGAAGAGAAGAGGAGAGGGATAAGTTAAAGAGGTGAGCAGGATGCGAGCGGGTGGATGGAGAGAGAGACCGGAGAAGATTAGAGGGGATGGGATCGAGTGGGCACATTGATGGACGGGATGACAAGAGAAGTGAGTCTCTAGATTAAGTCTATTTAGACCATTTAGTTAGTTTGTCCACATAGTAGACACCTGGGCTTGTAGGTGATGCAGGGCCGTATTCAGACCTCCGGCCCGCAAGGCTGGGGCAGGATTAAGGCGGATATACTGTCCTCAAAAATAACCAAGTATGTATTTCATTATATCATCCCTATTACTGTTTATCCCGCCAACCTCGCTGTCATTTTTTTTTTTTCTCACAAACTTTATTGCAATCAGGAAATCTGAACAATCCAAGCACAAAACAATTCACATTTAAAACAAACAATTGCAAGTTTTTTTCCAAAAACAGCAAATAGACATAAATATAGGTGTTATTTTAACTTACACCACGGAGATCAGATACTCACCCAAGTGATGATAGAGAAGAAGGAGAAGGCGATGGCTGCCCTGGCGGCATCGGCGGCTTGGTCCACTTCCTTTACCTTTGGCGTTCTTTGCCATTGGTTGGCCAGGAAACAGAAGCACACGAACCAGAGAAAGGACCAGAGCGCTGGAACCAAACAGAGACAGAAACCGGTCCATGAAATACTGTCCAAGAAGCCAGGGCCCTCAAGCAAACCCCCCCCGGTACCCAACACAAGCACGTCATCATTCACACAGAGATCACACCTGGACAAATAGTGGGACTGTCTACCATTGTATCCAAGGACAGTAATAGTTTAATCTGGGGATAAAATTCAACCAGCGGCCTATTAGAGGCATATTAAAGAAAAAATATATACGTGTCTCACTGACCAGACCTAAGGCCAGGGGGTCCGGAGGGGTGTGGTTTTGCCACTCTTGCGACAGATTACTTTGTGGCAGTAAGGTGTCAGTTTTCAGCAGTCTGCCCTCAGAAAGGATGGCGACAGGTAAGTTTTCTTGACCCTAACCTTTCCCTTCCCGCAACCTATCCCTCTTCTGTCCACAGCCTAATCCTAACCCAGGCCTGGCAAAATAAATTTTGGGGTCCAGTACATTTATGTTTTTTGGGGCCCCCATCCCACCTCAATAGTGTCTGCAGAAGTAGATTGAAGGGGTTCCTTTTAAACTCGGACCCGTCACATCTGTCCACCTTGTACCCCCTGTCTCTGGGCCTACCCTAACCGAACCAAATTCTAACCCTTACCTTAACCCTCTTCTCTCTGCAACCTAACCCTTCTCTAACCTTGACCCTCCGCAGCCTGACCCTAACAATTCCCTAACTATTCTGTGTATATAACTCCCCTCTCTGCAGCCTGACCCTCCCCTCTCCGGAGCCTAGCCCTCCCCTCTCCGGAGGTAAAGTGAAACATAAAAGTGATACGCTAGAATAGCATCAAAAAAATATGCACCAATAAGTATATAGAAAAAGAAATAAATAACAATATAGATTTAATTGTATAACTATTCAATATAAAAACAAGTCAAAAGCCATAAACAAGAAACAAGTATATCAATTTGTGAATCCCAAACTGAAACCTTTCCGCCTCCCTGCATACAACCATTAAACAAGAACCAGCTACTTGATTAAATTCCCCTTACTGCTACCTAGGCACTCCGGTAACACAGATGAAATCTTCCTAAAAAGCACTTACCGTTTTGAGATTGAAATCTTCTTAATTGGGACGCTGGACATTCTTTCTCCGGACTCCATCGCAAAGGACCTCCCTTCTGGGAGTAACGGAGCATCCCCGGAGACACCTCACAGCTAATCACCTCCCCTAGCTAGCTGGCGCGGATGCACGCCTGCTAGCCGGTAAGCGATCTCTCTTCCTAATACCGGTTCTCTGGAATCTTATGTGTACACACAGTTCTAACTGCCTTTTCTTTGGAGACCTAAGGAACTTATATTGCTTTGAATAACTTCCTATACAGGACTACATCTTGCATTGAATTAATCACACTACCGTTGCAGACTCATGTGATATTAGTCTGTATAATCATAAGGACTTCCTTTAAGGCAAAATAACACGGTTTCAGTTTGGGATTCACAAATTGATATACTAGTTTCTTGTTTATGGCTTTTGACTTGTTTTTTAACTTGTTTTTATATTGAATAGTTATACAATTAAATCTAAATTGTTATTTCTTTCTTTTTCTATTTACTTATTGGTGCATATTTCTAGCACAGCACTTTTATGTTTCACTTTACCTCTGGATTGGCCTCCTAAGTGCAGCTCTGGTAGTGTCTAATTTTATTTATTCATTGTGTAGTAGTTTGGCACCACGTGATGATTTTTTTTTTCTGTGTATATAACTCCCCTCTCCGGAGCCTAGCCCTCCCCTCTCCAGAGCCTAGCCCTCCCCTCTCCGCAGCCTAACCCTCCCCTCTCCGGAGCCTAGCCCTAACGCTTTCAACTTAACCAGAACTGGGTTTTTTTTTCAAAATTGGGAATGTATATTTTCATTTTTAAAATGCATTCAGGAACAGCGCAGATGAACTTAAACTTTCGGCTGCGTCATTCTCGGAAACTGCCCCTTCATATCGGCAATTGCATCCCCTCTAGTGGAATGGTCAAAAGTGTGTCAGCTAAAGTTTAATGCCAACAAATGCAAATTCCTGCAGCCTGTACAAAAAAACATCTCAAAGGCTGAATATACGATTAACAGCACTAAGATGGAAACTACTGAGGTGGAAATGAGTCTCTACTTCATGTGACTTTACTGTAGGTAAGAATGCAACAAAGCAACGAGAAAGACTAGTCAGATACTTGGTTGTACAGGAAGAGGAATTAGTAGCAGAAAGAGAGAAGTGGCAATGTCATTGGTGTGTCCTCACCTGGAATACTGTGTTCAGTTCTGGAGGTCATATCTCCAGAAGGACATACTGTAAATACATTAGAGGCTGTACAAAGAAGAGCAACTAAAATGGTACATGGCCTGTGTCACACAGCATACAGACAGACTAGAGGAAGTAACATGTATAGCTTGGAGCAGAGAAGAGCAACTAAAATGGTACATGGGCTGTGTCACACAACATACAGAGACAGACTAGAGGAAGTAAACATGTATAGCTTGGAGCGGAGAAGGGCCAGGGGAGATATGATAGCAGGTGCAACTAGGTACTGAAGGGGCATTATTCAAAGAAAGAGATGTATCAAAACATGAGGGGCCAGATTTACTAAGCTGCAGGTTTGGAAAATTGAAGATGAAACCAATCAGATTCTAGCTCTCACTTTCCTATTACATACTAGAGAATCTTAACTTGAATCTGATTGGTTGCTATTCGCAACATCTCCACTGTTTCAAACCCGCAGCTTAGTAAATCTTTCCGAAGGGGCGACATTGAGACTAGTGGGTAGAGGGATTAGAGGAAATGTATAGAAACCTTATATCCTGAAAGGGTAGTTGATAAGTGGAATATGGATTCATGATTAAACAAATGATTAAATAGGTTCTGAGGTCACCATGGATTTAATAAAATAAAAAATGGACAGCTGCAAGAGCCGAATGGTTCCAGATTCCTTATCCAGACGGATCCAGGCACAATCTGTATTTTGGCCTCCATTGCAGGGCAGCATGGTGGCTCAGTGAGTTGTGTCTAACAGCATTGAGGTCATGAGTTCAATTCCCGGATAGGCCTTATCTGTGTGGAGTTAGTATATTCTCCCTGTGGCTGTGTGGGTTTCCTCTGGGTGGTTCAGATTTTCTCTCTACTCCAAAAACATGCTGGAAGGTTAACAGGCTGCTGACAAAAATTAGCGTATGTGTTAGGGACCTTAGTATGCCATGGGGGTAGGGACTGATGTGACTAATGTTGAAGCATGTTGAATGTGAAAAGCAGATTTGTGCCCAGGACCTGACCTTAAATATTAGCCAAGTCCTTACTGTACAATACCTAATCCCACCCAGCATGCCAATCCCCTACACAGGCTAAATAGCACACAGAACGCAACACTCACAGCTGCGGGTCACAGCCGGCACATAGTGTGCATTTTCTTATCTCCGGACCAGACACGGAAATTAACAAGCTCTGCAGGTAACAACATTTATCCAGAATACAGTTGCATAATTGCAAGTTTCACTTCATCAGGAAATACCATAAGTCAAAACCACATTTTTCTTTTAAAAGAAGACGTTTGTAATAAATACATGTATTTATGTGTTGTTTTTTATTTGAAGCTGTACCCACAGCAACCAATCAGATTCTAGCTGACATTCTCTAGTATGTAATAGGAAATTGAGAGCTAGAATCTTATTGGTAGCTATGGCCAACATCTTCACTTTAACAAACCCGCAGCTTAGTAAATATGGCCTCTTGTCCCAATCTGGCCTCTAATCATTTCTGTATTTGTGATGTAATAAGCTTTATGTTTTAAAGATGGAGGCTCGTGATCAGTCAGGGAGGGAAGATGATTGAAGCATACTGGGGGGGGGAAGGGAGTTGTGACTTACCCTGACGTGTAAATCAGGGCGGCTTCCATGTAAACATGCCCTGTCCTGCCTGGTGAGGCCTCTGTATTCTGCACATGAAGGGGTGAATGAGATGCCGTATGAGGACTGTGTGACCCAGATTGGGGCCGAGGTGTAATGAGAGACACATTTCCGGCTGCAGCACTCAGCTTCTGGGTCTATGGGAGGCCATGGCAGACAGGTGCTGGATCATTACACCTTAATGTAATGTCCCCTGTCTGTGATATACAGCTACTGTTATGTACTACAAAAAGAAGTCTTATGGCAGGGCTACAATACT
>WWET01000796.1:21753-36159 GCA_011038615.1 Limnodynastes dumerilii | reverse complement strand
CACACCTCTCACCCCCCTTACACATACACGCCCCTTACACTACACACCCCTTACACATACACCACCCTTACACATACAGCCCCACTTACACCCCTCTTACACATACACCCTCCCGTTCACATACACCCCCCTTACACATACACCCCCCTTACACTACACGCCCCTTACACATATACTACCTTTACACATACACCGCCATTACACCACATGCCCCTTATACAAATATTCCCCCTTAAACATACACCCCCCTTAAACATACACCCCCTTACACTACACCGCACACAGGGGCTGCACCCTAGCTTAAGTATTGTACTGGATTGTAAGCCAGGGCTTAGCCAAGACCTTACTATACAATTTAAAGACCTATGCCCACCCACCATGTGACAATGGTCTAGATCCTGAACAACGCTTCCATGCGGATTTACGCCTGGCGGACACGTAAAATTGCTATTTTGTATGTACTACGCATGCACAACAGAGGAAATACGCTCGATAACGTAAATATGAATGTATGGGTCATTCACGTATGTGTCATGAAAATTCGTCTGTGTGGGTGTGCCAATTTTATGTGAGAGAAAAATACGTCTGAAATACGTAATGTAGACTGGGGCTGGCATTTAAAGTGTACAGTACGGGCGTGCTTAGCTGCGTAAGTCCGCCTTGCCTATACGTACGTGTGCGGATGTTAGCAGTTGCGTTGGAAAAAGTTGAGGTAGGGTTTGAATCGCGGAAGTCGGTCAAAATACGTACATTCAAGGGGTGTGCCTAGGGGTGTGTATAGAATATAGAATAGAATACGTGAGTAAACGGATTGCAAGCGGAGTTCTGGATCTACCCCAATGTCAGTTTCTAAGGATAGAACCATAACTATGAATAAAAGATAAATATAAAAACATAAATATTTTGCTGTATAAAAAGCTATGAAATTCCATAGACAAAAAACCTTGCGGTTTAACATGTCTGATTAAGGTTTCCTACAGTGACACCACATTTTGAGACCTTTGAAAGGTCTGACACTCAAACTCCAAAAAGCAATGAAATTCCGACAATAAGGCTGGAGCCTTAATGGATGTGTTCCTTAAGCTATACAGACATGGTATACCATCATATCCTGTTGTTCGCTGCAGATTCAGCACTATCATGGAGTGAGATTGCTGTCAATCACAAAATGGTGTAGCTGCTAATTCACAAAATTGTGGGTTTGATTACAGGGGTAAGGAGTCTGTCACACAAGGTTGGAAAGCTTTGAGGCAACTGCCCCCTCTGTACCCACAGTGGTTATAAACTGCCCAATTTACATGAGCAGAAGAGGCCTTGCACTATCTTTTTTTCAGAGCAGAGTGGAGGGCACTGGGGTTGTAGCTACATCACTAGGTCCCTAATGGAGGTCAGTATGGGGCCCAGCGATGCAAAGCTCCATCCATGAATACACACATGCCATCTATGCAACTACAGCTCTGAGAAACTACTTTCAGAAAAGGTAGTCCCAATATGACTCCCACTGAGTCTGGTTTTATAAATAGGAACATTTTTAGCAATGCCTGTAAAGGTAAAGCTATACATGTCGGTTACTTTTGCAATCACTAATCTACATCTGCAGATATATGAAAAGCCACCAGACACTTACAAGGCTTCTTTAATTTGGTCCTAACTCTAAAACTGTCAGATTCTCAACTTTGGGTCATATATCTAGTATTTTTAAATTGAGCGCTCACCCCCGGCAGAGGTCCCCAAGTCTCCAAAACATCTACTCTGAGACAGCACCCTCTGTCAGCTGCCATCCCAGACAAGCTTTAAAACAAACACACAAAGTGGAGGTTTCTCAAATCAATTTATAAGGTAGTATTCAGCAGGTGCTGTAAGGAAAAGAGAGATTTACCTTATAAATTAATTAATTAATTAATTAATTAATTAATTTGAACAATCTCTGTAGGTGAAATAAGACCTTCTGAAATTGAGCTACTTTCTTGTACAAATTAGCAATTTTTTTCTAGTAGTGCATCGAGTGGGACCTTCGAGATGGTGTAAAGGCAAAGGATTCCCCAGCAACATGGAACACGGAAGTCTGGTGCTGAGGCGTTTCGTTGCTATGGCAACTTCTTCAGAGAACAACGTGGTACTGGGAGAGTAGTTGGTTTTTCCCGTCACTTATCTGAAGTGTTAATTGTACTTAAAAAGCTTGTGCCGACATTTATCAGCTTCCCTAGCCAGGAGTCACAATGGCGAGTTCAGAAGCAGACATTCTATAGTATCTCAGGATTCCCCAATGTCCTGGGTGCTATAGATTGCACTCACATACCGCTGAGAGCACCTAAGCAGAGAGCTCACATATATATGAACATGCATTATTACCATTCCCTCAATGTTCAGGTGGTCAGTGATGCTAACATGAGAATTGTGAGTGTTTTTGCTGGCTACCCTAGGTCATGCCATGACTCCTTTATCCTGAGGCAGTCATCTTTGTATACTAAATTTGAACTTGGTCTAATGCCTGAGGGATGGCTGCTGGGTGAGTGTTGTTTTATATTTGTCTTCATGTACTAAGTTTAAAGAACGCACCTTTGGGCTGTTAAAATCTAGGTTTAGGTGCCTTGATAAATCTGGTGGCGTGCTGCTTTATTCTCCTGCAAAGGTTGCAGACATTGGGGCAGATCCTGCTCAACGTTTTTCTGCGAATTTACGTGTGGTTTACACGTAAATTCGCAGTTTAGAGCGTACTGCGCATGCGCACCGCAGAAAATACGCTAATTCGCGTAGCGTATTTTCTAACGTAAGGAGAATTCACGTATTGCGAACGTATGTAATTACGTGTGGGCGTGCCAAAAATACGTTAGTGAAGATTACAAGCGAATTACGTGAAGTAGGCGGAGGGGGGTATTTAAAGTGTACAGTATGGGCGTGCTAAGCTGCGTACGTTCGCGTAGTCTGTACGCCCGTTAGCGGACGTATTGTGTTACGTCTGGAAAAGTTAAGGTAGGGTTTGGGTAGCGTATTTTCACAAAATACGTCCGTGCAGGGGGTGTGTTAAGGGTAGCGAAAATTCGCTACGCGAACAAACGTAAAGCAAACGTTGTTCAGGATCTACCCCATTGTGCTTGTATGTTGTCTCCTGCATAATACCAACAGTCCCCTGACATTATTGCAGTTGAAGACTCCCTGCAAGAAGCCCATTTACCATTGGGAGATGTGTTTTCTACTGAGGCAGAATAGGGACACTTTAATTGTGAATTTCTTTACATGTAAGTACATAGTGAAATTGTATATGTTTATATATGGTGTAGAAAGGTGTTTTTAAAACAAGTTATTACTAATTTTGTGTATTCCCAGACCAATAATTATATGTTCCACTTTCTAATCTAATAATATGTTACTTCTAATAATAATGATATACAAAAATCAATGAAAATTTTTTATTCAAGAGAGAACAACAAAATATGCTACTCATTTAGTATCAAGAGAAGCAAAAGGTTTTTGTAGTACACAGAGGCACAGAAGTAATTTGTAAAAATACAATAACCACCAAAAAGTTGCAAGTAACTAATTTTTTTTCCCTTAAGGAATGACTTGTTGGTGTGGTGGGGTGTTGGCGCCCTAGGCAACCCCTTGTGCGTGGTCCACGGTGTGTTGGGGTACTTGTGGCTGTGTTAACAGGTGTCGTCTCCATACTCGTCTCAACGAATTACGTTGATGCAGATGGTAAGTCATGTTGTTGTTGGTTGTGTGCGACTTGTGCTATCTGGTGCCTTAACAGCATATTTGTCTCACACCGTACAGAATTATTCTCTTGCAGAGAACTTGCCACCTGCGTCATTATAATATTGAGCTGCTCAATAGCACACCCCACCCGCATATACCCCTGCTGATTAACAGTGACCCCCTTTCTGACTGTAGATAGTACACGCCGTAATGTTGTGTGCATCGAATTGTGGGTGACGTTTTGGACCTCCTCAATGCGCCTCATACTTGCAACGATGTCAGTCAGCATTTGCTGATGGATTGTAGAGGCATTGGCTGGGCCAGCATCCACTTGTGCTGATGTTGCTGGTTGTGGCGGGGATGTTGCTGGTGGTGGCGGGGATGTTGCTGGTGGTGGCGGGGATGGTGATGGTGTTGTTATTGGCTATGTTGGTGATAAAACAGGCTCAAGATCCATGTACAATGGACTTAGGATAACATCTGTCTCCTCAGGGTCAACATCCTGGTGAAGCCCCATTGACACAGATTCCATGGAACCTGTTAAAAAAAAACAAGGTAAGTTTTTATTTTTATTTTAATACATTTTACACCCTGTATAATTTTTGGAACATTGCTTTGTTTTTGTCCAAAATATGGATTCACTGACATTCAGTGAGATTTATATTTTGGAATACAAATTTTTGTTATTTATTTTCACAAAAAAATTATGCTTCACATTTCAGTTTTTTTGTGCTTAGGAATCAAAGTCAGCATTAGACAACAAAGCTATGAAAAATTAGACAATTTACCAAAACTCACCTTGAGAGAAATCAGGAGGTGTGGCCAACTGGGGATGCTCCATGGTTTTGGGGGCAGTTTCCGCATGATGTGAAGGGCCGGCAACTTTAAAAAAGGTACATAATAAATTAGGACAATCAACATCTTTAAATAGTCTTACTATTAAGATTTTTCTATAAACAAATGTATTACCTGCGCCTTCAGGAGAATCAGTATCCAGGACATTAACACCTTCTATAAGTTGTGACAATTATTGATTTCACCAGCTCCTCGTAGGGGTAATATTGGATGACTTTTCTGGGTCCGCCCCCAGTTTTACGTGCTGCTTTGTTTTCTAATGACATTTTATTTTTTACCAGGATTTTTATGTCAGAGAAACGTCGCCTGACATTTTGTTTCTTTTCTTTTCTTTTCGCAGGCCCCGACTGCTGCTTACTGCCAAAGACATGTTTGCGAGCAAAAGATGTTTGGGCAGCATCCGCCCCCAGAAGCTCAGAATAATTGCATATGCCTTACAAAACGAGCTTACAGCGTGCCTAATAGAGAGTGATTTTAGGACCGCAATCACTGATTTGAATCAATAAAAAAACTGATTTTTTTAACATGAGAAATCCTTTTAATAATCCAGGGAAGGGTGAAGTACAGACTAGGGTGAAAACATGACATTTATCTGCAATTTAGGACAGGAAAAACACATATAAGCTTTCTTTTCAGGCACTGCATTGCAGACATTAAGGTGCCATTAATTTATGGTTAGAATGAACCTTAACATTACAGTGTTTTACAAAGAACATTTTCATTATTTGTATCTGTTTCAGACACAATGGTTCATTCAAGCTATGGTCCTTGCTATATAGACAGACACATTATAGTCCATGTATATAAACACATAACAAGAAATCCTTCAAACGATAAAGGTAAAAATACATAATACAGTATATCCGACAGAGATAACATTAAAATACGAAACAAGGTCCTAAAGTGATTTTTTTAAAGAAGCAAAGTGTCCAAGTACACCGCAGAAGGTATGTTTAACAAAGGGAGCTTCCAGCGTGCCTAATAGAGAGTGATTTAATGACCACAATCACTGATTTGAATCAATCGAGAAATAGCATTTTTTAAAGACAGCAATGTGCCCAAATATGCCGCAGAAGGTATGCATTACAAAAGGAGCTTACAGCGTGCCTAATAGAGAGTGATATAATGACCACAGAATCAATAGAAAAACACAATTTTTTAAAGACAACAAGGTGCCCAAATACGCTGCAGAATGTATGCATTACATTACAACAAAAGGAGCTTGCTGCGTGGCTAATGGTGAGAGAGATTTAATGACCGCAATCACTGATTTCAATCTACAGAAATTTTTTTACACCCAGGTACCCAAGTACGTTGCAGCGTGCCTAATAGAGAATGATTTAATAACCCAAACAATAATTTGGATCAAAATCATATTGCACTTTTTAAAATAATGTGACAAAGGATTACCAAAGTTAATTAATGCCAAATTCAGATATAGATTGAATAAATTGATATTGATGATGATTATTAGTGTATTATAAATTTGGTTGGAAAATGCAATATTAAATTCTATTGTTAGCATAACTGTACACTACAGAATTGCAGGATTCATAGAATGTGTAATATAAAATGTTTAAACTACAAGTAAAATTTCTGCTTCTTAAAAATAACCAGAACAGAAAAATAAATTTTCATTTTTATATATGACCACTGTCTACTACTTGGACAATTGTATGCTGCTTGATAACCTACTACACATAATATATATGTGTAATGGCTTTTGAAATATTAGTTAGTATGCCCTGTACTACACTCATTGGCCCCGATCCTCGGGATCCTCCAGGAGCTCCCGTAAGGCACCTGTAGGTCTGGATCCAGCCCACTGTGTGTACACTGCACCAAGTGTTCAGACCAAGACAAATTAAACTTCCCATGTCTGAGGACCAGACAACGAACCCCAACACTCCCAATAAAACATAACACAATAACTGAGACTGACAACTTCTTAGGGGTCAATTAAATTATATTTATTGAATGGAATTTTTAATGAGGGGGAATTGATTTTGATTCGACTATATGAATTATTTACTGTTAAGTTTAGATGGGGGCATCATAAGCAATGCAAGTACAAACAATACATGATGACATAGTACTGTATATATATTTATATCTTTTACCACTTACCAGGCACTCCAACCCAAATGCTATAACTGGAAAATGGCCAGGTTCACCCGAACCAAGCAAAACCCAATGACTGCTCACACGGCCCTCCACAAAACAGTTAAGCATCGGGAGCAGCCATAACACCATACAATGACAAAAACTACTTGCAATTGCTTACCGCCACCAGTTAATGACCGGACCCGCCACCATCCCCACAACTAGGAACAAATAACAAAATCTAAGATGTCTCTCACAAACCTCTCCGTACACACGTCCGTTAGATGGACACCATCGGGGCGATAAAAATGGGGCATATTAATTTTGATGTCTGGGTGTTGGATGACATCACCACCATGCAAGCGAACAAAATTTTTACTATTCTATTCACTTTCCTGCGGACCTCATCTATGGCTGCATCATTTTCTGAAAAACGACACTTTTTGCGAGGGATAATATCCAACCAGATCCACCGGACCCCCGGCCACCGCTCAAACGCCAGGAGCAAGTCCTGTCTTATCACTGAGGTCAGCTCCAGAACGGGTATCCCACCAATATCATTACCGCCTACATGCAGGAGAACCACGTCCGGCCTACCAAACAGTGAGAACTCCTTGTCCGTGATGTCAAGAAACGATGACCAGAGCATACCGCGCCTGCCAGACCAACGCAAAGCGACTGAGTCAGAAACCGGTACATTCCTAACTGCCTCACACCTGGCCGCCCAATAAATAAAAGAGTACCCCATGATCAATACATTTCTCTTACTTGCACCTGACGCTGTAAGGCAAAAACAGATAGGCAAATGAAGTACGATATGTGAACTAACACCATACATTTACATCCATTCTTAGCTGAGGAGACATATGAGCGGGAGGCGTAAGCCCAGGGTGAAGGTGAAAATCCTCAAAGCACTATGGGGGTCTTTTCTATTCAGGGGAATTACTTGCTGCCCTGGGCTAAGAGGAGAAAAATCCCTTCATGCCCCCACGTTAATGTGATGAGCAGCACCAGCTAATACAGTGCCTATCCCGAGCTTCGGCGGGAAGGGGAGGAGACACAAGGAGCATGCTGTCTATACAAGACAAGGCCTCTATCCTAATTGCTGGATGTAACTCTTGTACGCCGATGAACGCCATCTCCCCATTGCCTGTATATCAGATACTGAGGCACCTCTCTCAGCCGCGGAAGTTGCTGCTCCTATATGAAAGGAGTGAGTTCCAAACTCCGCAGCATTCAACCCAATCTCCAGCAAACATTTCTGCAAGACAGCTAGAAATTGGAATTGACATAAAGGCACACTGTTCACATGAACGAGCCAGACGGGGCAGCCTTCTGGTCTTGAGCCCGCATAAGCGGTGCTAAGTGACACTGGACAGATGGTAAGATCCGCATTCTTAACCAGGGACACCCATCGACCGTGCCCTGTCTGGTCCATCTTGCTCACATGTATCATACAATGTAAAATATCATCCGACATACGCACATTGGCATCCAGCAACCAGGATGTTAATGATTTCTTGGACACGGCCACGAGCTCGTAGAGACGGAATTCCCCCGTGTAAGCGACAGCGAAGGCGGTACGAAAAAGCAACGTCTCATAGGGAGACTCCATAACTGTGACGGTGGCCCGCATGATCCGCGCTAGGATGGAAGCGGCACCCTTTAGCCGGGGGAGGATGCAACCTCACCCAACCTCTGAGCGCTTGGGAAATTAAGAAATATTTTATATTGTCAGGTCCCTCGTGTAATTTGCAAAAGAAAGCAAGGCCTGCCAATGTGCTGGACATGTATGCCCTGGACTTCCCCAGGGCGTACAAGTCCGTCATGTAATGATACAGACAAGCCGTCTCACCCTTTAATTCACCCAAGTGAGCGTCCCGGTGGGCGATCCAACCCGCCCATGCAGCTTTGTATGTCTTCAGCGTCTCAGGTGCAATGGATAGAAGGTCCAACGATTCTAGTCCTGCGCTGCTACCTGCCACATATGTAAGGGGCAAAGGGTCCCGGTCAGGGAAGCAGAGGGGGCAAGCTCCCGGAAACGCTTCCAATTAAAAGGGGAGAGCGCATCTGCTAGCACATTGTCCACTCCTGGCACATGCTCTGCGCTAAAATTAATGTTATGCTGTAAGCATCTGAGAACTTAGTGCCTAGGCAAGCGAACAACAGGCCGCGAGGATGCACTCTGCTGGTTAATGGACTGCACAACTCCCATGTTGTTGCAGAGAAACATGACCTCCTGATATTTTAAGCGCAAGGCCCAAAACTTCACTGCCACCACCATGGGGAAGATTTCAAGCAGGACCAGGTTGTGTGCGAATCTATTTGTCACCCACTGCCATGGCCAGGGTGCCGCGCACCATTCCACGTCACAATATGCCCCAAAACCTATTCCCCCCCCCACCGCATCTGTGTGTAATTTAATGCACGTATTCTGAACTAGAGGGGCCGGCCAAACTCTTACGCCATTAAAATTCTGAAGGAATTTCCCCCAAATCTTTAAATCTGCCACCATGACCGGGGACACTTTTATTCATGCACGGGGGCTAGTTAAGCCTGCTGTCATCCGTTCCATCCTGCAGCAGAAAATCTGCCCCATGGGGATTGCTCTGCAATGAAAATGCAGGGAGCCCAGCAGTGACTGCATCTGTTTCAGGGTTATGTGTGACGCTGCCATGATCTGTTCCACCCCTTGCTTCAGCTGCAACACTTTCTCCTCAGGGGGTCTACAGATACCCCTGGCTGTGTCGATCTCGATGCACAGAAAGGACAGCCATGATGTCGGTCCCTCTGTTTTTTCGTGAGTGATCGGCACCCCCAGGGATGAAAATAATGCCTGAACAGAAAAAAGCAATTCTGCACAGCACCTTGAATCCACGCTGTTGCAGATAAAAGAATCCTGAAAAATAAAGTTGTTTTTAGTTAGAATAAATTCCACAAACTGCAGTTAGTGGAATTCATTCTAACTAAAAACTACTTTATTTTTCAGAATTCTTTTTATCTTCAACAGTGCGGCACTGCAATGGGGTCTAATATAGCCCCATCGTATTCCAACCTGTTCATGGATAAATATGAAAATGATTATATTCTGTCTAACCATAATTTTGCCCGCTATATTTCTTTTTTTGTCAGATACATCGACGATGTGTTCCTATTGTGGAGTGGGTCGGTGGATGAGCTTACTGACTTCAACGCCAAATTTAACAGTTTGGACACCACGATTAGGTTCACTTTAAATTTTGATTTTGAATCTATTGCTTTTCTTGACGGGACAGTGAACCAAACCACCAGAGGTTTCATGACCACACTACATAGAAAATCTACAGATAAAAACATGCTTTTGTATGCCACTAGTTTTCACCCCAAGCCGTTGAAGACGGGTCTCCCCTATTCCCAAATGGTTAGACTGGTCCAGATTTATTTGGATTGTACTATGCTTGAGAATGCACTCGTGGAGATGGGGGAATGGTTCAGGGAACGTGTGTATTGTCGATTGGATATTGAGAAGGCTATTCATCGATGGATAGGGAGACTTTGCTAATGGGTACTAGACGTGAGAACGCTGAGCAGAGATTGGTCTTTGGCTCTGAGTTCTCTATGGCTTCACCTTTTTTGCGTAATGCTTTGACCCAACATTGACATATTCTTGCATCTGATGCCAAATTGGGTCAGTTTGCTCAGTCTCCACCACTCATGAGTTTTAAACGGGGTAGTAATTTGCGTGATAGATTGGTGCATACCTACTTGAAGCCCATTAAACCCAAACAATGGTTATGTAAGAAGATGGGTGTGTCATGGTTCAGTGGATGTACAACCTGTGGTTTTCTGATATTAGGTGATCACTTCACTAATGCTTTTACTAATGACACATTCCGCATTAAATATGCTCTCAACTGCGAAAGCAGATATGTAGTTTACTTAGTTACCTGCCCCTGCGCAAAGGTCTATATCAGAAAAACCGTACATATGTTTAAAGAGCGAAATGCAGCCCATCGCTAATCAATTAAAAAAGCTTTTGTCATAGTGGATAATAAAACTCCCCCTGTGGCCAGGCACTTTGTGGCCTGTGGCCACACACTGCAAGATTTCCGATGCATGCCTTTGCTTCAAATTCCACCACTTGGAAAGTGAGGCAAGAATGATTTACCACTTTAAGACATTAACTCCTAATGGTCTCAATGAGGAGTTTAACCTCTCATGTTTTATTTAATTATTTTTTTTACTTTGGTACATTGCTTATCAGTCTGTTATATACATTATGTTTTATTTACATATTTTTTGTCTTGCTCCCTGGGACACTACCACCTGCACTGCGTCCTTCGGTGCCCGAGCCGTCTGTTTACCTGGGCGCACTGTTGCCTAGCTACCGCTGACTCCACGATAGCGGCCGTGTCTGATGACTTAGCCGCATTCCTGGATTGACGGGGTGGGCCGCACTGCGACGGGTGAGTTGGTGATGGCATGTGTGCGCCGATGTGATGCACATGGAGACGACTTGTCTCACAGGTGAGTAATTTGGTATGCTGTATTTATATGTCTGTACTTACCCTCTGCTGTTGTCTCTCCAGCACATGTCACTTGTGTACAGTCTTCATGCTTGCTACCCTGATGAAGGAGTTGCTCCTTGGCTCCTAAACGGCTGTCAGTGAGCTCTCATTCCCTCTGGACCACCATGGAAGGGCTGCTTGTGTCTTTAATGGTCTGTAGTGGCAGTTTTATGGACTTTTAGTGGATGCCTCTGCTATTTTAGATCATTTGGCTCTCATTGGACTTAGTGGTGTGCAATGCACCTCTTGGATTTGAAGACATTTACTTGTGGTGCCCCACTCTTGTAAATATTATTGAGCCTGCTTTTCCCACTACCCATAACCAATGCATTTGTTTGCTTGACACAGCTATGACTCGATTGACCTCCATGTCCATCATGTTCTCATGTCTTTATGTGTTACTGTTTCTATAAACTCATGTTATTTTTTAATTGAGTTTTTTTGAATAGAAGCGCTGGTGTTTGTGCATTGTGTACAGACATTTACCTATATATCTTGTGGGTCAATGCATTCTTTTAATAGGATTGCCTCTGCATCAGAATCAGAAAAGGAGAATGTCTCTCCAATAGGAATGATGTTCTGAGAAAGTCCAGATTCAGATCCCTCATCTGAAGACATATTAGGGACTTGGTGGAGGTCTGTCCCTTTAATTAGTAGGTATATGCTTGCAGTAACCAGTAGTCAGTCACTAATAGTAGTGGTGCCTCAGGATAGGGAGAACCAGAAAAGGTCCCTCCAATAGGTAATAAATAGAGAGAAGGGCACTCCACATTAAAGAAATATTTGCTGAGGTGCAGTCCAGAATCAGCGTAGGAAAACACAGGAAGGTATGCACTCTTCAGACGTTTAGAAGAGAACGATAGGAGTTTAATAGATCACCAACGTTTCAGAGGGCACAGCCTCTTTCATCAGGGTAAACGTGTCAAAGCATACAAACATTTAAATACCCTCTAAATCAAAGGAAACAACCCTCACCTGTTCCAGACGCCAGAGGAGACAAGCACCGCCGAGGAATACAGGAAACAGCGTCGCAGCCACAGTGACGTCATCCGGTGGTCAAGGAAACCAGACGCAAGAGAAAAAAATAAACAATCCAGCATGTGTAGCGGAGAAGCGGCACTGTCCTGACCACGGGCAGCATTTGTGCACCTCCCAGGGTCTGGAAAACAGCCAATAGACAAATGAGCAAACGAACAGTGTAGATAAAAGCAAAATAAATAAGGGAACAAGGGAAGGTTAAATAGGGAAACAGAATGAGAGAGCCATAACAATGAGAGCCGGGCCCAGAAACTATATGAATAATATGGCCAAAATGTGATTGGTTATATATAAAGTAAAAGGTACAGGAAAACACAAAGAAAAAATTTTGGGAAATGGAAAGGAAGTTAGAACAAATGTAAACACATGTTACAAGAAACAACCTAGTGGCAGAGTCTCATTAAGGCCATAAGGATACACAGTCTGTAACGTGAAAATCCATTTAGATTCACATCTAAGCAATGCCTTATCGCGATCACCCCCTCTAGGTGAGGGGGGAATACAATCGATGATTTTGCAATGAAGATCAGCGAACCCATGTTTGGCCGTTTGGAAATGATGGGCAACAGGTTGGTCTGCTGTACCAGAAGATAATGCTAAACAGATCGCTGAGCGTTGGAGATTCATTCTCTCACGAAAAGTCTGTCTCTTTTTCCCAATGTATGCAAGGCCACATGGGCATTTCAGCATGTAGACTACGAAATGTGAGGAGCATACCAGAACATGTTTGATGAAATACTTTTTACCAGTCCATGGATGCATAAAGAATTTGCCCAGATCCATGTGTCTACATGTGACACAATTTGCACACCTGTAACATCTGGGAGGTCTCGATAGAAAAGTAGTGGCTGCAGATTTCAAAGCAGAAATGTCTGTTTTTACCAGAATGTCTCTGATGTTGCGGCTCCGTGTATAACAAGGCATAATACGTTTGTTATTTAGTGTCTTGAGGGAAGCATCAGATTGTACAATGGGCCACAAGGCCCTCATTGCTCTGTTAACAAAAGAAGAGATGCGTGAAAGTGGGGTAACCCAGGGGAGCCGATCGTCAGAAATAACTTTTTTCTTAGGAAGCAGGAGTTGCGCCCTAGGTGCTTTATCCCGAGCCTGTATTAAGAGAATCTTCGGATAACCCCTTTGTAGAAATTTTTGAAACATGGATTGAAGCTGTAAGTCTTGTTTAGAGGGATCGCTGTTGATTCTGCAAACCCGCAGAAACTGGGAGTACGGCAACCCTCTTTTTAGAGCAGGCGGGTGATGACTTGTAGATAATAATAAAGTGTTGCGGTCAGACTCCTTCTCATATATACAAGTAGAAAGCTGGCCATCCTTAAGGGAGATTGACACATCCAAATAGTTGATCACATGTTTGTCGTAACTGTATGTAAATTTGATCCAAGCATTGTAGGTGTTAGCTCTTTGCATAAAGGATGTGAACTCATCCTCAGTACAAGACCAGAAGACGAGCAAGTTGTCAATGTATCTTGTGAAAAAGAAAATTTTGTCTCCACATTCAGGGTTGGAAAGAAAAATGTCTGACTCCACAAATGACATATAAGCATTTGCGAAAGAGGGTGCTACAGCAGATCCCATAGCACATCCCGATGTTTGCACAAAAAATTCACCATCAAAAAGAAAATAGTTGTTATTGAGAGTGAGTTAAAGCAGCCTCATAAATAAAGGGATGGAGTGTCCAATATAATGATGATTATCCGTAATCAGGCATCTCACAGCGTCCAAGCCTTCTTCCTGGGGAATACTAGTGTACAAACTGACTACGTCAATTAAACATAGAAAGAGGTCTTTAGGTAACGAGGTCAGCTCTTGAAGTTTCACAAGAAGATGGCCAGTGTCCCGGAGGTATGTAGAAAGATTTTGAATGCGTGGCTGAAGGAAAACTGAAACTGGTTGGAATATCGAGCCCCTGGCCGATATGATCGGACGCCCAGGGGGAGACTGAAGGTGCTTATGCACCTTAGGTAATGTATAGAGAATAGGTGCCACTGGTGCTTTAGTAATTGTTACATCTGGACTGCAGTATCTTGTTCTGCCCATAGGGGCAGACCTGTATGTTATGGACATTAATAGTTCCTGCCACTAGTGGCTGCTAGTGGGTTCTTTGTCTGTTGTCCTAATTATGTCTTGTTATCCCACACCTGTGGACTGG
>WWET01000795.1:513483-524656 GCA_011038615.1 Limnodynastes dumerilii | reverse complement strand
CTGGAGGCACATGATCGGAGTACTGAGGGAGGCTGGAGACACATGATGGGAGTACTGGGGGAGGCTGGAAACACATGATGAAAGTACTGGGGGGGCTGGAAGCACATGATGGGAGTACCTGGGTAATGAAGGTGGGGGGCACCAATCCCTTACTTTGCCAGGGGCTCTGGACCCATAGATACACCCCTGCTGACATCATAC
Source organism: Limnodynastes dumerilii (assembly GCA_011038615.1). Lineage (NCBI taxonomy): Eukaryota > Metazoa > Chordata > Amphibia > Anura > Limnodynastidae > Limnodynastes > Limnodynastes dumerilii. Next base: position 524,455 of record WWET01000795.1, on the reverse strand, counting down.
CGGAAAGGTGAAAGAGATTGGGTTTAGACCAATTTATACTCAGCCCAGAAAATAATGTCCTAAAATATGTCCCCCACCTGCAGGATCCTGGTCAACGAGCCATCAGCGTCTGCCAGGAAAAGAAGCATATCCCCTGCAGTATCTTAATTATCTTATGTCTCGGGTCTCTTAAAACTTAATAAAAATTTATAATAAAGGCCCGGGTCCAGATTACCCAGAAATGTGATGTTTTCTGTGCGGTAGGATCGGAATCGTCTGCTTTTGTGACCTGCATGTGCACACATAGAACAAAATGCAAAAATGATCAATTCAGAGTTCCAGTTTCAGACGCTTTTCATTGTTATCGACAAGGGGGTGAGTTTTGCTCACACAAGTAGGAGCGGTTTAGTGTAAAAGGTAGAGATGGGGATTCAGGTGGCCGTGCAATCTAGACTTCTGATCTGTTGCTGTTTTAGGTGGGGATAAATTGGAAATATTAAAGTAAGGGCCTGTGATGAAAACTCTGAGAGACAATGGGGGTGGTTCCCAAGCATTCACATTGATGTGATGATACAGTGGAATTCGTTATCAGCAAGGTGCTGCCTGCAGAGTTCTGAATGCAGCACAATCGCTCTTAGGATCCAAACTGAAGTTATACTTCACTATGGATGTAGAGCCCTGGTGGGCAGTAGCGCTGCCAGTGGCTGTATGGTGCTACTGCAGTGCTTTGCAGAATGTTAACCCTATATTTGTGGGGGCTCTTTTTTGTTAGGCTCATGTGTATGTATCAGTGGCAAAAGCTGGATTGTGAAAGGGGGGTTTCCAGTGCTTGCAACAGTTGTCGGGTATATTATGGCTCTCGTAATAATACTATAATGTATGTGGTTTATGGGCCTCACACAGATTTTAGTATGCATGCCGTACACACAGAGTTGCAAAAGATTTATTTCACATGTGTCTGTGAATCCGGTCCAAAATCATTAAACTGAGAGTTTTTGGAGATCTGCTGACTGAAAGGTCAGACTTATACTTCCAGAATAAGGGTTAAAAAAGTAAATGAATAGTAAGCTCCTCAGCCAAGTAAAATCGTGCATAAGAGACTCCAGAGTATGTGACCATGTAACAATACATTCATTCTGTCTCTCCTTTCCCACCCCAAGTTGTGAGCATTCATCTTGACTCATCGTGTGGACTGTAACATGCGGTATTAAAGTTGGAATGTCCTGGGAAACGTGTCATGTCAGCAAAATCCTTAATGAGTGAAGGTGGTCCGGCGACTGGAAAGATGGGCTCAACATTTATTTTACAAGTGACCTGGAACCTCTGACCAAAAATAAATAACTCCACAGGATGAGTGAGCTGGTGGCCGTCTGACTACTGCTAATATCTCTCTCACACACACACACGTATACACACACACACACACACATATACTCACATACACACACACATGTATACACACACACACACACGTATATACACACACATATACTCACATACACACACACATGTATACACACACACACACGTGTATATATATACACACACACACACACACATATACTCACACACACACACACATGTATACACACATACACACACACACATGTATACACACATACACACACACACATGTATACACACACACACGTATATACACACACACTCATATACTCACATACACACACACATGTATACACACATACACACACACACACACATGCATACACACACACACGTATGCACACACGTATATATATATATATATACACACACACACATATACTCACACACACACACACACACACATGTATACACACACACACACGTATATACACACACGTATACACACACAAGCACATACACACACACACATATGCTCACACATATATGCTCTCACACACACACACACACACGTATACAGACACACACATGTATACACACACACACACGTATACAGACACACACATGTATACACACACACACGCACATATACACACACACCTGTGACAGGCATGTCTGACCAAACATGGCAATATTTATTGCACTTTCTAAAAGTCACCTTTGTATTGATGGAGAACATGAGTGACGGGTTTTACTAATTGTTTCATTTATTGCTTTTATTAATAGTTCAGCCGCTAAGCATCCAGATCTTGTCTGAGTAAATACAGTTCTACGAGCCTTCTGCCACAAAGCACACATTGCCAAAGCAGATGAAAATGTAGGAAGAAGAAAAATGACATCAATTTATAAATGGTACAAGTTACAACTCAGCAATAACAGGGGTGTGATCACTCGCTATGAATAATCAACTCGGAAAATGGGCCGGATTCAGAACTCCTGGTGGATCGTTATGCCCCTCACACGTATGGGACTTCCGACAGCAGGACAGTACCTTAATAGGTGTGGGTTCTGGCTAAGATCGGCCCTATTTCGATAGGGTCGTTTTCTCCCAGTCAGTTTTGAACTGGCTGGGATATCGATTGCTCATGCCTTAATGAGGCATAACAATCGATCCACGGAGCACCGAACACAATGCTCCAATAGGTTAGTGCAATACACTACCTGAACCCTAAGCCTACCTTCCCTGCAGCCTGACCCTAAGCTTCACTTCCACACAGCCTTACCCTAACCCTCCCTTCTCTATAGCCTAACTCTAAGACCCCCCTTCCCGCAGCCTGACCCTAACCCTCCCTTCTCTATAGCCTAACCCTAAGACCCCCCTCCCCGCAACCTGACCCTAACCCTTCCTTCCTTAGAGCCTAACCCTAACATACTCACCCATTCATAAAACACTCCCCCCCCCCCCCCCACACTAACACTAAAAGTCCCTAAAGAAGTTACTCATCTCTCTGGAGCTGTCAGCAGCGGGTCCTACGAAAGTGGCGATCAGCACACTCACCCAGTCATAAAAAAATTCTAAAAAGGCTAGTATTCGAAAGGAACTTTTAGCTGTCTCTATTTCTTAAAGCAGCCCATCGCAGCAGGCACTGCAACTGCACCTTAATATGTACGTACGCACAATGGGGTCAATGCATAAATAAGCTAGGAACAATCCAGCTTTTTCAGAGGCATTTCCTAGCAAAACGCGCATCGGCAGCTCATCACAGCAAGTTCTCTGTCTTCCATCTGTGCACCGGGGTTGTGTCCTCATACAGCCGCATTCCCGTACAGTACCGTGGATCCCGTTGTCTACATAGGAAGGGAAAGGTAACAGCCCCGTGTAGGGTGAAGAGTTGACTGTGAGGTCACTAGATGACCAGGGATAGTTTTCTTTTGTATATGGGACCAGCGGGATTGTGGATGCCTACATTGCAATTGTGCTGATAGGTATGACGATACCTTGCAATGTTTAAAAAAGTTGTTTTTATTTGTTCATTTTGTCGCTGACTTGTATCAATATGTATTTGTTGACAACACATTTGAAAATGTTTTAGAATTATGAATTAAACTTTAATGATTTTAAAGTACCTTGTTGGGATTAAGAGCATATTTATATAATGTATTAATTAAAGGGATAGTGTGCATGGTTAAAACGGACAACTACCAGTTACCATTTCTTAGGTACCTGACTGTTTTTTACCATTGATTGTTTAAGTCCTTTATCCCTGCACCTCCTGACCATGGGAGCTTTTCCCTAAGATAATATAGCAAAGTTTTAGTGCAGTTGATATCTTTTGTTTGGCAGACTCTGTTCTTCTGCAAGAAGCTTCGGCTGGCCCTAAGAGGCCCCACATAAAGACTGACTTCCAGAGCCAGGTGTATACGATCTTATGTAATCTTTCTAATGTTCACCCGGAGAACACACTATTTTGATGATCTATATCTGTTTGGAGAACAATGGAACAGCTACACAGCAACTATAGCTGAGGACGTCCTTGAAGAAGTTCCAGGTTAGATTTCAGGATTGAACTGAAACATTGCACCCTCAAATGAATAAAGAGGGAGCAACGACAGAGGAGGGTTACTATGCAGCTCCTATAGCTATCTCTGTGACATAATAGCCAATCAGGAAAATATACTTCTTTTATAGAGACATGGGGCCGGCTTCATAGCAAAGACCTCAAGGGGACTTGTATGTAACATCTGCGCATGCATATTGGACTGTTCAGTGTGTGACTGCTCACCCCACAAATGCTAAAACCTAAGAGTTCATTCCATACCAAAGGAGATAGAGCTCACAGAGCCCTCTAGGAATAGCTGCAGATGAGGTACGGACACGCAGGGTGGAAGAAACACTGCAGTCACCGTCCCGACACCGACTCCGTCCTCACACTCACCGCAGGGTCATAGCGTTTCTACAGCGTCACTCTACGATTGTTGTGCACTTTTAATGAAGCCTATATGGAGTGAAGAACCAAGGACCGGATCCAGATCCCCACATGCTTTCCGTACGTGCGGGGGTCTGTCCGTCCGACAGAGAGAGGAGAGTGAACAACCCCTGACACTCCTCTCTCTCTCTCTCGTGCAGGCTCTATGGCAGCTTACACTGCCCTAAGTCCATCGTACAGATCAGCAGTCCCTACGACCGCTAATCTACACCAGTGTGGGAGCCCCTTCCCACACTGTACAATTACCATGCTTCCCCCCGTCCACTTTAGCAGGTGGAAGAAAAGCACAGACCATTTGTTCTCTAAGGGGCTTGTACAGAACTGAGTTAAGTACAAATCTTGCTACACTAGGGTTACAATATGCGCCCTCCAGTCAAAACAGGCCACTCATGCACCGGCCCCAAGAGTGTAAACGTTTTAAGAGTCACACATACTGAGGATAAGGAGTGTGTCGTGAATAAGAAGAGGTGCATTTGTGTGTTTGCTGATGGTTAAACATTACAGATATAGGCATAGCCAGGATTACCAGCTGATTTCTACCAACCGTTACTGCAGTTCCCTCCAGTGTTTCTTCCACTCTGCATGTCCGGACCTTATCTGCAGCTATTCCCGGAGGGCTCTGTAAGCTCCATCTGCTTTGGTATGGAATTGACTCCTCTGTGTTAGCTATGGCATTTGTGGAGTGAGCAATCACACACTGAACTGTCCATTACCTTTATTACTTTTTAGATCTGCTGTTGTTATTGTTTATTGCTGTTTTTGTTGAAGCAAAGTGTATGTTTTAGTTGTCAATTGCCAAAACATTGTGTTTCTTTTCTTCACTTTGGACCTGATTCAGACTTAAGAAGGAGCTTGAAATTAGGAGAGGAAAGTTACACCTGGGCAAAACCATGTTGATTTCAGGGGGAGTCATGGTAATTGTATTCTTTTCATGCAGAGATATATCTTTGAATTGCTTACTGCACACAGATACTGACCAGCTTTACTATCACACTGTTATTTAGACTTGGGATAGGAAACATCACCTCTCAACTCTAATACTGTTTGCAACAGATGAAATATGACTCCCCTGCAATCAACATGGTTTAGCCCAGGAATAACTTTCCTCTCTTAGGGCTTGATCCAGACCTACGCCGATATGCTGTGCTTAGTAAAGCACAGCGTATCGGCGTGCACTCTCCCCGACACTCCCCCTGTGCGAGCGTATTTTCCCTCGCTTACGCCCGCTGAAGGCTACCCTAACTTCAGCCGGCCTAAGCAAGGGAAAATACACTCGCACAGGAGTGTTTGGCCGAAAACTCCTCCCTCATTACACTACCTCCCCCCGCCCACCTACACTAACCTGAACGTAGTAACGCTGGGGGACACCCCCTCCAGCGTTACTACAGAGCTGCTACGGATGCCCGATCCACGATTGGGCATTGCCGTAGCTACGCTGGGCAACATCTGCCCGGCGCATGCACAGATTGGCTTTTAAGCCGATCTTACGCTTCTGGATGGCGTCTTAACGCCAGCCAGCGTAGGTCTGGATCAGGCCCTTAATTTCAATCTCTGAATCAGGGGCCGTATTCAGAGATCAGTTTTTTATGTATGCAATTATACGCACGCCCGGCACAAGGGAACACCCACCAACAACCCTGACACTCCCCTCTCCTAGACATGCTGTCAGCCACTTACGAGTCCATAGACCACTCTGTTCTTTCCGGGTATACTTGCGTGCGTATATGTCCTCCGTCCGTGCGATTCTATAAAACTGAGCCTCCATGCATTCTTTTAAATGCCTCCCCCCACCCACTTTTATGTTAATTTTCTCATGTGTCGGAGAACGTGCGTATGTCCCCAAGTGCGATTCACATGTACGTCCGTGAGGCTCTTACGTGCGTATACTCTACGTTATGTACGTAAATAAAGTTACCACGCATGCGCAGTTGATCCGATCGTAAAAATACGCACGCAAGTCCCGTGAAAACGAATCTCCGAATGCGGCCCCAGGTCCTTTATTACCTTCTCTGAATTGGCTACATAGAAAAAAAAGAGTACAATTGGACCTTACAGCAACCTGTTAGGAAATGATGTGGACTTTTTAAGACTTTTTATATGGATTCTCAGTTTGGTCCCTCTCATTTAGTTACCTGTATGCCTAAGTGATTCTTCTGATTTATCCTCAGCACTTTTGTCTCGTCCCTTATTTCTTTTATTGGGTATTCTATTTTTGGAGGTGGACTCTCCGGGTGCGTAGAAGCTCATCAGAGGGATATTGTATTTTGTTTGTACAAATAAGCACATTTGGCCTGTGATGCCTCTCAGCCTCGTTCACAGTAGTACACACTGAAGCCAGCAGTAATCCAGACATTGTGGAGTCTGGTACAAATGCAATAATAGAAGATTTACAACAAGAAAAAGAACTAATAGTGCAATCTGAAGAACATGCATTAAAAGAAGAGGGGATACGAGGTATGTCTATAAAATAACGAGACTGTGATTCCACCCAATAAACAAAGCCGTCAGTACCAGTTATAACTGCATACGTAGTGACCTTGAACATGTGGCAGAATGGGTTCCAGAAGGCACAACAGTTACCAGCATTATTATAACAGTTACCAGCGTTATTATAACAGTTACCAGCATTATTATAAGGAAGTTTTGAAAAGCTGAGAGAGAGATTCAGAAAGAAACGGCGGCAACTGCGGAAAAATGGTTTTATTCTTCACCAGGACAATGCGTCTGCTCACACAGCACTTTCTGTGACCAACAATCCCATTACTACACTTGAACATCCTCCATATTCGCCCGATTTAACACCTTGTGACTTTTATCTTTTCCCAAAAGTTAAATCAGTGCTTAGAGGGACACATTTTGAGTCAGTTGAAGGAAACAGCAGATATGTTGAAACAACTGACAGAAATGGATTTGCTCCATGCCTTTGACAAGTGGAAAACAAGACTACAGCGATGTATTAGTGCAAATGGGGAGTATATCGAAGGGGGCAAGCATCACATTTGTAATACCAATAAATAAAAGTGAGTTATTTAATCAGTGTTGTTATTTAATAGAAATACCTCGTACATGAATTAAACATCCAGGTACAGGGAAGGGGGAGGGATCATAAAGCAACATGAGTTATGAATTTTTGGGAACATTTTCCTAGCAATGAGGAAGCAATAACAGATTGTAAACAGATAACAGGAGGTTGTACATTACATTTCATATGACAGAAATTAGAATCCTCCCAAATAATCAGTTTACGTTCCGTATTCTACACTGAGGTTGGCGTTTCATTATAAACAACTGTAAAAGCAAGTGTTACATATTTGTGAGCGTGCCAAGCGCCGCTATAAGTGTAGATAGACTCAGCTCTGAGTCATCATGGCTGGCCGTTCTGTTCTTAAGCAAGTGTTAATTGTATCTATCCATCATGGGTCTATGGCAGCAGTCTCGTCACTCCCATACACAGCCTAGGATATTGGAACAGCCCCTTGCCAGAGCTGCATAAACTTACTTTACTTTGTCAGCTCTTTTTATCCCCATTTCCAGCACTGACCACTCAGAACTTGGTCTTTGGCTGGTTTACAGCTGGCTGCAAGCCATCTATTACTCATGAGCTAGCCCATATTACAACGCGAGGGTTATCGAAACCCACTGCTGTATTTCAGCTTTGTAAGTAAATATTGTATGACAGCGATGTTTCAATAGAATAATTCTACACATTGCAAAACAGAGACGTATCACAGAAAAGTATAACGAAAAATGCAACACAACAGTTATGTATTGTATATAGAAAATAATCACATGACACAATTTATAAAAGAGAAAAGATGAGCAATCAAATAATGCAGACTGTAAAGCTGGGCACACACTTGTCCAATCCTCTTCAGATCCAACTCCTGTCCAGACTGTTTAGACAATCCTACAGCAGAGCAAGGTTGTAGATACAGGACCGGATTCACACATAAGAGCGAGTTAGGTGAAGCCGGATCCACGCCTAATGCTCCTGTCCAGTCCCACAATCCGCCACCATTTTTTAGGAGCCTAATGAGATAAGAGTGCCATCGACTGCCTCAAGTAACCGTGAGTATTTTCCTTCCTAAGAAGCACAGAGTTTTCCTTCCCGGCTCCTTTCCATACCCCCCCTATCCCCCTTCCACTCTTCTTATTTTTTACCCGAGGCGGCACTAGCTCGCCTCGTTTTTCTTAACCCACTACGTGCCATCTTTAAAGACCTCACATAGTGAATCTATGTACCTAAGTGATACATAAATTGCGTAATTAACATATTACACATGCGTAATAGGTTGATTCTTAGAAATCTGCACCTAAGAAGCCTGACCCTTATCTTAATCCTTACCATAACCCTCCCCTTCCATTACTCTGGCCCTAAGCTTCTCCTCCTTGCAGCCTGTCCCTAAGACTCCTTTCCCTGCAGCCTGTCCCTAAGATTCCCTTCCCTGCCGCCTGACCCTAAGACTCCCTTCCCTGCAGTCTGTCCCTAAGACTCCCTTCCCTGCAGCCTTACCCTAAGACTCCCTTCCCTGCTGCCTGACCCTAACACTCCCTTCCCTGCAGCCTGTCCCTAAGTCTCTCCCCTCCCCGCAGCCTGACCCTAAAACTCCCCATAGAGTCCCCTGTTATACTCACCTGTCTAGTGGTGCCCCGGTGGGAGTGCAGAGGTGCATCAGGTGTGCGGTGCAAGTTTCCAAATTAATAAATGGGTAAATATTCTGATATATACATTTTTGCATACTTAACCATTCATTAGTTAAAGTTTCTAATAAGTACCATTTTAAAAATAGGGAAAGCCTAAAATAATCCCTTAGCTGTCTGTATTTCTAAAATGGAATTTCTGAGGCGGTGAATGCATCCCATTCAAAATAACAATGAAACTGGTGCATATTTTAAAAGAATATTGTGTTGTCTCTGGAGTGATTAGTATATTATTGACAGCGCAAAATTTATCAATCAAGAGATTCTGTCCCGGAAACCTGCAGAGAACATTAAGACGTGTCCCTATAAAGAATATGGTTCTAGTAAAAAATGTCATTATAACTCTGCCAACACCAATAAAATGATAGTTATTCTGGTGTGGCCCAGAACCTTTCAGGCGATGCTGGTTACTGGGGGATTGAGGCTTCAGACTGCATTTTAAGATGTGATTTTCTCCTATATTCAGAACGTTTGGATTGGATTATAGATATAAGGCCAGATCCAGAATTAAGAGGTTAACGTACGGAATTTACAATCTAGAATTGTGTACATGCAAGGAAAGTGCACACACCCTGCACACACCATGCACACACCCTGCACAACCTGCACTCTCCCCGCATATATGGTCATTCCACATGAAGAAACCTACCTTAAATATTGTGCATGAGGAAGGGATTGTACAGAATAGGGGAGCGTTCTTAAGGCCTTTGCAACGCCCTTACTGTACGATTAGCATTCCGGATCCCACCCACCATGTGTATCTCATTAGTGTCTGTACGTAATACTGCAATCGATGGATGCCATCTGATGCAGAATTTCTTTGTACGGCACATGCACAGTACATAGAGACAGGTTATTCCGTACGTGTTGAACGTAAGTAACCTTTTGTTATGTAGTCTGTATCAGGCCCTTGGGGCCAGATTTACTAAGCTGCGGGTTTGGAAAAGTGGAGATGTTGCCCATAGCAACCATTCAGATTATAGCTGACATTCTCTATCATGTAAAAATAAAGTGAGAGCTAGAATCTGGTTGGTTGCTATAGGCAACATCTCCACTTTTTCAAACCCACAGCTTAGTAAATCTGGCTCTTAGTGTTTGCATCTGTGCCACCCAATTATGACGTATTGCGATTCACCCATACTTACATGGAATGCCACTATAGACAACCAGGACAATTAGAACTAATCTGGTCCCACTCAGTCTGGTCATCTGGTCGGTGCTAATATTGCCTCATCAGTACCGATCCTTCCACTAGAGCACTTGGATGAAAAATCTTATGGCTCACATTTGAAACATCTGTAACTTCATTTTACACTTTGTAACACACATTATAAGTCACTGGAAACAACAATTCATAATTATTTGCTTTTATATGGTTGTATGTATTTGATTGCCATTTAAAGTGAATAAATACATAAAAACTTTCCTACATTCTGCCAAAGTGGGTTCATTATGAGTGTGAACGATGAGTAAATATGTTTCGTCCTTTAAGATGGAAAAAAGGACTTTCTTGAGGAACTGGGAACATACTGAAGTTCACTCTCCATCGTTTGTCTCTCCTGAAGAGTATCCTATTAAGACACGTCAGAAAACAATGATAATGTTTACACAAAATGTGTATCTTTTTATCAAGTGTTTATTCAATTCTGGAAACATTGTACACTGAAATAGATAGACTTGGTAGATACTTCCTCCATACACATCTGAAGTAATACAATTTGATCACAATACTTAACATAGAAACTTAGCATGCAAAGGTAGATAGATAGATAGATAGATAGATAGATAGATAGATAGATAGATAGATAGGATAGATAGATAGATAGATAGATAGATAGATAGATAGATAGATAGATAGATAGATAGAAAAGGCACCCTCTCTCTCCCTCTTTCTCTCTCTCTCTTTTTCTCTCTCTCTTTCTCTTTGTCTCTCTTTGTCTCTCTCTCTCTCTCTCTCTCTC
>WWET01000795.1:483321-503553 GCA_011038615.1 Limnodynastes dumerilii | reverse complement strand
TGATAGATAGCTATGTGTTAATTTTTTATTTTTTGCTTTCTGTGTATTTATTATGTCTTATACTTTGCTTCCCTTAGACCCCAGCCCCCCTGATGAAGACCCCAAATGTGAGCAGCTCCTGCTAGAAGCCCCCAAGCAGAGGAAGAAGCGGTCCCGGGCGGCCTTCTCTCATGCCCAAGTCTTCGAGCTGGAGAGACGCTTCAATCACCAGCGATACCTGTCCGGGCCGGAGAGAGCGGATTTGGCCGCCTCCCTGAAGCTGACTGAAACCCAGGTGAAGATCTGGTTCCAGAACCGGCGCTATAAAACGAAGCGCAGACAGATGGCGGCCGATCTGCTGGCCACAGCGCCGGCGGCCAAGAAAGTGGCGGTCAAGGTTCTTGTAAGGGACGACCAGAGACAGTACCAGCCCGGAGAGGTGTTGCGGCCCTCTCTGGTGCCCCTGCAGCCCCCCTACTACTATCCCTACTACTGCGCTCTGCCGGGCTGGGCGCTATCGGCCGCCGCCGCTGCCGCCGCCTGCACTGGCGGAACGCCTTAACCCCGGCGAAGCTATTTATTATTGGCTGGGAAGGCGATCGTCACCTCCTGCCAGTCTGCTGACCCCATCGCGAGTCTTTTAACTATGAGGGACATAACTTGAATATGACAAGAGCAGGCTTTGTCCATGGTATCCATGCTGTCCGTATATGTATAGGTTTTATATATTATAGATACTTCTATTTTTATGAATTGCTGTTTAGGCTGGTTGGAAACCAGTCAGGGAATGCTGGTGGGGGAGGGGGTGACTCAACCCTGGACGCTTAGTCCCTAAATGACTGTATGATGGTCCTGAATAAGTATTGTGCCTCTAATCATTTCTTCATAAATGTCTGCAATAATCAGGAGGCAATCTGAGACTTTCTAGGCACTTTCCTGGTGATAACCTGTATGCATTGTCATAGGCAATGTGAATAGATTAACGATCAATAACGATCTGAATATAGGGGGAGGTCTTCCAAGAATATCGGGACTGCTTATCTGCACCCAATATCTGATCACACAAGCAGACACTGTGCAATCGGACAGATTCTTACCAGCAGGGTTTGTGAATATTTTTTTTATTAAGATCCTGTACTTTTTTTTTCTAATTTATAAACTGCGGTTTAAAACAAAATGTCTCCATGTTTTATTGTAACACTGAAGCTAAGTTTCTGATAAAAATGCTACAATTGAATTAGACAACAATGATAAAAACACTATGAATAGTTCTATACATTTCTATCTCTTTTACGAATTTTGCGTTAAAGTACTAGCACTTTTAACGCAATAATAATTTATGTCACTAGAGAGTACAAATATTTATTATTACTACAAAGTGATAAAAATAATTTATATTATATATCAGTTTCTATTTTTTCAACTATGTTACTATTTTTACTATAGATAATGCATTATACTACTTGTACTGTAATATATTATTGTTTCTAGATGCCACTTAGTATATTGAATAATGTTGCTATATACTAGTATTGTATTTTGAATGTATTATTATTATTATTATTATTATTATTATTATTATTATTATTATTATGTTTAGTAGTAGTAGTAGTAATATTGTATCTATCTGTTACTACATACTATTATATATACAACTGTATACAAATAGTATATAGTTTTAATGATATTACCATTTTTACTACTAATACTTCTACAAATACTACTACTACTACTACTGCTGCTACTATTATAAAATAATAATAATAATAATAATAATAATAATTATTATTATTATTATTATTACTCATCTGCTTGTTTGTTTCTAATAGGTGAAAATACCATGGAGATATAATATTGGAATAATAATAATAATTAATAATAATAATAATAATAATAATTATTATTATTATTATTATTATTAATTATTATTATTATTCCAATATTATATCTCCATGGTATTTTCACCTATTAGAAACAAACAAGCAGATGAGTTGCATTGATTAATGTGCAGTTATGATCGTGATTTAAGTCTCTGATTCCCGTTGTCTGTGCTGGAGGTGGATTACACATTAGAAAGAACATTTTCATTTGGAAAGTGTAAAGACTAATTCTTCCCCTTTCTCCAGCAGCTTTCTTCAGGGGTATAAAAATAATAATTGAAAATCCAGGAAACCAAGTGCTGAGGAATGTGCGTGGGCAGCAGTTCTGCACTCTCCATGGCTGTGTTTATAGACAGAGATCTAACACCCTATCAAGCAACCCCTCCATTCACCTCATCCACAGCACACCATGTTATATTTACATAGACACCCCTCCCCATACATCCCATCCACTGCACACCATGTTATATTTACATAGACACTCCCCCATACATCCCATCCACTGCACTATATTTACATAGACACCCCCCAACCATCCCATCCACTGCACACCATGCTGTATTTACATAGACACTCCCCCCATACATCCCACCCACTGCACACTATGCTATATTTACATAGACACCCCCCATACATCCCATCCACTGCAAACCATGCTATATTTACATAGACAGCTTCCCATACATCCCATACACTGCACTATATTTAGATAGACACCCCCCAATACATCTCATCCACTGCACACCATGTTATATATACATGGACACTCCCCATACATTACATCCACTGCACACCATGCTCTATTTACATAGACACCCCCATACATCCCATCCACTGCACACCATGCTATATACACATAGACACCCCACCATACATCCCATACACTGCACACCATTCTATATATACATAGACACCCCCTCCATACATCCCATCCACTGCACACCATGTTATATTTACATAGACACTCCCCATACATCCCATCCACTGCACACCATGCTATATATACATAGACACACCCCATACATCCCATCCACTGCACACCATGCTATATATACATAGACACTCAACATACATCTCATCCACTGCACACCATGCTATATTTACATAGACACGCCCCATACATCTCATCCACTGCACACCATGCTATATTTACATAGACACGCCCCATACATTTCATCCACTGCACACCATGCTACATTTACATAGACACGCCCCATACATCTCATCCACTGCACACCATGCTATATTTACATAGACACGCCCCATACATCTCATCCACTGCACACCATGCTATATTTACATAGACACGCCCCATACATCTCATCCACTGCACACCATGCTATATTTACATAGACACGCCCCATACATCTCATCCACTGCACACCATGCTATATTTACATAGACACGCCCCATACATCTCATCCACTGCACACCATGCTATATTTACATAGACACGCCCCATACATCTCATCCACTGCACACCATGCTATATTTACATAGACACGCCCCATACATCTCATCCACTGCACACCATGCTATATTTACATAGACACGCCCCATACATCTCATCCACTGCACACCATGCTATATTTACATAGACACGCCCCATACATCTCATCCACTGCACACCATGCTATATTTACATAGACACGCCCCATACATCTCATCCACTGCACACCATGCTATATTTACATAGACACGCCCCATACATCTCATCCACTGCACACCATGCTATATTTACATAGACACGCCCCATACATCTCATCCACTGCACACCATGCTATATTTACATAGACACGCCCCATACATCTCATCCACTGCACACCATGCTATATTTACATAGACACGCCCCATACATCTCATCCACTGCACACCATGCTATATTTACATAGACACGCCCCATACATCTCATCCACTGCACACCATGCTATATTTACATAGACACGCCCCATACATCTCATCCACTGCACACCATGCTATATTTACATAGACACGCCCCATACATCTCATCCACTGCACACCATGCTATATTTACATAGACACGCCCCATACATCTCATCCACTGCACACCATGCTATATTTACATAGACACGCCCCATACATCTCATCCACTGCACACCATGCTATATTTACATAGACACGCCCCATACATCTCATCCACTGCACACCATGCTATATTTACATAGACACGCCCCATACATCTCATCCACTGCACACCATGCTATATTTACATAGACACGCCCCATACATCTCATCCACTGCACACCATGCTATATTTACATAGACACGCCCCATACATCTCATCCACTGCACACCATGCTATATTTACATAGACACGCCCCATACATCTCATCCACTGCACACCATGCTATATTTACATACACTAAAATTGATGCTATATATATATATATATATATATATATATACAGTACAGTGAACCCCACCCTCATCTGTCCATACATCCCTTCCATGGAAATCCATGCCATATTTACATACAGTTATCCCTCCATACATCCTCTTCACTGCACAACTTGACAGTGACAGAGACTCCCACCAGAGCTTACCATCTGATCAAGACCATGCTATCTATACACTATATATATATCATTTCAGGATAGTTGCACTCACATATCACAGGAGGTAAATCTTGCTGAGGTTCTCCGCGGAAAAAAATCAACAATTGTATTTTCCTTGATGAAAGAGACACATCAGGGTAAATCCAGACCTAAATCCAGACCTACGGGCTTGTTACGTAAGAACGCGTAGCATATTTGCGCTAGTGAATTTCTATGCACTCCCCTAGGCACTCCCGTCGCTTGTACGTAATTTGGCCATTTTACGCTGCCGAAACCCTACCTTAATTTTCCCTAGCGTAAGTACTGACGCACGTAATGGCTTTACGTACATGGCGGCCTAACCCGGCCCATACTGTACAATTTAAATGCCTCCCTCCGCCTACAAACCGTAATTACAGGTGTCGTATTGATGCCCCCGCCACTTTGTTCGTAGTTACACTAATGGTACGTATGTTCAGAGTTACGTGGCGTAACATCTGACACGCGCATGCGCAGTGAATACAGGTAGCCGATTTGACGACATCGCCTAGCGTACTTAGCCCAGGATCTGGCCCCTTGTCTCTGAGACATCAGAAATAATACCGATGCTTGTTATATACCAGCCTGTGCGTTCTGCTTATCTCTGCAAAACACACACACACACATACACACACACACACACACACACACATATAAAAGATAAAAGAGAGGGCGTCTAGTAGGAGTATAAGTATTATTGTAATTTTATTCATTTAATTGCTATTTTATTGTTTGTAATACACTACTAGCCTTATCAGCGCTCCCTTATTATATTTTCACTTATTAGTCTTCTGATAGGAGTTGGTTACTTCTTGGGTGAGTAGCGATTTAGGTCTCGCAGTTTGTTATTTGTGCTTAGTCCATTATTGCTGCTATGTCTACAGACTGTTCCTGTTTCTCTGCTGAGTCCCCACTATATATATATATATATATGCGCGCCGGGGTTTTCTGAGTATTTTTACTCTGGCAGATATTTCTAGAATTTCTTGCACGGACTAATGACGGGGAAGACGCGGTCCAATTACTAAGAGACCCAGGGCCAGATCCTAAACTACGTACGCAAGCAATTTTTACGCTAGCCACTGACGTAAAATCGCCGTTTTGTATTTACTGTGCATGCGCGCGCCAGATGCTACGACACGTAATGCTGAACGATCATCAGCGTGCCTACGAATGAAGGGGCGGGGCATTCATATGACACCCGTGGTTACGCTTTGTAGGCGGAGGGAGGCATTTAAATTGGACATTAGGGGCCGGGTTAGGCAGTCATGTACGTGAATCCATTACGTGCGTCAGTACTTACGCTTTGAAAAGTTAAGGTAGGGGTTGGGCAGCGTAAAACGGCCAAAGTACGTACGAGCGAGGGATCTACTCCCTAGTGCTAGCACTTCAGAGATTGCATAACAGATCTTTCCATTCACGGAACTTCTTTGTCCCAGGACTGAGTGAGTGCACCTTGTTATTGTGGCCTATATATATATTAGGCCACAATGGGGTAGATCCAGAACTACGTTTGCCGTACGTTTATTCGCGGAGCGTATTTTTGTGCACGTAAGTTCACTACACTCCCCTCGGCACACCCCTTGCACGGATGTATTTTGTCAAGATACGCTTCCCAAACCCTACCTTAACTTTTTCACACGTAACCGCTGTCATACGCACACGTACGTATGGGCTGAACGAATTTACGCAGCTAAGCACGCCCATACCTACTTCACGTATTTCAGACGTATTTTCGAGTAACGTAAAATTGGCACACCCACACGTCAGCATTTACGTGAAACATACGTGAATGGCCCATACGTTCACAATTACGCTACGTGAATGTGAGTATTTTCTATGGTGCGCATGCGCAGTGCGTTCTAAACAGCAAATTTACGTCTCCGCCACGCGTAAATTCGCTTCGAAGCGTTGTTCTGGATCAGGCCCAATGAGATTATACTATGTAGTTGTGTATATGTATCAGGCTGTATATCACTTTAAACCTGCAATGCATTCCTTTACATGTGACGTGTATAATAAATACACAGGACAGGGGAAGAGAGTGTGAATGGGATCTGAGCAGTGGGGAGAGTCTTGTTTTGTCTACATGGCAGAGAATGTTCAGTATGTCCTTTCTAACCTGGGGAAAGAAGAACACGATACAGTTACTATCAGCCTTATCCAGTCACAGATAAAGAATATCACATATTATGGAGCAGACAAAAGACGGCATCGAAATCTAAAGGTAGGTCCCACGGATCATAAGTCCTTGCCTGTAAAAGGCAGCGGTCTCCTGGTCGCGCACACAGAAGGCTGGATCAGCGCTGGATCCCTCTGCCGCAGCGCTTGGAGCTCCAAGTCGGAAATTTGGACCCAGTTCATTATTGTAACACACATACCGCAAAGATCAATTGTTCTGTTTGTTCCAATATGTCAACCAAAACTAAAATATCCATAAACACTGTATTATCAACAGTATATTCTATAATACGGCATTGCAAACCATTAAACAGTGCAGAATGTTCTGCCATACTATGGATGTGTCCAGGGCACTGGTTCTGAGCCAGCGTGGAAAGTAAGAGGTAAAACTGTTTAATCTGCACCTTGGGAAAACCCTACTGGCTTACAGGAGAGACAAATGAACAACGTGCAGACAGACTATAGCTATAAGCAAAAGCACAGTATTTTCTCTGCATTCAATATTGAAGTAAATATATAAATAAAAAAGATTTACTTTGCACCCCGCTCATTGCTACATGGTGGGCCGTATTCAGAGATCCGTTTTTTTTTAAAGTACGCAATTATTCGCACGCACGCACGCAGCAAGGTAACACCCACCAACACACAGGACACTCCCCTCTGTCGGTCGTGCAGTCGTAGACTTACCCCTCCATAGACCACTCTAATCTTTAAGTGTGTACTTACGTGCGTATATGTCTTCCGTCCGTGCTATTCTTTATAGCTGCGTCCTCATGTGTTCATTTAAATGCCTCCCCCCACCCACCTTCATGTAAATTTTCAAGTACGTATTTCTACGCCGCCCATCCGTACGTATGTCCCCAAGCGCGATTCACATGTCCGTGCCTAAAGCACTTACGTGTGCATATTCAACGTAACTTACATAAATAAAGATACTACGCATGCACAGTTATAATGTACCTAAAAATACGCAGAGAACTCCACGTGAAAACGGATCTCTAAATACGACCCGGAATGTCCATTTACTCCTGTTTTTGTTGTAGCTCCTATTTCAGGAAAATACTTCAATTATAACCATTTCCAGACCATTTTAAATGTGATTGGATGCTGGAGAAAAAGAATTGGAGGGATCCAGAACCACCGGGCTGCAGTATCAGAACCTCAGGCAGCAGCAGCCATGTTTATTTGAGCTCTGTCAGATATTTTACCGCAGCCCAGTGTAAATCCCAAAAGACAGTCCAGATGTCCGGTCCTTACCACAGCCCAGTGTAAATCCCAAAACACAGTACAGATGTCCGGTCCTGCACTTGCCAACAAAGATGGCTGTGGTTAAATACAGATATCACAAGCTGTTAGGTCTGTGAGACCCACTAGGTTGTGCTTGCACTTTTTTTTAACTACGATACTCTGGATCAGGTCTGACCTCCTTAATTCATATGATTTATTGGGTTGCCACCCATACAATTTTATTCCATTACTGTACACTCCAGGTGACTTATTAAATATTTAAATACAGAAAAATTAAGCTTCCTTCCCATGAGTCCATATCTTTATAAAATATATATAATACCTCTACCTTTTGTAGTATGAATGCAATCTGCGAGCTAAGGGGGATTGTGGAAATTAAGAATTCCTTGTATGGCATTAAGTGCAGAAAAAACACTTCTGATCATGAAGTTAATGCAATAAATCCCATAATAAACTGGTTGAAACAGTTATGTAATGCAATGCACCAATTAATGTACCAGACGTTACAATAGTTACTGTATTTAGCATACAGAAACTTTATAGGTATTTTTATCATCGTAGCATCTGTCTGCATTATGCTAATTCCTAGTAAAAAAAATAATAGGCGAGAATACCACAGGTTTTTTTACCCCCCAAAATTCAGTGATGCAAATTTTGTGCATATGTTTGCAGTGACGAACCTGAGGGGGGGAGGGGGGTGTTCTGGTAGTACAGTGAATATTTAAAAATAAAGGTGAAAAAATCCCCCAAAAACATAAAACTGGTAAAAGGGACATGGCTTCACAGGTGCCGGTAAAAGTGGCGTGGTATCACAGGTGCCGCTAAAAGGGGCATGGTTTCACAGGTGGCAGTAAAAGGGGTTGTGGCTTTATGGGTGGATAGATGGACCAACATAGAAGAGGGACCCTTTGCCTGCCACACAGGCAGAATCCCACCACAGAGGAGGAAACACTGCCACACAAAATATAGAAATGGGCTATATTATGGGTCTAGCATTGGCAAGCATATACTATTATATAATGGGATATATTATAGGTCTAGCATTGGCATAGACTATTATATAATAGGATATATTATAGGTCTGGCATTGGCATAGACTATTATATAATGGGATATATTATAGGTCTAGCATTGGCATAGACTATTATATAATGGGATATATTATAGGTCTAGCATTGGCATAGACTATTATATAATGGGATATATTATAGGTCTAGCATTGGCATAGACTATTATATAATGGGATATATTATAGGTCTAGCATTGGCATAGACTATTATATAATGGGATATATTATAGGTCTAGCATTGGCATAGACTATTATATAATGGGATATATTATAGGTCTAGCATTGGCATAGACTATTATATAATGGGATATATTATAGGTCTAGCATTGGCATAGACTATTATATAATGGGATATATTATAGGTCTAGCATTGGCATAGACTATTATATAATGGGATATATTATAGGTCTAGCATTGGCATAGACTATTATATAATGGGATATATTATAGGTCTAGCATTGGCATAGACTATTATATAATGGGATATATTATAGGTCTAGCATTGGCATAGACTATTATATAATGGGATATATTATAGGTCTAGCATTGGCATAGACTATTATATAATGGGATATATTATAGGTCTAGCATTGGCATAGACTATTATATAATGGGATATATTATAGGTCTAGCATTGGCATAGACTATTATATAATGGGATATATTATAGGTCTAGCATTGGCATAGACTATTATATAATGGGATATATTATAGGTCTAGCATTGGCATAGACTATTATATAATGGGATATATTATAGGTCTAGCATTGGCATAGACTATTATATAATGGGATATATTATAGGTCTAGCATTGGCATAGACTATTATATAATGGGATATATTATAGGTCTAGCATTGGCATAGACTATTATATAATGGGATATATTATAGGTCTAGCATTGGCATAGACTATTATATAATGGGATATATTATAGGTCTAGCATTGGCATAGACTATTATATAATGGGATATATTATAGGTCTAGCATTGGCATAGACTATTATATAATGGGATATATTATAGGTCTAGCATTGGCATAGACTATTATATAATGGGATATATTATAGGTCTAGCATTGGCATAGACTATTATATAATGGGATATATTATAGGTCTAGCATTGGCATAGACTATTATATAATGGGATATATTATAGGTCTAGCATTGGCATAGACTATTATATAATGGGATATATTATAGGTCTAGCATTGGCATAGACTATTATATAATGGGATATATTATAGGTCTAGCATTGGCATAGACTATTATATAATGGGATATATTATAGGTCTAGCATTGGCATAGACTATTATATAATGGGATATATTATAGGTCTAGCATTGGCATAGACTATTATATAATGGGATATATTATAGGTCTAGCATTGGCATAGACTATTATATAATGGGATATATTATAGGTCTAGCATTGGCATAGACTATTATATAATGGGATATATTATAGGTCTAGCATTGGCATAGACTATTATATAATGGGATATATTATAGGTCTAGCATTGGCATAGACTATTATATAATGGGATATATTATAGGTCTAGCATTGGCATAGACTATTATATAATGGGATATATTATAGGTCTAGCATTGGCATAGACTATTATATAATGGGATATATTATAGGTCTAGCATTGGCATAGACTATTATATAATGGGATATATTATAGGTCTAGCATTGGCATAGACTATTATATAATGGGATATATTATAGGTCTAGCATTGGCATAGACTATTATATAATGGGATATATTATAGGTCTAGCATTGGCATAGACTATTATATAATGGGATATATTATAGGTCTAGCATTGGCATAGACTATTATATAATGGGATATATTATAGGTCTAGCATTGGCATAGACTATTATATAATGGGATATATTATAGGTCTAGCATTGGCATAGACTATTATATAATGGGATATATTATAGGTCTAGCATTGGCATAGACTATTATATAATGGGATATATTATAGGTCTAGCATTGGCATAGACTATTATATAATGGGATATATTATAGGTCTAGCATTGGCATAGACTATTATATAATGGGATATATTATAGGTCTAGCATTGGCATAGACTATTATATAATGGGATATATTATAGGTCTAGCATTGGCATAGACTATTATATAATGGGATATATTATAGGTCTAGCATTGGCATAGACTATTATATAATGGGATATATTATAGGTCTAGCATTGGCATAGACTATTATATAATGGGATATATTATAGGTCTAGCATTGGCATAGACTATTATATAATGGGATATATTATAGGTCTAGCATTGGCATAGACTATTATATAATGGGATATATTATAGGTCTAGCATTGGCATAGACTATTATATAATGGGATATATTATAGGTCTAGCATTGGCATAGACTATTATATAATGGGATATATTATAGGTCTAGCATTGGCATAGACTATTATATAATGGGATATATTATAGGTCTAGCATTGGCATAGACTATTATATAATGGGATATATTATAGGTCTAGCATTGGCATAGACTATTATATAATGGGATATATTATAGGTCTAGCATTGGCATAGACTATTATATAATGGGATATATTATAGGTCTAGCATTGGCATAGACTATTATATAATGGGATATATTATAGGTCTAGCATTGGCATAGACTATTATATAATGGGATATATTATAGGTCTAGCATTGGCATAGACTATTATATAATGGGATATATTATAGGTCTAGCATTGGCATAGACTATTATATAATGGGATATATTATAGGTCTAGCATTGGCATAGACTATTATATAATGGGATATATTATAGGTCTAGCATTGGCATAGACTATTATATAATGGGATATATTATAGGTCTAGCATTGGCATAGACTATTATATAATGGGATATATTATAGGTCTAGCATTGGCATAGACTATTATATAATGGGATATATTATAGGTCTAGCATTGGCATAGACTATTATATAATGGGATATATTATAGGTCTAGCATTGGCATAGACTATTATATAATGGGATATATTATAGGTCTAGCATTGGCATAGACTATTATATAATGGGATATATTATAGGTCTAGCATTGGCATAGACTATTATATAATGGGATATATTATAGGTCTAGCATTGGCATAGACTATTATATAATGGGATATATTATAGGTCTAGCATTGGCATAGACTATTATATAATGGGATATATTATAGGTCTAGCATTGGCATAGACTATTATATAATGGGATATATTATAGGTCTAGCATTGGCATAGACTATTATATAATGGGATATATTATAGGTCTAGCATTGGCATAGACTATTATATAATGGGATATATTATAGGTCTAGCATTGGCATAGACTATTATATAATGGGATATATTATAGGTCTAGCATTGGCATAGACTATTATATAATGGGATATATTATAGGTCTAGCATTGGCATAGACTATTATATAATGGGATATATTATAGGTCTAGCATTGGCATAGACTATTATATAATGGGATATATTATAGGTCTAGCATTGGCATAGACTATTATATAATGGGATATATTATAGGTCTAGCATTGGCATAGACTATTATATAATGGGATATATTATAGGTCTAGCATTGGCATAGACTATTATATAATGGGATATATTATAGGTCTAGCATTGGCATAGACTATTATATAATGGGATATATTATAGGTCTAGCATTGGCATAGACTATTATATAATGGGATATATTATAGGTCTAGCATTGGCATAGACTATTATATAATGGGATATATTATAGGTCTAGCATTGGCATAGACTATTATATAATGGGATATATTATAGGTCTAGCATTGGCATAGACTATTATATAATGGGATATATTATAGGTCTAGCATTGGCATAGACTATTATATAATGGGATATATTATAGGTCTAGCATTGGCATAGACTATTATATAATGGGATATATTATAGGTCTAGCATTGGCATAGACTATTATATAATGGGATATATTATAGGTCTAGCATTGGCATAGACTATTATATAATGGGATATATTATAGGTCTAGCATTGGCATAGACTATTATATAATGGGATATATTATAGGTCTAGCATTGGCATAGACTATTATATAATGGGATATATTATAGGTCTAGCATTGGCATAGACTATTATATAATGGGATATATTATAGGTCTAGCATTGGCATAGACTATTATATAATGGGATATATTATAGGTCTAGCATTGGCATAGACTATTATATAATGGGATATATTATAGGTCTAGCATTGGCATAGACTATTATATAATGGGATATATTATAGGTCTAGCATTGGCATAGACTATTATATAATGGGATATATTATAGGTCTAGCATTGGCATAGACTATTATATAATGGGATATATTATAGGTCTAGCATTGGCATAGACTATTATATAATGGGATATATTATAGGTCTAGCATTGGCATAGACTATTATATAATGGGATATATTATAGGTCTAGCATTGGCATAGACTATTATATAATGGGATATATTATAGGTCTAGCATTGGCATAGACTATTATATAATGGGATATATTATAGGTCTAGCATTGGCATAGACTATTATATAATGGGATATATTATAGGTCTAGCATTGGCATAGACTATTATATAATGGGATATATTATAGGTCTAGCATTGGCATAGACTATTATATAATGGGATATATTATAGGTCTAGCATTGGCATAGACTATTATATAATGGGATATATTATAGGTCTAGCATTGGCATAGACTATTATATAATGGGATATATTATAGGTCTAGCATTGGCATAGACTATTATATAATGGGATATATTATAGGTCTAGCATTGGCATAGACTATTATATAATGGGATATATTATAGGTCTAGCATTGGCATAGACTATTATATAATGGGATATATTATAGGTCTAGCATTGGCATAGACTATTATATAATGGGATATATTATAGGTCTAGCATTGGCATAGACTATTATATAATGGGATATATTATAGGTCTAGCATTGGCATAGACTATTATATAATGGGATATATTATAGGTCTAGCATTGGCATAGACTATTATATAATGGGATATATTATAGGTCTAGCATTGGCATAGACTATTATATAATGGGATATATTATAGGTCTAGCATTGGCATAGACTATTATATAATGGGATATATTATAGGTCTAGCATTGGCATAGACTATTATATAATGGGATATATTATAGGTCTAGCATTGGCATAGACTATTATATAATGGGATATATTATAGGTCTAGCATTGGCATAGACTATTATATAATGGGATATATTATAGGTCTAGCATTGGCATAGACTATTATATAATGGGATATATTATAGGTCTAGCATTGGCATAGACTATTATATAATGGGATATATTATAGGTCTAGCATTGGCATAGACTATTATATAATGGGATATATTATAGGTCTAGCATTGGCATAGACTATTATATAATGGGATATATTATAGGTCTAGCATTGGCATAGACTATTATATAATGGGATATATTATAGGTCTAGCATTGGCATAGACTATTATATAATGGGATATATTATAGGTCTAGCATTGGCATAGACTATTATATAATGGGATATATTATAGGTCTAGCATTGGCATAGACTATTATATAATGGGATATATTATAGGTCTAGCATTGGCATAGACTATTATATAATGGGATATATTATAGGTCTAGCATTGGCATAGACTATTATATAATGGGATATATTATAGGTCTAGCATTGGCATAGACTATTATATAATGGGATATATTATAGGTCTAGCATTGGCATAGACTATTATATAATGGGATATATTATAGGTCTAGCATTGGCATAGACTATTATATAATGGGATATATTATAGGTCTAGCATTGGCATAGACTATTATATAATGGGATATATTATAGGTCTAGCATTGGCATAGACTATTATATAATGGGATATATTATAGGTCTAGCATTGGCATAGACTATTATATAATGGGATATATTATAGGTCTAGCATTGGCATAGACTATTATATAATGGGATATATTATAGGTCTAGCATTGGCATAGACTATTATATAATGGGATATATTATAGGTCTAGCATTGGCATAGACTATTATATAATGGGATATATTATAGGTCTAGCATTGGCATAGACTATTATATAATGGGATATATTATAGGTCTAGCATTGGCATAGACTATTATATAATGGGATATATTATAGGTCTAGCATTGGCATAGACTATTATATAATGGGATATATTATAGGTCTAGCATTGGCATAGACTATTATATAATGGGATATATTATAGGTCTAGCATTGGCATAGACTATTATATAATGGGATATATTATAGGTCTAGCATTGGCATAGACTATTATATAATGGGATATATTATAGGTCTAGCATTGGCATAGACTATTATATAATGGGATATATTATAGGTCTAGCATTGGCATAGACTATTATATAATGGGATATATTATAGGTCTAGCATTGGCATAGACTATTATATAATGGGATATATTATAGGTCTAGCATTGGCATAGACTATTATATAATGGGATATATTATAGGTCTAGCATTGGCATAGACTATTATATAATGGGATATATTATAGGTCTAGCATTGGCATAGACTATTATATAATGGGATATATTATAGGTCTAGCATTGGCATAGACTATTATATAATGGGATATATTATAGGTCTAGCATTGGCATAGACTATTATATAATGGGATATATTATAGGTCTAGCATTGGCATAGACTATTATATAATGGGATATATTATAGGTCTAGCATTGGCATAGACTATTATATAATGGGATATATTATAGGTCTAGCATTGGCATAGACTATTATATAATGGGATATATTATAGGTCTAGCATTGGCATAGACTATTATATAATGGGATATATTATAGGTCTAGCATTGGCATAGACTATTATATAATGGGATATATTATAGGTCTAGCATTGGCATAGACTATTATATAATGGGATATATTATAGGTCTAGCATTGGCATAGACTATTATATAATGGGATATATTATAGGTCTAGCATTGGCATAGACTATTATATAATGGGATATATTATAGGTCTAGCATTGGCATAGACTATTATATAATGGGATATATTATAGGTCTAGCATTGGCATAGACTATTATATAATGGGATATATTATAGGTCTAGCATTGGCATAGACTATTATATAATGGGATATATTATAGGTCTAGCATTGGCATAGACTATTATATAATGGGATATATTATAGGTCTAGCATTGGCATAGACTATTATATAATGGGATATATTATAGGTCTAGCATTGGCATAGACTATTATATAATGGGATATATTATAGGTCTAGCATTGGCATAGACTATTATATAATGGGATATATTATAGGTCTAGCATTGGCATAGACTATTATATAATGGGATATATTATAGGTCTAGCATTGGCATAGACTATTATATAATGGGATATATTATAGGTCTAGCATTGGCATAGACTATTATATAATGGGATATATTATAGGTCTAGCATTGGCATAGACTATTATATAATGGGATATATTATAGGTCTAGCATTGGCATAGACTATTATATAATGGGATATATTATAGGTCTAGCATTGGCATAGACTATTATATAATGGGATATATTATAGGTCTAGCATTGGCATAGACTATTATATAATGGGATATATTATAGGTCTAGCATTGGCATAGACTATTATATAATGGGATATATTATAGGTCTAGCATTGGCATAGACTATTATATAATGGGATATATTATAGGTCTAGCATTGGCATAGACTATTATATAATGGGATATATTATAGGTCTAGCATTGGCATAGACTATTATATAATGGGATATATTATAGGTCTAGCATTGGCATAGACTATTATATAATGGGATATATTATAGGTCTAGCATTGGCATAGACTATTATATAATGGGATATATTATAGGTCTAGCATTGGCATAGACTATTATATAATGGGATATATTATAGGTCTAGCATTGGCATAGACTATTATATAATGGGATATATTATAGGTCTAGCATTGGCATAGACTATTATATAATGGGATATATTATAGGTCTAGCATGTTCCATTGGCAGCCATACATGCCCACGCCATGACACTACCACCACCATGCTTCACTGATGAGGTGGTATGTTTTGGATCATGAGCAGTTCCTTTCCTTCTCCATACTCTTCTCTTCCCATCACTCTGGTACAAGTTGATCTTTGTCTCATCTGTCCATAGGATGTTGTTCCAATTGCGATGGCTTTTTTTTAGATGTTGTTTGGCAAACTCTAATCTGGTCTTCCTGTTTTTGTGGCTCACCAATGGTTTACATCTTGTGGTGAACCCTCTATATTCACTCTTCTTCTCTTGATTGTTGACTTTGACACATATATACCTGCCTCCTGGAGAGTGTTCTTGATTTGGCCAACTGTTGTGGGTTTTTCTTCACCAGGAAAAAAATTCTTCTGTCATCCACCACAGTTGTTTTCCATGGTCTTCCGGGTCTTTTGGTGTTGCTGAGCTCTCTGGTGTGTTCTTTCTTTTTAAGAATGTTCCAAACAGTTGATTTGGCCACACCTAATGTTTTTTCTATCTCTCTGATGGGTTTCTTTTGATTTTTTAGCCTAATGATGGCTTGCTTCATTGATAGTGACAGCTCTTTGGATCTCATACAAAGCAACAGATTCCAAATGCAAATGTCACACCTAGAATCAACTATCATATAACTATTTACACACACACACAAATACACACAACTATTATCACACACAAATAAACATAACTATTGTCACACACACATAACTTGTCACAAACACAAAGACACATAACTATTGACACACACAACTATTGTAAAACACAACTATTGTCACACACACAAATACACATAACTATTGTTACTCAAACACACACACAAACGCACATAATTATTGGCACACACACGAAACACATAACTATTGTCACACACAAACTGTGGAGACACACACACACACACACACAGAGATGGAGCCTGCGTTTCCAAACTGCAGAGAGACTGAGGCCCCCTGGAGGCTGCCCCTGCGCTGCCTGTTCTTGTATCTTTTTTTTTTTACACGGGCTGAATGACAGCCCAGACAGTGCAGGGATGGCTCCAAGCGAACCCTGATCTGCAGATGCTGTGGC
This sequence comes from Limnodynastes dumerilii, assembly GCA_011038615.1. NCBI lineage: Eukaryota > Metazoa > Chordata > Amphibia > Anura > Limnodynastidae > Limnodynastes > Limnodynastes dumerilii. The sequence continues at coordinate 485,361 of WWET01000795.1, read as the reverse complement.
TCCTGGATAGCAGCAGTAAATCACAGATCTCTTCCTAACCTAAGGAGATCTCTAGTTTACAGCTGCTTCAGGAGTCGCACGACAGACCTTAAAGAGCCGCATGCGGCTCGAGTGCCGCGGGTTGGCCACTCCTGCTGTAGAGAGTTGCCTACTTTTTATTTGTTGCCTCCAGGAGATCTTGAAGGGAAGAAATAGATTCCGGTATGGGGACGGGACTTAATTAAGCAATTTATGCAAATTGCATCAGTAAGCCCCTCCCCTGTTAATCACTACTGTAATCCTTAGTGTTCCAGAGGGTGGGCAGGGCTTGATCACATCATCAAATCCCACCCATCTCTAGTAAATCTAGCGATTAATATAGAGATTGACAGGGGGTAAGGAATTGCAGGAAATTTGTCGGCTCTCCCGGGACACTGGGAGCATTGTCCAAATTTCGTACCCATACTTAGAAGTAGTAAACTGCTCTAAATGCTGTTGCATTCCATGGCATGTCTGCTTTAGCAGTAACCAATCAGAAAGTGGCTCTCAATATTAGAACTTACAACGCATGTTGAGACATAAGAGCTAATTGGTTGTTAAAGACACATTTGTGTTGGTTACAATTTAATAAATAAGCATTTTATTGCACTGTGACTGTCAAAGTGCGGGGAGATAGAAATGGAATCATGTAATTAATATAGAGGATAATGTTATTCTGAATGTGCGTTTAGTTGTTTCTGCATGTAATAATAAGCCGTCACTTTAATAGGCATTGTTTAAAACAGCAATTTTCTTCATATTACACACATTTCTCTGTAATCTTTAACAACATGGGAACATGGGTTAGGGGCCTCGGCAGAAGCAAGGCACAATACATATGTTAGGTTAATCAAGTTTATTCCTAATAAGGTATTTTATCTGGCTGGCAATTATGGGAAAAAGGAGGAAGTTTGCAGCTTAGGTTTAAGTAAAATCACAACACCACAAAAATTTCTCTTTGCAAAAATGTAACACTTGGTAGATGTTATATCCCTCAAAGCTTTAAATTAACCAGAAAGAAAATAATCTGTTACAAAGACCTACCTAAAAATGCAAATAGATCTGTTTTCAGACAACCCTGCCAGCATTTCACAGTTATGTTCCTGTAAAACTGCTGTGGACAAAAAGTCAGGAAAAGCAACTTCATTCAGCGACTAGGTGGCTGAAATGTATTTCTTTAATGCATCTTCTGGGGATTTCATCATGATTTCAATAGTGTCACTATACATTTGTTTGTAGAACTGTAGAACATTTACAACTGATATAACAAGACAGATGCTATTCAAGGACTGTTAATGCCACCCTCAGATCAGTCCCGGACACTACGACAATAATAATCTTTATAGATGTACTAAAAAAAACTCCAGATCTTGTCCCATCTCCTGTCAACTCTCTCCTCTGCTCTGTCCCCACTCTCTCTCTCCTCTGCTCTGTCCCCGCTCTCTCTCATCTGCTCTGTCCCTGCTCTCCCCTCTGTTCTGTTCCCGCTCTCTTCTGCTCTGTCCCTGCTCTCTCCTCTGCTCTGTCCCCGCTCTCTCTCATCTGCTCTGTCCCTGCTCTACCCTCTGTTCTGTTCCCGCTCTCTTCTGCTCTGTCCCTGCTCTCTCCTCTGCTCTGTCCCCGCTCTCTCTTCTGCTCTGTCCCCGCTCTCTCTTCTGCTCTGTCCCTGCTCTCTTCTGCTCTGTCCCCGCTTTCTCCTCTGCTCTATACTTGCTCTCTCTCCTCTGCTTTGTCCCCGCTCTCTCTTCTGCTCTGTCCCCGCTCTCTCTTCTGCTCTGTCCCCGCTCTCTCTTCTGCTCAGTCCCAGCTCTCTCTTCTGCTCTATCCTTGCTCTCTCTCCTCAGCTCTGTCCCTGCTCTCTCTCCTCAGCTCTGTCCCCGCTCTCTCGCCTCTGCTCTGTCACCATTTTCTCTCCTCTGCTCTGTCTCCATTCTCTCTCCTCTGCTCTGTCCCCGCTCTCTCTTACTCTCTGTACCCACTCTCTCTCCTCCGCTCTCTCCACTCTCTCTCCTCCACTCTTTC
>WWET01000795.1:427106-441465 GCA_011038615.1 Limnodynastes dumerilii | reverse complement strand
GGAAGAGCCTAAAACCTTCAACCATATTGACCAGCAATGAATAAGTATGAGTTATATTGACCGAATGAGAAAATGTTGCAAAAAAATCCAAAGGTAAGTTTATTCCTATGAGGGCACCGCTCTACAAATAATTACACCCAATGAAATGTGATTAGTGTCTACACTGTAATGATCATGCCTTATCGCCTAAAGTGAATTGCTTGATTTGATTGGATTTTTAAAACATCCTAATTTTACTTAACAATGACATAAAAATATTGTTCCAAAAACATTGGGTGGGATCCAGACTTAAGTGCTTGAAATTAGTTACTCCTGGGCTAAACCATATTGATTGCAGGGGGAGTCAAGGTAATTGTATTCTTTGCATGCAGGGATATATCTTTGAATTGCTTACTGCACACAGATACTGACCAGCGTTACTATTACACTGTTATTTAGACTTGGGATAGGAAACATCACCTCTCAGCTCTAATACTGTTTGCAACAGATGAAATATGAAATATGCAATCAACATGGTTTAGCCCAGGAGTAACTAATTTCAAACACTTACTTAAGTCTGGATCCAGCCCATAGTGTGTATGCAGTCCAATGATTCATCATCTACTTTCTGGACTATGTGGCCACACATTTGACATTTTTTATTTTTTTTACGAGCAGGTTATAAGATGTGAAAATGACAGATCTGCTGTTAAATCACATCAGTGTGTACGTATGTATTGGCATGCTCATCAGGGCTTATGTAGTTGGAATTGTCACTTAAATATATCACTTCTTGTTAAAAGTTATGCAGCGTGTTCCCTGATTTCAAAACACAAGTGACAATGCTCATCAAACATGTTTCATTCACTTTGAGTCACTGTACTCCCATTATGGTGGGTACATGTATGGAAGTTTGAAAAGCAACTTTATCTTAGTCTCACTGGTAATCCCAAGACCTGCATGCAGTCTGCATTTTATTTTTATATTTCACTTTTTTGTTTTTTCAGCAGGTTCATCCCGAAGTTCTTTACTATTAAAGCTGAATATGAATATCATCTTTATTGAAACTACACTCCCATTTGTACTTTATTTTATAGGGTTAACAAACTAATTTGATCATTTTTAATCCTATTACCATACCCATTTCTCCAGATGGCAACCACATTATGTATTCATATCTTTTTGACCATAAGGTCACATAAAATACGCAGTATAATAACATAGAATTATTTGTTCCTTAGTCAATTAAACAATCCTAAAGAGATTATAGCTGGCTTCAAAGTTCCCTCTGGTGGGAAGTTGTGGAATATATTTTGACATTGCTATATCACATGAAATTATTGTATGTGTCTGAGGAAAACACGTAAAGCCACAAATGAAGGCTATCAAATTCTAGAAAAAAAAAGATGTTGCTGAGAGAATGTGGTTACTGCCAAATAGGGCAAAGGAACAGCAGATTGTGTACCTTATATTTTGTTTCATTTTAGTTTTTCTACAAATAAATATGCAAAACGACAGCATGAAATTACTCAGTCACCAAAAATATAGCAATTTCTGCAGTGAGTCATGCAATCATGTACCGGATTCAAGATGCACCAATTAACTAAAATTGTAAAAGTGCAACACTGGAATGTACCCAATACTACAACAGGATATACTTTTATAGCTAAACTGTATTTATCCTCTCATAGGTCAGGGGGCAGCTCCTCCCAGTACAACTTCACAGATGCCTCTCTAATTGAAATGATTTGATTAATGCTTAATTTCTGCCACAAAGTAGCTGTTACAATTATAAAAATACCACTAGTGTGCTATGAAATGATGAGGAGTGTATCATTAGAGTCTTGCAAAGTCTTTCAGTTTGTTACTGGCAGATGGTAGTGTTGCTGGGCATTTCCTTTCCTTTGTTTCTGTTAAAGCAGATTACCCCTCGGCCTTTCATGCACCTGTTTGCATTTACCTATAAAATGATCTGAGCAACTTCCATTTTGTGTAAATAATTAACACTCTGATTTTGGGATAGTGACTATGCACTGGATTCAGAATTAGGATGCAGCTACGCATGGAGTTCTGAGCTTGAGGGAAGGCCGCTCCCCTTGCTCATATAGCTTTATGATCCGAGGACCCTATCTTAAAACTTATGGATAGTACGGAGTGCACATAGCACTGCCTCTTTGTACTATCTACATATTATCTCCCCCTCCCACAAAGTGGAAGCAGTTCCTGCCCTGTATAGTCCAGCTGTTGTAAATGGTCCCAGTATGGAACTCTGGATCCAGATACGCCCTGGCAATATGGCGCTCCTGCAGCTAGAATAAACCCCCAAACATGGGCATTTTCTGATCCTAGCAATCATAAAATGCCCTCTCTTGGTAAGTGTTACGGTAAACCGGAATTACCTGTTTCCAGGACCGGAGTGACCGTGAGGCAAGAGTGAACAGAGAAGGATTTCGGCACGCTGGAATTACCTGGGTCAAGGACCAGTGTGGCCGAAGGACAGCAGAGAAACAATAGCGAAGTCGACTTCCAGGGCACGGAGACTTTGCTACCAGGTGGTTTTCACCAGGGCCCCTGAAGGTGGGGATGGATTTGGCTGCGCCCCAGTAACAGGACGTGCCCTGTTGAATCAGACTTCCGGAAGGACGAAAGGGAAGGAGAAAACACCAGTAAGAGATAGAGGGAAAGATGGAGCAAGCGGGAAGCAGGCCAGGTCGGAAGGGACCGACCTGAAACGGACTACACAGAACACTGAACCTGGCACGACGGACAAAAGGTAAGTCACAGGACTGGACGAGACGTACTAGGGCTAGCATGCGGACACTCATACGGAACAGCCCTCGAAGGGGAGACAAGAACAAACACTCCAGGAATGGTAAGGTATGTAGGGAAGGTAGGCACAATAAGGAGGGAGAACCCGGGGTAATAAGACAGTAGGAGATCACGGCAAGGACTGAGCAAGGTAAGTGGTCAAACAACGGTCAATTCACTAGGCGAGCACAAGGCAAGGCACTAGGCACACAGGAAAGAAGCAGATCACAGAACTGACTGGCAGAACTATAACCGGCGCCTAGGAAGTGACAGAGTGGGGTTTAAATAAGTGTGGCAGGACAGTGATTGGATACTGGGTCAGATTGCCTGGGAGAGAAGGAGGTGTTTTCAAAACTGACAGCCCTGCTGTCCAATGTAACAGAACAACGTGGAGCGCGCGCCTGAGAGAGACGCGGTGTCCACGTGAAGCTGGTTGCTATGATGCCGTCGCTAGGGGAGCCGTCGGCCGGAGAAGCAGGCGCTGCATAGTCCAGAGCGGGGAACGAAGGTAAGGGATCAGCTGTCCGTCTGCGCATAGCAGCGGCAGCTGAATAATCCACAGCGGGGACCCATACTGACCCAGCTGACTGTCTGCACATAGCAGCGGCAGCTGTGACAGCGGGGACCCACGCTGAATCAGCCGACCGTCTGCCTATGGCAGCGGCGGCTGTAACAGTAAGTCTGGACCTGGTCCCGTATCAGCTCTTGGTTTGGGTGTAGTTTATGTCACCTTTGTCACAGTTATTGAACAGTTATATTTGGATCATTGAACAAGGTTTAGCTTGATATCCGGGATACTCCTTGCTAATCTTAATGTACACATTGAATATACGAAAAGGATGAATAGCATCAAGGACGCTTCTACAATTGGCCTATTCCTAAATTGACACATCTACAAAAACCTGTTAGACTGCCAATAGGTAAACAGATTAAGAGTTAGGAATGGTGCGTCCTAGAAGAAGTCTAAATTGGAAAATATAGCTGTCTATTAACTGTGTTATATGCAAAGAAGCATGAATATTCTCTGCATGCACAACAATTATTTATCTGCACCCATATTTCAAGGAAAAAATTTGCTCTCAATTTTTTTGTTGCATTACTACTAAATAAGAATAAAGCAGGTTGGCAGTTATTAAATTATATATTTTATTCATTAAAAGGTTTTTATATTATTTAGCGGTTTATATTACATTTTCCTGTGTTTTCACAAATAAGGTAATTCCTGCAGATAAATGTGCAATTTAGCAACGCTTAGCTCAAATAGTGATAAGGTAGGTTAACATATAACATACCATAATGTCATGACACTTGACACAACTGCATTCCAAGCCTACTCTACACTTCCAACACCACTCTATTGGATTTTTTAATATTCTATGTAACATTGGGCTGGATCCAGACTTAAGTAAGTGCTTGTAATTAGTTACTCCTGGGATAAACCATGCTGATTGCAGGGGAGTCATATTTCATCTGTTGTAAACAGTATTAGAGTTGAGAGGTGATGTTTCCTATCCCAGGTCTAAATAACAGTGTGATAGTAAAGCTGGTCAGTATCTGTGTGCAGTAAGCAATTCAAAGATATATCCCTGCATGCAAAGAATACAATTAACTTGACTCCCTTTGCAATCAACATGGTTTAGCCCAGGAGTTACTAATTTCAAGCACTTACTTAAGTCTGGATCCAGCCCATTGCTTTCATGATATAGCCCATTTAGATGATGTTTAACTTTTAAAACGAATCCAAGGCCTCTCTGTTTTATTTGCAACAAAAACCAATAAATGGTAGTGATTCAATGAGTTGTGCCACAAGGGTGTGCGTTATGTGTTGCATTATACAGTATTTCTATATGATCTTTGGATGTATAAGACTCTACTTTGGAATTTTTCTGTGTATAGGGAAATTCTGGTGCATCAATTCATCATCTTTAGGAGCTACTAATGCCTTAATTTCAGGCTTTCACTTCCCTTATTTTTCAGGTTCAGACCTGTCTTTCTTCCCTCATCTATATGTTAAATGCGTCTCAATCCCTTCATCATCTAGGTTTAGTCCACCTTACACTCCTCCTAATCCAGATTCAGCGCTCTCACTCTCATCGCCTTCTTGGTTCAGATGTATCTCAGTCCCCTCATTTTCTAGGCTCTGTTCATTTCATTCCCCTAATAATCTAGGCTCAGGCCTGGCTCGCTAATCTCATCAATGGAAAGGGGGGTAGAGAAAAAACAGATTTTGAGAAGTGGGTGATAGAGGGTGCAGTGTAAGGAGGGGAGGGAGAGAACACTATGGAATAAGGAATAGAGAGAACATGGAGGTGGGGGATAGACATTGTTTCTTTTTTTTACAAATGCTTGAGACCTGAGAATGGCACATTCACTATAATATATGGGGGTTATATTAAGGTAAACAGCTTATAGTATGTGCCATTTTCAGTCCCCTAATATATCCCACATATATTATAGTATGTGCCATTCCCTTACCCCTAATATACTCCTCATATATTATAGTATGTGCCATTCCCTTATTCCCTTATGTGTCATTCCCTTACCCCTAATATACTCCTCATATATTATAGTATGTGCCATTTCCTTACCCCTAATATACTCCTCATATATTATAGAATGTGCCATTCCCTTACCACTAATATACTCCACATATTTTATAGTATGTGCTATTCCCTTACACCTAATATACTCCTCATATATTATAGTATGTGCCATTCCCTTACCCCTAATATACACCACATATATTATAGTATATGCCATTCTCTTACTCCTAATATACTCCTCATATATTATAGTATGTGCCATTCCCTTACCCCTAATATACTCCTCATATATTATAGTATGTGCCATTACCTTACCCCTAATATACTCCTCATATATTATAGAATGTGCCATTCCCTTACCACTAATATACTCCACATATTTTATAGTATGTGCTATTCCCTTACCCCTAATATACTCCTCATATATTATAGAATGTGCCATTCCCTTACCACTAATATACTCCACATATTTTATAGTATGTGCTATTCCCTTACCCCTAATATACTCCTCATATATTATAGAATGTGCCATTCCCTTACCACTAATATACTCCACATATTTTATAGTATGTGCTATTCCCTTACCCCTAATATACTCCTCATATATTATAGAATGTGCCATTCCCTTACCACTAATATACTCCACATATTTTATAGTATGTGCTATTCCCTTACCCCTAATATACTCCTCATATATTATAGAATGTGCCATTCCCTTACCACTAATATACTCCACATATTTTATAGTATGTGCTATTCCCTTACCCCTAATATACTCCTCATATATTATAGAATGTGCCATTCCCTTACCACTAATATACTCCACATATTTTATAGTATGTGCTATTCCCTTACCCCTAATATACTCCTCATATATTATAGAATGTGCCATTCCCTTACCACTAATATACTCCACATATTTTATAGTATGTGCTATTCCCTTACCCCTAATATACTCCTCATATATTATAGAATGTGCCATTCCCTTACCACTAATATACTCCACATATTTTATAGTATGTGCTATTCCCTTACCCCTAATATACTCCTCATATATTATAGAATGTGCCATTCCCTTACCACTAATATACTCCACATATTTTATAGTATGTGCTATTCCCTTACCCCTAATATACTCCTCATATATTATAGAATGTGCCATTCCCTTACCACTAATATACTCCACATATTTTATAGTATGTGCTATTCCCTTACCCCTAATATACTCCTCATATATTATAGAATGTGCCATTCCCTTACCACTAATATACTCCACATATTTTATAGTATGTGCTATTCCCTTACCCCTAATATACTCCTCATATATTATAGAATGTGCCATTCCCTTACCACTAATATACTCCACATATTTTATAGTATGTGCTATTCCCTTACCCCTAATATACTCCTCATATATTATAGAATGTGCCATTCCCTTACCACTAATATACTCCACATATTTTATAGTATGTGCTATTCCCTTACCCCTAATATACTCCTCATATATTATAGAATGTGCCATTCCCTTACCACTAATATACTCCACATATTTTATAGTATGTGCTATTCCCTTACCCCTAATATACTCCTCATATATTATAGAATGTGCCATTCCCTTACCACTAATATACTCCACATATTTTATAGTATGTGCTATTCCCTTACCCCTAATATACTCCTCATATATTATAGAATGTGCCATTCCCTTACCACTAATATACTCCACATATTTTATAGTATGTGCTATTCCCTTACCCCTAATATACTCCTCATATATTATAGAATGTGCCATTCCCTTACCACTAATATACTCCACATATTTTATAGTATGTGCTATTCCCTTACCCCTAATATACTCCTCATATATTATAGAATGTGCCATTCCCTTACCACTAATATACTCCACATATTTTATAGTATGTGCTATTCCCTTACCCCTAATATACTCCTCATATATTATAGAATGTGCCATTCCCTTACCACTAATATACTCCACATATTTTATAGTATGTGCTATTCCCTTACCCCTAATATACTCCTCATATATTATAGAATGTGCCATTCCCTTACCACTAATATACTCCACATATTTTATAGTATGTGCTATTCCCTTACCCCTAATATACTCCTCATATATTATAGAATGTGCCATTCCCTTACCACTAATATACTCCACATATTTTATAGTATGTGCTATTCCCTTACCCCTAATATACTCCTCATATATTATAGAATGTGCCATTCCCTTACCACTAATATACTCCACATATTTTATAGTATGTGCTATTCCCTTACCCCTAATATACTCCTCATATATTATAGAATGTGCCATTCCCTTACCACTAATATACTCCACATATTTTATAGTATGTGCTATTCCCTTACCCCTAATATACTCCTCATATATTATAGAATGTGCCATTCCCTTACCACTAATATACTCCACATATTTTATAGTATGTGCTATTCCCTTACCCCTAATATACTCCTCATATATTATAGAATGTGCCATTCCCTTACCACTAATATACTCCACATATTTTATAGTATGTGCTATTCCCTTACCCCTAATATACTCCTCATATATTATAGAATGTGCCATTCCCTTACCACTAATATACTCCACATATTTTATAGTATGTGCTATTCCCTTACCCCTAATATACTCCTCATATATTATAGAATGTGCCATTCCCTTACCACTAATATACTCCACATATTTTATAGTATGTGCTATTCCCTTACCCCTAATATACTCCTCATATATTATAGAATGTGCCATTCCCTTACCACTAATATACTCCACATATTTTATAGTATGTGCTATTCCCTTACCCCTAATATACTCCTCATATATTATAGAATGTGCCATTCCCTTACCACTAATATACTCCACATATTTTATAGTATGTGCTATTCCCTTACCCCTAATATACTCCTCATATATTATAGAATGTGCCATTCCCTTACCACTAATATACTCCACATATTTTATAGTATGTGCTATTCCCTTACCCCTAATATACTCCTCATATATTATAGAATGTGCCATTCCCTTACCACTAATATACTCCACATATTTTATAGTATGTGCTATTCCCTTACCCCTAATATACTCCTCATATATTATAGAATGTGCCATTCCCTTACCACTAATATACTCCACATATTTTATAGTATGTGCTATTCCCTTACCCCTAATATACTCCTCATATATTATAGAATGTGCCATTCCCTTACCACTAATATACTCCACATATTTTATAGTATGTGCTATTCCCTTACCCCTAATATACTCCTCATATATTATAGAATGTGCCATTCCCTTACCACTAATATACTCCACATATTTTATAGTATGTGCTATTCCCTTACCCCTAATATACTCCTCATATATTATAGAATGTGCCATTCCCTTACCACTAATATACTCCACATATTTTATAGTATGTGCTATTCCCTTACCCCTAATATACTCCTCATATATTATAGAATGTGCCATTCCCTTACCACTAATATACTCCACATATTTTATAGTATGTGCTATTCCCTTACCCCTAATATACTCCTCATATATTATAGAATGTGCCATTCCCTTACCACTAATATACTCCACATATTTTATAGTATGTGCTATTCCCTTACCCCTAATATACTCCTCATATATTATAGAATGTGCCATTCCCTTACCACTAATATACTCCACATATTTTATAGTATGTGCTATTCCCTTACCCCTAATATACTCCTCATATATTATAGAATGTGCCATTCCCTTACCACTAATATACTCCACATATTTTATAGTATGTGCTATTCCCTTACCCCTAATATACTCCTCATATATTATAGAATGTGCCATTCCCTTACCACTAATATACTCCACATATTTTATAGTATGTGCTATTCCCTTACCCCTAATATACTCCTCATATATTATAGAATGTGCCATTCCCTTACCACTAATATACTCCACATATTTTATAGTATGTGCTATTCCCTTACCCCTAATATACTCCTCATATATTATAGAATGTGCCATTCCCTTACCACTAATATACTCCACATATTTTATAGTATGTGCTATTCCCTTACCCCTAATATACTCCTCATATATTATAGAATGTGCCATTCCCTTACCACTAATATACTCCACATATTTTATAGTATGTGCTATTCCCTTACCCCTAATATACTCCTCATATATTATAGAATGTGCCATTCCCTTACCACTAATATACTCCACATATTTTATAGTATGTGCTATTCCCTTACCCCTAATATACTCCTCATATATTATAGAATGTGCCATTCCCTTACCACTAATATACTCCACATATTTTATAGTATGTGCTATTCCCTTACCCCTAATATACTCCTCATATATTATAGAATGTGCCATTCCCTTACCACTAATATACTCCACATATTTTATAGTATGTGCTATTCCCTTACCCCTAATATACTCCTCATATATTATAGAATGTGCCATTCCCTTACCACTAATATACTCCACATATTTTATAGTATGTGCTATTCCCTTACCCCTAATATACTCCTCATATATTATAGAATGTGCCATTCCCTTACCACTAATATACTCCACATATTTTATAGTATGTGCTATTCCCTTACCCCTAATATACTCCTCATATATTATAGAATGTGCCATTCCCTTACCACTAATATACTCCACATATTTTATAGTATGTGCTATTCCCTTACCCCTAATATACTCCTCATATATTATAGAATGTGCCATTCCCTTACCACTAATATACTCCACATATTTTATAGTATGTGCTATTCCCTTACCCCTAATATACTCCTCATATATTATAGAATGTGCCATTCCCTTACCACTAATATACTCCACATATTTTATAGTATGTGCTATTCCCTTACCCCTAATATACTCCTCATATATTATAGAATGTGCCATTCCCTTACCACTAATATACTCCACATATTTTATAGTATGTGCTATTCCCTTACCCCTAATATACTCCTCATATATTATAGAATGTGCCATTCCCTTACCACTAATATACTCCACATATTTTATAGTATGTGCTATTCCCTTACCCCTAATATACTCCTCATATATTATAGAATGTGCCATTCCCTTACCACTAATATACTCCACATATTTTATAGTATGTGCTATTCCCTTACCCCTAATATACTCCTCATATATTATAGAATGTGCCATTCCCTTACCACTAATATACTCCACATATTTTATAGTATGTGCTATTCCCTTACCCCTAATATACTCCTCATATATTATAGAATGTGCCATTCCCTTACCACTAATATACTCCACATATTTTATAGTATGTGCTATTCCCTTACCCCTAATATACTCCTCATATATTATAGAATGTGCCATTCCCTTACCACTAATATACTCCACATATTTTATAGTATGTGCTATTCCCTTACCCCTAATATACTCCTCATATATTATAGAATGTGCCATTCCCTTACCACTAATATACTCCACATATTTTATAGTATGTGCTATTCCCTTACCCCTAATATACTCCTCATATATTATAGAATGTGCCATTCCCTTACCACTAATATACTCCACATATTTTATAGTATGTGCTATTCCCTTACCCCTAATATACTCCTCATATATTATAGAATGTGCCATTCCCTTACCACTAATATACTCCACATATTTTATAGTATGTGCTATTCCCTTACCCCTAATATACTCCTCATATATTATAGAATGTGCCATTCCCTTACCACTAATATACTCCACATATTTTATAGTATGTGCTATTCCCTTACCCCTAATATACTCCTCATATATTATAGAATGTGCCATTCCCTTACCACTAATATACTCCACATATTTTATAGTATGTGCTATTCCCTTACCCCTAATATACTCCTCATATATTATAGAATGTGCCATTCCCTTACCACTAATATACTCCACATATTTTATAGTATGTGCTATTCCCTTACCCCTAATATACTCCTCATATATTATAGAATGTGCCATTCCCTTACCACTAATATACTCCACATATTTTATAGTATGTGCTATTCCCTTACCCCTAATATACTCCTCATATATTATAGAATGTGCCATTCCCTTACCACTAATATACTCCACATATTTTATAGTATGTGCTATTCCCTTACCCCTAATATACTCCTCATATATTATAGAATGTGCCATTCCCTTACCACTAATATACTCCACATATTTTATAGTATGTGCTATTCCCTTACCCCTAATATACTCCTCATATATTATAGAATGTGCCATTCCCTTACCACTAATATACTCCACATATTTTATAGTATGTGCTATTCCCTTACCCCTAATATACTCCTCATATATTATAGAATGTGCCATTCCCTTACCACTAATATACTCCACATATTTTATAGTATGTGCTATTCCCTTACCCCTAATATACTCCTCATATATTATAGAATGTGCCATTCCCTTACCACTAATATACTCCACATATTTTATAGTATGTGCTATTCCCTTACCCCTAATATACTCCTCATATATTATAGAATGTGCCATTCCCTTACCACTAATATACTCCACATATTTTATAGTATGTGCTATTCCCTTACCCCTAATATACTCCTCATATATTATAGAATGTGCCATTCCCTTACCACTAATATACTCCACATATTTTATAGTATGTGCTATTCCCTTACCCCTAATATACTCCTCATATATTATAGAATGTGCCATTCCCTTACCACTAATATACTCCACATATTTTATAGTATGTGCTATTCCCTTACCCCTAATATACTCCTCATATATTATAGAATGTGCCATTCCCTTACCACTAATATACTCCACATATTTTATAGTATGTGCTATTCCCTTACCCCTAATATACTCCTCATATATTATAGAATGTGCCATTCCCTTACCACTAATATACTCCACATATTTTATAGTATGTGCTATTCCCTTACCCCTAATATACTCCTCATATATTATAGAATGTGCCATTCCCTTACCACTAATATACTCCACATATTTTATAGTATGTGCTATTCCCTTACCCCTAATATACTCCTCATATATTATAGAATGTGCCATTCCCTTACCACTAATATACTCCACATATTTTATAGTATGTGCTATTCCCTTACCCCTAATATACTCCTCATATATTATAGAATGTGCCATTCCCTTACCACTAATATACTCCACATATTTTATAGTATGTGCTATTCCCTTACCCCTAATATACTCCTCATATATTATAGAATGTGCCATTCCCTTACCACTAATATACTCCACATATTTTATAAACTGCCACTCTGAGACCGCACCCCCTCTCAGCTGCAATCTCAGAGAGACTTTAAACCACATATCCAAAATGGAGGCAGCTACAAAATCAGTTTATAAAGTAATATATATGCAGCTGAGAGGGGATTTGGTCTCAGAGTGGCAGTTTGGGACACCTGGGAATCTCCATGTGAGGTATGCTCTTGGTTTAGAAAGATTGGATATGTGACCCAAAGTTGGGGCTCTATTTATATTTTCATCGGTGCTTCAGTGGATCAAGGGTGGGAAACATTGGTGGTTCAGGGAGTTTGCAAAAGAAACGCATGAAGGAATTAGCATGATTCCTTATGCAACTTACCCCTCTTCTGCACCAATCAAATGATTTGGTGGGAGGAGTTTAGAGCCCTATTGCAGGGAGTGAATGAAAACTCCCTGTAGACTGCTCCTAACACCAGCCTGAGCTTAGGTTCACGCTGGGAGCGGAGTGACAAACTCTGCTTCTCGGCTGTATAAATATGAGGAAGCGCTGGCCTGCTTATGATGAATAGGCCGGCGATAGCATTTGAAAGAAATGTGCATTGCCATGGAAACTAGTTTCCACTGGCGATGCAGGATTTATAAATAGCAAATACTTCATTTTTAAGTGATAGTGCCAATTTTCTCTTAAAAACTGCCACTATCACTTAAAATCAAGTCTATAAATAGAGCCCTTTATATCCTAATCAATGGACAAATCAATGGGGCCAGATGGGATACATCCTAGAGTACTAAAAGAGCTTAAAGTGGTGCTGGAAAAACCCAATCAGAATTTTTCAACCAGTAAAAGAACTCGTAAAAGAATAATTGCAGAGGACTGGAAATTAGGAAATGGAATTAGAGAAAAAGATGGGAACTACCGAAGATGGATCACATCGGTATCAGGTATATTGATGGAAGCACTGTTGAAGTAAATTGTACAATATCTTAAATCCAGCAATTTACAGGATAGCAAGCAGCATGGATTCACTGCGGGAAGATCATGTTATACAAATCTCAAGGTTATTTTTGTGATAGATCAACGGGAACTGCAGACAGCTTATCTTGACTTCAGTAAGGCTTTTAAAACTGTGCCACAACGCACCTGTCACATAACTAGGACTGGATTCAAAGATAGTTGTGTGAATATGATTGACAGACAATAGAATGTTAGAAATGGGATTCCTTCTGGGGATGGATAGAATGATTACCAATGGCGTTCCCCAAGAATCTGTACTTATCCCATTCTATTTAATATCTTTATTGGTGACTTTACACAAGGTATTAAGCATGCCCTTATGCAGATGACACAAATATATGTAACAGGGTAGACATAACAGGAGAAGTAAACAAAACGTGTGATGACCTAAGAAGACTGAAGAATAGTAATTAACGCTGGCGGGCACATTTTTTGTAAATGGAGTTCTTCATCTCTAAATTTTAATTCTGCTTTCACATTTTAATTTTGCCTCCCCTTACAGTTCAACATGGCTCAGGTCTACACTTGCACCTAAAAAAGGGTGTAAGTGCAGCTCTGGATCAGACCCAAGGAGAAGAACTAATAACAGAGAACAGGAACGAGAACCTATGCTGGACAATGCAGATTCCCAGAGCTATGTGTGATGACGTGCCCACAGGCTGCTCCTAGAACATGGAGTGGAAGACTGCGGTGGTTAGAACATGGAGAACAGGGGATAAAACATTGAGGACTTCGGTGGGG
>WWET01000795.1:409075-424236 GCA_011038615.1 Limnodynastes dumerilii | reverse complement strand
ATACGGTACGGAAACTGGGAATTGTAACACTGAAAGATCAAATCTTTAGATGACCAGAGTGTCACACAAATGATAGCGTAAACTGACAATTTTAGCTTAAAGGTTTATAGAATGTTGCATCACTGGGTATGTGGATCTAGTACTGGATACAGATTTATGATACCGCTGAGCATTGAGATCCAATTCTGGATCTATGCTGTATCCAGGTTTCCGTGTGGGTGACAAAGGGCCCTCACTTAAAATGGGGACTGCTCAGAAATCTGGACAGTATATAAAGGAGCCTAACATTCTCTTACTGTAAATTTAGCATATATCCCCCCTCCTAATAGTGTATGTGAGCACTGCATCTCACTCCGCTGTTGGTTCTGTCACATAACCACTTCCAGTACGGAAGTCTTTATATGTACTGGAAGTGCAATGGGTGCATAAAATGCCCATTTATGGTAGTCAAAATTAAAGATCAAATCAGAACATTGCTAATAGATAATATCTCTTACCAGTACAGCCCCTAGGGTGTTTGAACCTGCCCCCTGCCTGCTTTAGCTATGGAGCCATAACCGCTTGCTACACTACATCACTAGCAAGCCGTGGCTCTGTGTTTGATGTTGCCAGAGAATAGAAGCGGCTGTGGTTGGTCAGAACCGCTGTTCGTTCTAGCAGATAGAGGCTCTGGCTGACTGCCTAGCGTTACCACTCTCTAGAAGCATCTATGGCACTATACAATCATGTAGTGGACTTCATTTTTTAAACACAGACAAGACAATCTAGAACTTCAAATAGGTTTGTTGCGACTGAGGAAACGATCTTATGGTTCTAGGCTGATTCTGTTAGGGTTGGTGCAGGGCACGTTGATTGGTATGTATTCAATTTGTGATGTTGTCAGGCCTTGTCTGAACAGTTGCTTAAAATGTACTAAACTTGCATTTAAAAGTCTGAAAACCCTATAGTTTTATTTTTGTTAGTACTCTGGCTGTTTCTTATTTCATCCTCCTCCAGTTTTTGAATAGCTCCTTTGTCCCTTGTGACCATGGTTCCCAGGAATGCACAAAAAAAAAAACATTGGTGACAGGTAATTGTGTGTCACTTTTGCCTTACAGCCAATACTACAGATAAGGCTTGGAAACAATGTTATTTATTTATTTTAATGACAGGTTTTTATATAGCACCATCCGATTACACAGCGCTTTACAATTTTACAAACATTGTAACAAGACTGGGTAGTAACAAACACTGTGTAGGTCAGAGGGCCCTGCTCACAGACTTACAATCTATACAACATTGGGGATTGATACATAAGGGCAAGTGGTATATATACTCTATCACACAAATGGACCAGCCGGGTTGTATGGTAACAGTGCTCTGTATGATCCAGTCACACAGCAGAGCCAACAGCAAAACTTAGGCCAATTTTAGTATGGAAAGAGAAAGTGTTCATATTTGTATTAATCATGTGGAAGAAAGGAAACTGGATAACAAACTAGTTGTAAATCGGGTAGACAAATGCTAATGGGTTGAGGAATTTGGTAGCTTGTCTGAAGAGGAGAGTTTTAAAGGAGCGCTTGAAAGTTTGGAGCGTAGAGATTAGTCTTATTGGGCGAGGAAGGTTATTCCAGAGAGTGGGTGCAGCCCGGGAGAAGTCCTGTAACCGGGAATCAGAGCATGTTTAGTTTAGAGGAGCGCTGTATGTCCTGTGAAGATCTGAGAGAGTGAGCTGAGGATATGTATGCATTTGCAGTCTTACGGATTGCTTTGTAGGGTAGCAGTAGGATTTTGTATTGATTTCTGTGAAACACAGACAACTAATGTAGAGACTGACAGAGTGGAGAAGCTCTTAAAGAGTGTTTAGCAAGGAATATCAGTCTAGTTGCATGAAGGAGAGTTTTTGCAGTGTCCTGTGTGAGATATTTGCTTATATAGTTAATGTTGTTTAAATGTATATAGCAGGATTTAGAAACGGACTGTGTGTTAGAAACAATGTGTTCTATCTCTCCGCCTTGTGAAGTTCTTTTAAAAAATAAAATAAAAAATATTTATTTTCTCTTCAACTTAGTCATATTTTGACAACCCCTCATTATCTTCTATTTGCATATTACTAAGGAAGCCATGTATTTTAACATTGAAACAGTTGGATAAGTTTTGTGGTGTTCCTAGTGTTTGACGGTTCTAAAGCAGCTTTAGGCCGTACGTATGATAGATTGATGCTCACAGCCCTGGAGCTATTCCATATCTTGCTTTATTTTCTGAATTCTGCAAACATTGGGCTGGTTCCAGACTTAAGTAAGTGCTTGAAATTAGTTACTCCTGGGCTAAACCATGTTGATTGCAGGGAAGTCATATTTCATCTGGTGCAAACAGTATTAGAGTTGAGAGTTAACAGTGTGATAGTAAAGCTGGTCAGTATCTGTGTGCAGTAAGCAATTCAAAGATATATCCCTGCATGCAAAGAATACAATTAACTTGACTCCCCCTGAAATCAACATGGTTTAGCCCGGGAGTAACTCATTTCTAGCACTTACTTAAGTCTGGATCCAGCCCAATGCCTTCTTCTGATCATATTTACTCTGTCAGAACAGCAATATTTTTTATTCCATGGCGTGTAGATAATTAAGAGGTGTAGTTGATGCTACGATGGCCCATAGTCGACACTGATACAGCAGTCAGTGGACACCTTTTTAATAAAGAATAGTTATATCCCTGAACGTGTACAATGTCGAATGCTCAACAAGGTACCCGTTCTGGTTGGGGTTAAGCTGCAGAGAGGGGATGGTTGGGGTTAGCTATGGGATAAGGATTGTTACCATTGCCATTGGACTCTTCATAGAGACAGCTGTGAAGTGATATGGCAAAAGACAGATCATCAAACTACACCCATTAATGAAACAGCGTTGAATACTTGCTGTTCTTCAATCCACCTCAGCCTTTGGCACGCTATTTTGTTTGTGTGGATAGCTGTCATATCCTATTTTTTAAAAGGCACATTCCATTTTTTCTTCTGTGTATAACTTTTTATACTGAATAAATAATGCTACTTCCAATAGTCTCCTTCTAGCCAACACTGCTGTCACCAAATCATATAAATCATTCTAGCAATCTGAGGAAGAAAAACAAAGATCATGATGCCTGTTAACATTTTCACGGGCTTCTTTCAGTGAACGTGTGCTTTGGTTTCTTCATACACGTTGTAAATTCAGAGATCCTGTTAGGGTATAAAGATATAAGAGGATTTTTGTCATAGAGGCGGGATCTCGTTTATGCCTACTAGTGCTTTCTGCTCATGGCTTATTGGCTTTTTCAAAATTCTTTTTAAAATGTGACCAAAGTACTAAGGATCAGATCCAAAGTTTCATAATTAGAAGAAATATACAGAGTTACACCTCGGGCACAGCCATGTTCAGAGGGAGTCAAAATAATTTTACTCTTTGCATACAGGGAGAATACTTTGCTTTTGCTTATTGCACACACAGATCCCGACCAGCTTTACTGTTACACAATAAAATAAACAAAAAACAGCGCTTAGGATATAAGTATATATAAGATTTACATTTATTAAAATTAATTAAAAAACAATTGTGAAACAATGATGTGAACCTAATATTCCTGTTAGTTGTTGATCAGACAACTACAGGCTTTTAGGGATACAATATAAACAGATGCCTCAGAATTATTTCCTTCAAATCTAGTAGCGTGGTCATCTTTTCTGTTCTTTTTGTTTTACTGTTACACCATTACTTAGCCTTGGGCTGGGAAACCTCTCCTCTCAACTCTAATACAGTTCTCAGCAGATGACATTTGCCTTCTCCTGAAACTCATCATGGTTTTGTCTAGGTGTAACCTTCCACCTGATTTCTTCTTATTTTCAAATTTTGGATCCGGGGTTACATTTTATTTATGTTTTATTTTTAATTATTTGCTTGTATTTTACCTGTTGCAAACAGTAATTGAATTAAAACAGTAGTACTCTCATCACTGCGGGCTTCCATATCACTTGATGATTGTTTTGAAAGAGACATAGGGCCTGATCCAGACCTACGCCGATGCGCTGTGCTTACTAAAGCACAGCGTATCAACGTTCACTTTCACCGACACTCCCCCTGTGCGGGCATATGGCCCCTCAAGCCGGCTGAAGGCTACCCTAACTTCAGCCGGCATAAGGAAGGGGCCATACGCTCGCACAGGAGCGTATGGGCGCCTAGCCCACCTCCCACCCTCATTAAACTAGATTCCCCCGCCCGCCCACCTACACTAACCTGAACGTAGGGACGCTGGGACGCTGGGGAACGTCCCCTCCAGTGTCCCTACGGCGCTGCTACGGATGCCCGGGCAACATCTGCCGGCGCATGTGCAGATCGGCTTTTCAGCCGATCTTACGCTTATGCCCGCCGTCCTAGTGACGGCGGGCGTAGGTCTGGATCAGGCCCATAGACCATTTTTTTTTAACAGCGTTCACATATAACAGAGACATTGATCTTTTATGCACTCCAGCCACTGTTTCATTGAAAGTTAGTAATTAAGGACTGGATTCAGCAGTCTAAGTGGACTAGGGGTAGCCACTCCCCTCAGGCGTGGACTTACAATGCGAGTAACCTTCTGTAAGATTTCTGAGCGTCTGGATCCAGTTCTAAATATATTTTTTAGTCCTGTTCTTGGTCGTTAATGATGGAAGTTTTGCCCTTTTGCTCACTGTTAATCAGGGTGGAAGGTACTTGCAGTTTTATGATCCTCAAATGGATGATAACTGTAGTTTCCAACATTGTAATCCTGTAAATTTGATATTATATGAGTGAATGCAACCATTTGTGATCTGATTTGTGGTTTCACTAAAACCGCGGACAAGGCAGACTTGCGCTTGCAGACTCATAAATCTGCTTTCTTAATCCAGTGTTTGGGCAATCCGTATCATTTTAGCAAAGTCTTGTATTATTGAGAAAATAAAAAGTGCTTTGTTATTACTGCTTGAATTACCAAGGGAAAATATCTAGTAGTAGCCTGTTAAAAGAGAGAAAAATCTTGTAATTTGGAAGAGACAAAATGTCCATCAAACTGTTCCACTTTCTAAATGTGTCACTATTCTGCTGTTGTAAAATGTGTTTCCCAGGGAATGAAAATAACCTGTTTTATCCTGTCGCTGTTTATTGTTAGAGGAATAATGGTCCGGATTCACAGTTACGTAGTTTTCGTCTTGCGTACGTTTTTTTTTAAGACTTGAGCCACTGCGCATGCGTGTGAGCTTATTTACTCTATCTACGTAACATTTCTGTACGTACACAAATGGTACATAGAGAGCGTAGAGAAGCTACTACACATGCGCAGTAGCTCAATTAATAAAACAACGTAAGATGAAAACTACGTAACTGTGAATCCGGACCAATATAGCACCAACTTGTGCATTACATATGATCTTTCTAGCAATGCATTGTATGCTGTGGCACGCACACGTGTGTGTGTGTGTATATACATATATATTGTGGCCTGAGTGTGGTGCCCTTATACACATGCTAACATCTGTGATAGATTATATGTAACGGTATTATGCGAACAAAGATTCCATAGCAAGTCACTTGAGTTGTGCCTCTTCTTAACTGATACTTCACTTATGTCTTTTTAAAAAAAAATTATCGTTTTTTTACATTTTTATTGACATCGTTATTATTTTTGTTTATTTATTTAGTATGGGACGGCCTTGTTTGCAAGAGCTTACCATCTAAACACATAGGGGAAGGCCAGATTTACTAAGCTGCGGGTTTGTAAAAGTGGAAATGTTGCCCATAGCAACCAATTAGATTCTAGCAGACATTCTCTGGTATGTAATAGGAAAAGTAGGAGCTAGAATCCGATTGGTTGCTATGGGCAACATCTCCTTTTTCCCAAACCCGCAGCTTAGGAAATCTGGCCCATGATGTAATTGCAATGTGCTTTGCTCTATGTTTATGACAGCAGCAGAGGTGATTTACAGCGATATCTAAGCAATTCTGTCACAAAAGCTCACAATGATCCCTGTCCATTCTGACTATCCAGACTTAAAAGCATTGACTCTTCCAACAGAGGGACAGGGCTGAGTTTAAAAGTGGTTGTTCTAATTTTTAGCTGACCCCCCCCCCCCCTAAGAATTATTAGGTACTTCATCAAGATACCCCCCCCCCCTAAGAATTATTAGGTACTTCATCAAGATAGTTCACTCCAAACCAGGCCTGGTGGTGGGGGACAGCTATGAGTTTTAGAGGGACCCCTACAATCCACAGCTGCAAACACTGTTTAGGAGTGTTGATATTTTCATTTGCCCCACTAGTACCCTCTTTTCTGTAATTTCTTAAAATGTTTTATAAAATGCCATAAATTGTGTTATAAGTTCTGTGTCCCTTAACAATGCCAGCTGTATCACTGTTCTGGGGAAATGGTTCCCTTAAAATATTAAGAAACACGGTCTGTCTATCTTTTATGGCACTTTAATAATCTAGTATGCACAGAAAACATTTGGGAATAAGCCATTGTACGCGGTATATTTCTATATATATATTATGGGGAATATTGATCCTGTAGGTAGGGGATGGAGAGCCAATGGGCCTTTTCCAGAGTTGGAAGTAACTGCAAAAATAGGAGAAAAACTGCACTTTGAAAAAAAATAATAATTACAAACAGAATGAGTTGAGAAGATGTGTTGCAGCTCAACTCTAAATTAAAGTGTAAAACTAAAACTGCTCAGTGTATGTAAAATAAGGACAATCGACCAGTATTTTTCCCATGTGCAGAGATCCTAAATAAATTTGAAACCCTCACATTGCAACATGGTTTAACTGAGCAGATTTGCACTTTTTGAGCAGTTGCTGCTGGCTCTGTACCAGGTCCAGTGAGGAGACTGCCGGAGACTCTAATGGAGCGTTTCTGTCTCGCCACAGTGAGATGTCAAGGTCTAACTTTTATAAGCTTTGGTTAATCTGCTCAAAGCATGAGCTTATCTTGATCCTTATTATAACTTACCATGAAGATATTTCACCCGTCTCTATGATCTTCCAGATTACATTTATGCTAAGTGCGTAGAAAAACAACCCACCCCCCACCCATAATGACGGACCATATGCTGATGTTCAGTAATAAAAGTATGTTTTATTAGTACACTATACATCTAGGTCTGTATTCAGAGATGCGTTTGTTCAAAAGTACGCAATTGCACGCACGCACGTAGCAAGCCAGCACCCATGACACTCCCCTCCCACAGCCTCCATAGACCACCTCTAACTTTAAGTTTTTACCTACGTGCATATACGTGTGCCATACGTGCGGTTCTTTGTAACCACGCCCTCAGAGACTCATTTAAATACTCCCCCCTTCCCCCCCCCCCCCCTCCCTTTTCTTTTGGCATACAGAAGCTGCACAGAGATCTGGATTGTGTCCAATATTTCCATATCTTGGAGTGTTCCAGTCCAGCGCTTCTATACGATCATTATGGGCCGTATTCAGAGATGCGTTTGTTCAAAATTCCCAATTATACGCACGCACGTGGCAACCCAACACCCACCAACACCCATGACACTCCTCTCTCACGGCCGTGCAATCATAGACTTACGCCTCCGTAGAGCACCTCTAACTTTACGTGTGTACTCCCGTGCGCATATGTATTCCGTACGTGCGATTCTACGTAACCGCGCCCTCAGAGACTCACTTAAATGCCTCCCCCCGCCCTCTTTCATGTAACTTTTCAGGTATGTATTTAAACCGGGCCCCTCCGCACGTAGGTCCCCAAGTGCGATTCACATGTCCGTGCCGAGGGCCGGGCCGTGCGTATATTCTATGTAACTTCCGTAAATAAAGTTACTATGCATGCACAGTTAAAACGTACCTAACAATACGCACGTAACTGCACGTAAAAACAGATCCGTGAATACGGTTCCTACTACTTGTTTGGCGGTCTAGGCAACCACTGTTATACCAAAAAACCATAAATTCACCAGTAGGCGCTTGGAACAGTACTAAGAAACCGTATATAAATATAAAAAAATTATATGTGTATGTGTGTGTATATATATATATATATATCTATATATATCTCAAAATCTACACATATCAAAGCATATATAAATTTGCATGGATGTCTGTTAGTCGCTGCTAGGTAGGGCTGGTTAGACCCTGAATAATTAACAAAAAGAGAGAAAAGAGCACCAGCGCTAGCTAACAGAGATCCCTTATTTAACAAAACAAGACAAAGTATTATCACCTGCAAAATTAAATTAATGCTGGAGATACCCCTAAACTTGAACAACAAATGATAATAAATTTTAATAACACACACCTTCCAGTGGTTAAAATTAAGCTAACCATTTTATTCAACAACTTTTGATACCTAAAATAAATACAAAATAAACACAACACTAGTAATACACAATAAAATGAGGTGGCCGCTAATAGGATCCTTGTAACTAGATTCTCACAATATGTATAAACACTTGCAAATTGAGAACAATCCTATGCAATATTGATTAGTCCCAATGCTGTTTATGATATTAAATCCAAGTGTAAAGTTGGTATTCACACTGGTATATTCACTGTGTGTAGCAGATGCTGTTAAGGCACAAGTTTAGCGTGGTATTTAACTTGTGGATCAAGTGCAGTAAATCACACTGTTAGCGCAAAGGAATAGATAAATAAAAAATAAAATATAAAAAATCTTTACAGTACTTAGCTGATTTGTGGAGTATGCAGGAGTCCCAAATGTAACTGTACCGTCTAGCGGGAGGAGCGGGCGTCCCCGTTTCCCACCGCACAGGTACTGGGAAATTGCAAGCGTTCTATGCAGGTATAGTAAGATCCCTCCTGGAACCTGTGTAGACTTGGTTCAAATACAGGTGAGGAGTACTGTGTGGATGAGTGAGCGGTGCTGCGTCCGGTTTAACTCTGGTCCCAGAGTTGAATAGTATACCCCTCGGTTCTCTCCACGGTCGTTCCAGTGTATTAACTGGTGGAGGCAGGCTCTCCTATTCCTCAGCTTACCACCTGTCTGCAATCCGATAACTTATATCCCTCCTCTATACCGTTATCTCCACAGATAAATAACATTGGTAGAGGCAACCACTGTACCTGGACATAACCTGGTAGAACCCCATCCTAACCACTTTTTATTAAATAAGGCAGAGAAATACAATGTACAATAGGTAATGGGTTTCATATATGAACATAGAAAGTTATACATCCTATATTAGGTAAGTAACTAAATAAATGAGAAAGGAGATTTTTAACCACTTTTTATATAGTTGTTTAGTGGATTGTTCTAAATTACCTCTGTAAAGGTCATGGAAAGAGCAGACATATAATGTAACTGTACTGACTGCTGTGCTCAGCCTGCAGACTAAAGCAGGGTACACACAGAGAAGTAACAGTAATGATCTGACGTTGTTACTCTTCTAGCACATGACTATGTATCCAATGTTGTATAGTACACACTGGATTGTTCTTCATTTCTTCCCATCATGCAGTTCTGCTACTATCCTGTGCAAGACATTGTGCATTGTTGACCTGAAATCTATTAGGAGCACCTAAATAGCAAATCGTTCGATCACAGACTGATTCAAACGCTTGTGAAGCATCGTTGTACAGTACTCACTGGTCCGCTTAAACTATCATTTCAGGGGGCACTTGGTAAATTGTGGAAAATACATGGTAGGAATACATTTTAAGATGTCAGTTAATAAAGTATTACCCATATGAATGCAAATTAAAAGACCGTACTGGTTGACGGCAGCTCTTAGGAGAGTCATTCTCCAGAGAAAGCAAAAACAAAAGTTAGAAAAGAGTGCAGGTTTATCAGTAATTTAATATCTTAAAAAATGATGTACAATACTCATTAAAAGCCAAAATTAAAAGCGTAAACACAGAAATGTACCTGTTGTTGTAAACTTCCACTCGGGTGACATGATTATACACATAGTGAAGACCTAACCATGTAGTTGAAAATGTTGCAACCTCCTCTCTAGTAAAAAGAACTGATGTTTATTGTAGATGATTATTTAGAATGAAATGGAAACATAGAAATTGACGGCAGATAAGAGCCACATGACCCACCCAGATTTAGGATATCCTTATATTTATCCCAAGCATGTATAAACTGTTCTACTGTGTTACCTCTACCCCCTCAGATGAGAGGCTATTCCACTTATCAACCACCATTTTTCTGCACATTCCTCTGAATCTGCCACCCTCCAGTTTATATTCATGCCCTGGTGTTCTATTACATCTCTTCCTATGAATCTACCACCCTCCAGTTTATATTCATGCCCTTGTGTTCTATTACACCTCTTCCTACGAAAGATTCCACCCTCCTCTAGCCAGTCACAATGCTTGATATATGTGAAAGCTGCTATCACATTCCCCCCTCTCCCTTCTCTGCTCCAAGCTATACATGTTTAGCTCCTCTAGCCTTTCTTGGTATGATTTGTGGCACGGGCCTTGGACCATTTTAGTTGCAGATGTCTGATCAATAGCTGCAATGTGAGTTATAATGATAAGTCCAAGTGACGTCACTTTAAAAGACAAAAAATGACTTATTGCACTAAAGACCATAAATTCGTCAGAAATCGGGTAATTAAGGCTGCATGGTGCAACTTCCTGCTTCCTATAGGAAGATCTGATCCTTATTAACTCCGTTGATGTTGACTTATTGGTTGGCAGGTCTCATAACCAATATAGCAGACATAATATGGTATTATAATATGGAGTATTAGAGACAACAAAGTGAGTCTCAATAAGTAACTGAAGAATGAATGCAGTGTCCCAGTTGATAATCAGTTCATAAAGTTAGACAACTCCACCATAAATATGAATTAGACACAACTTCATGAACCATATACCACTATATGTTATGTATCCAAAGAGGGTATGCGGATAGTAGTCTATGAACAAGGGTGTATTAAATGGTTACTCGTGGTACCCGTGGTTAGACAGTCCCGAAATTTAACCCCCTAACTTTTTGAATCTTCTATTCTCCTCCATACTTAATTATGTTGTAAGACTCAAATAAATAATTATATTGAGTAAACCATAGAATATCTTTAAATAACTTGTGTGCTAGTCTAATAAATAGGTACCACTTTTATTTTAAGGTTTTATTTATTTTCTTCTTTCTTGTGACTATTAATGCACCTGAAGCTAATGATTATATAGCATTAAGTCTGTACTGTGGAGTTTTTATTTGCTAGTTGTATATAAACTTCACATTTTATTGCAAGCCACTTGTTTCTTCTGCCCAGAGGTTTTGCCTGGCCGGTCAGCCCTGAGCTAAAATGACAAACACAGATCCTAATTGTGTCACTACTAGAAACTTCTTCCACAAGACTTATTGGGCTTAGCTAAAAGTTCTTTCAGAGAGCTCAAGTACATAATTTTTGACAATTTTTTTTGTTCCTTGCCAGACCGAGCTGTTTAAATGCAAACATATCACACATTTTCTTTTAGACATCACTGGCCATGCGGTTTGCCCAGGAATCATTCGGAAAGCAGTACAAACAAACAGTGGGACTGGACTTCTTTCTGAAAAGGTTAACCCTGCCAGGTAAGTTTTTCTTCTTCTGGTTTGTGGTTTCAGTAGCATCTTATTTCTGAGATTACTGGTAAAACTTAACTTGAAAAGTTCTAAATAAATTAGAGAACTGGCATCTTTTATGACACATTATGAATTGGCTTCTTAGTGTGTGTGTTTTTTGCCTGTACCTTACAGATATAATAATTTTCTGTGTATATAATGCTGTGACTATGAAATGCTGCACTAAATTAATAACTTTTAACACAATTAATGTGTTTAAGATTGGTACATTGTCAGTTTTCTGTTAAAATAATATACCTCCATCATTTTTGTGGAAAATAAAGGTATTTATAAGAAACAAAGCATAATGTTTTTAATGGAAATGACTAATCTCATATGTGTTAAAAAGGTATAATATAGCTATGTAACCACTGAGTTCTAATATGTGAATGCTGTTTTATCCAAGGCAGCATGAAATTGCTGGCATTTAATAGACCACTAAAATTTAGTGTCCCAAGACACTCATAAAAATACAGTTTAAGCATTCAAGATGTTTTAGTTCATGGTGCAAAGGAACCATTTAGATGCTAGTTGCAGCTCATTGCATGGAAAAAAGGAGGACTGACGCTACTTAACCATTTTATTGCCAGAAAGGCTTAGGGGCCATGCAGTCTCTTTGAGACCGCACACAGCAATAAGAATTTTTAGGGGCAAATATCTTGTGTGGGAGGGGGGATTAATATACCTTATATGTCGTATCTATCTTTTTGATCTTTTAATTTTGTATGTTTTTGCATTTTTTTGGGTGTTGTTTTTTAGAATATTTAAAAAATGACTTAAGTCTGTTAACTCACAAAGTTCCAAGCATATAATTAAGCAACAGCTTTAACAGATTACCAAAACTGTTCATTTTAACACACTTGCCCTTTTTAAGTAGAAAACAATAAAGCTACTGATAGTCTATATCTGAGATTGTTACAATTTTAAAGAATACAAATTTGAAATGAAACTTCATTTCCAAGCAGATCTTGTATTTTTAATTTGGATTTAATCTGTTTTTCTTCCTACATGAAAAATTTTAAATTAATTTCAATGGACAGAGGAGACATAGACTGTGTTACTATTGGAATGGTGAGAAAATCAAAATGCTGTTCTCTAATGCATTTATTCAAAATCTTATCAATAGTTTTATAGTATAGAATAAAATGAATAATTTTAACATTTCTGACAATGGATATTTAAAATAACTAGAAATCTTTTTTATTTTCAGTTTGCTTTTTATAATTTTTTTTTTAGAGTACTGTAAATTATTGGGATATATGTCATGCTGTGCGCATGACCAATATAAATTAAATAACATACTGCGTTAGAGAAATCTTTCACAATCAAAGATTGTTGGGGCCAAAAAAAATCCATTGTCCATTCAACTTTAGCGGGCACCAGGCTATTGTAACCTGAACCAGCTGTGTGGTAGCTGCATACATTGTGTGCACGGACCAAGTGACCTTTTTGTTTTTTATTTTCTTGGAGTTGTTTTTATTATTGTTATTTTTAAATTTTTTACCCTGGCTCCTAAATTTTTGAGGAATATTTTAAGCCCTGCTGTAAAGGACGGAGGGTTGAAAGCTTTACATTAGTAAACCATTTAAACATGAATTGATTAAAGGATTTAAACTTTGGTGTGTAGCAATGGTATACAAAGTGGCACTATGGATGATTATTCTGTTTATTTGGTAAAAAACTGTTGAGATATTCTCTGCAACCTGTCAGATTGTAGGACAGTGATAGAAAGATAGAAGCAGCTTAAAATAGTTTCCTCAAGTTAGTGTGCTATCAGTTGGGTACAAAAAAGTGGTCTCTCTGGGAGGCAAGTGATCAGACGCTACCGTGGGGAAACTATTTTATTCAGCTCAATTGATTGCTATAGGAGGGAGGAGGCTGTGTGTAATCTTCATATCTATAACCCCGTTACATTGACTGCAGAATGACATAATTGATTGCCAGCTCTTAGCAGTCAATTCAAAACCTATTGTCAAATATATCTCAAATCCTATTGCTTGATTCAAAAATAAAAACACAAACAAAAAAAGCAACACATTTTTTTTTTACTTTATGAAGCCAAAGTGGTCATTATGTGAATAGTCTTCATAATTTAAATATATAGTAATAAAGTATAATAGCATAGCATAATATATTATAAAAAAATTCCCAAAATACGAATTAACTGTTATATTTTTGATAACCTTAAAAAGTTCTTAGTTAGTTTCTAAATCTTGTACTTCACAAGCATCGCTGTAATTGAATTTGTAAATCATTTATTATATGGGCTATTTAGAGAAAGTATAGCCTGCTTGTGTTATGTACCAAATATATAGAACGTTTGGGATTTTGCATAAATTTAACCTACGTTTACACTTAAAGTTGGGTGGTATTTAAAATCCGTTGATTTTGTCCTATTCTGTGTTTTTTTTTGTTTGTGTTTTTTTTGAAGTATGAAGATTTTTTTTTTTATGTCCTACATTGTTAGACAAAAATAACATAACTTTTATTATTGTACATATTGTTAGTACAAAAATGCATTCCATTTGCTATTATATTGAACATATTTAGTTTATTATTGCTAAAGAGATCTATTGTTTTGCATGTGGTCTCTGGTTATTGTGTTTTGATTTTATTTAATTTTTTGTGAGCATTTTTATTCTGTTAGTAGGTGGGATTTCTCTCTGGATTGGCCACCCAAGAAGTATTTTTGTGTGTCTAAAACTATGTAATTTTTGTATAAATGCATAACTGGAAAATTGTCCCCACCTCTTCAATGTGAGTTGGGTCTTTCAATGCTTTGAGAAGCGATGGGCCTGAAGGCGTTAATTGTGCTATAGTGTTAAACCCAAATCATAAATTTTTTCTAAGACCATTGCGTTGTAAATACTGGCCCATTCTGGTATGCGTGTAACCCAGCTAGCTCTCTGTGTAGTCTAGATGCATTCTCTGTGCACATTTTATTGCTTAAAACTGTGGACCACGGACCAGGGAGTTGCATAAAGATATTTGTTAGGTTCACAGACAAAATACCTCCAGGAAGTTTGTGGGCATAAGCCGGGAAAGAAGGTTTCTACTGTGCAGGAGATATTTTAAGCCCATCACGCTAGAAGTGGGCAAGCGCGTGTTTTCACTTACATGTTGGCCATGCAGTACTTAAATATTAGGTTAACCAAAGAACCTAGCATAATTTTATGAGCTTACTGAGTGAATTTCATGCTTAATACCAATAAGCTGACTTATGCTTATTTAAAAATGACAGCTTCAGGTTTTTTTTGTTAATCCTGTTATTAAATATTCATTTTTCTATTACTAGTCATACTATTTTATATTGTAATAAAGGAAAGCAATATGAGCATGTTCAGTCAGTTGTATTTAACTGTACAAAAGACGATCGTGGGTCCCCGTTGCGAACGGCTCTATTTCAAAAGGGCCGTTCGCTCCCAGCCAGTTCCGAACTGCCTGGGATATTGATTGGTTATGCCTCGATGAGGCATAGCAATCGATCCCTGGAGCACCGAACATGGTGCTACAAAGGGTAAGTTTCCCCCAACCCACTCCCTAACCCAAACCATAATTCCCCCCCCCCCCCCCCCCACCCTAAACCCCCCCCCCC
>WWET01000795.1:388891-400172 GCA_011038615.1 Limnodynastes dumerilii | reverse complement strand
TTTCACAAATTTATCCTGAATTCCCTAAGTTGCAGTGTTACCACATTACCCCTCTGTATGTCATTTGTACAAATTTTTTCTTTTGTGCAAATGGGAAAAAAGGAAATCATTTTAAGATCTGTCCATAAAATCCTATGTCCATGATGAGAATCGGGTTAACCAGTGAGAAGCAGCTAGCACTTGTGATAGTCGTCACAGTCGTAACATTTTCCATTGTTATAGATAAAATTGTTCATAATAAATCTGAATTAACCACAAACTGTGTTTATATGTTTGCAATGCAATTGTATATTTCTAGAGTATTATACAGACAGGACCTTAAGGTATAAGTAGCCGCTCTGAGTATTGAGAGCTTAAAGGTATCCAGACGTAATAAGCAAGGGGGCTGACGCAAGCCGTGCGCAATGAGATCCATACATTCGGGTGGTGCAAGCATTCCGCCGGTAGGAGGCCTCCGGTCTGATGGTCTGCCTTTAGAAATAGGCTGGAGACCCGTCACTAGTTTCAGAGAGGTGAGTACCTCTCCAGGGACTTTTAGTCTTGGTGATTAGGGTCAGGCTGCAGGGGGGGGTCTTAGGGTTAGGCTATAGAGAAGGGTGGGTTCGGGTCAGGCTGCGGGGAAAAGAGCGTGGGTCAGGCTGCAGGGAAAGGAGGGTTAGGGTCAGGCTGCGGGGAAAGGAGCGTTCGGGTCAGGCTGCAGTGGAGGGAGCGTTAGGGTCAGGCTGCAGGGGAGGGGGGGTTAGGGTCAGGCTGCAGGGAAAAGAGGGTTAGGGTCAGGCTGCGGGAAAGGGGGATTAGGTTTAAGGTAATGGAAGGGGAGTGTTCGGGTTAGAATTAGGGAAAAGTTTGAGGTAGTTTTTCCACTTGCCTATCTAAACACCACCTTCGGTGCTCCGGGGAACGATTGCAATGCCTCATAGAGGCATAAGCAAGCTATATCCCAACCAGTTCTAAACTGACTGGGAGAGAACGGCCCTATCAAAATAGGGCTGTTCTAAGCGGGGACCCACACCCGCATTCCGCATGCCTAAATCTTACAACGGTGGGCGATGTTTAGGAATTTTCGGCGGATCTGTGTGCGTTCGGACAAAGATTCGCACAAAAAACTGGACATGGGGACAGAGGGAGCGACAGCGGAGTTTAATCCCCTCTTCTGTGCGTAGTTCCAGACCTCACCTGCTTATGTAAAGCACATGAAAGTCTGGAGACGGCCCATGGTCTATTAGTCACGTGTGCGTATAGGAGGGTCCTAGTTAGGATAAAGAGAGACTTTCTCACCATTAAAATACTGTGACAGTGGAAGGTCCTGCACCCCTGAACTATTGGAAACTAACCATTGTACTTCTAATCTGTTACTTATAGTGATGTGATTTACAACCCTATTCTCTGTGTAACTATATTGCCCCACTCTGACCGTTGAACTCTTCATATTTTCACGTTTGTATTTGATTGGATCACATCTTGCTAAATAATTTTGTAATCAAAATTATTGTATTCTAATGTATTAATAAAGTTGGTTGATGACTATTCATTAAGATGTAGTAAATGTTTCATATGTAAAGCTATCCATCCATAAAGCTAAGAGTTTCTAACGCTCTAATTTTTAATAATGTCTTGTAGACATACAAGAGGATTGTATCTTATGTTCACACTACAGTGTTCTCCCCAGAAAATGTTGCCAGCCGGGTGGTATTAAATAGCAGCTGGGTAGGAGCACTTTGCAATAATAATACTTGACGGGATCCAGATAGTGGGAACCACTGCGAAACGCCTCTCTGGTGCTGCACTACTGGAAACTAAGCAGTGTCAGAAAGCCTTTATGGTCCACTGGAGCACAACCAAGACTGAAAGCTGGAGATCACAATCAACGTTTTGGTCAGGTCTGGCCGGGTGGTAAGCTAAAATTGCCGGGTGGAGCACCCGGCTAAAATGCCCTGGGGAGAACACTGCACTAATGGAAAATGCTGATCTATCCCTCACAATTGTGCATATAACATTGGCCAAGAAACCAAGTTCTACTGCCTACAGAGTTCACTACTTTCTAATGCCTGGACTGTTAAGGTCTTTGGGGTGCCCCACTCCCTCTAAGGATGCATTGTGATGTTGATGAATCGGTTACCCTGACCTGCAGTTTAGATTTGGAGTTTCAGTGTAGAATGTTGCAGCATGGATAGTCTGATTTATAAAGTGACTGGCTATGCTTGCTTTAGTCCTACATCTGCACCATATTATCTAGAATTGCCATCTTGTAACTAAAGGATGAAATACGAATACATTAAGCTATCACCATGTTGGCCAAATTGCTTAGAAGAATATAATTATTTAGACTTTATTTAACTGGCTTTTCCCAGCAGTCTTTTTTTTTTTTCATCTGTGAATAAGTCCATTCAGTTTACCTATTTTTGGAATTAATTACTTTCCAAATGAACTTCCATATTATGCCATTCATTTTATTTTCTATATATGCATATTCTACAGCTACAGGATGTGGGGCTGAGCCATAATTTGACTCAAATGCAAAGCTTTTAATTTGGGCAAGATGGAATAAATACGTATATGTTTGTTAGGCCTTTTAGAAAAGACCCTTTTGTTGCCAGTTTATATTTTATTTTATTTACCTTAAAGTAGATTTAAGGTTTTTTTTCATGACCACTTGAAATAATTAAAGCAGTGATTCTCATAGTTTTATAATTATTTTTTTAAATGTAACTAACTTTACATCCAGTCTAATGTGGACTTAATTATGTGACACGTCAGTTGGTTGATTTAAAGGTTGTCATAGGTAATTCTTTTTTTTTTGTCCTCCTGTTGAAGAATGGGTCCTATGGTGGTTACCTCCTCATTGGGATTCCTAAAATATACCAGTTAGTTAGTTAGTTAGTTCTAAATCCAAATAATTACACCCAACACAGATTTAATAAGTTTGGTAATATCTAGCTGTTCTGCAGTTGTTGTTCAATATAAAGATAAAGAAGAAAAGGACATGGAGGCAAATGCCCTTCAAGCTAAAATTTCCCTCAGTGATTATTAAACCAAACATTTTTTTCATTATTATTATTATTTTTTATTATTTAAAAATAACAGTAGCATTGATGCATTTTGCTTAATATGCATGTGGGGTCACATTCTGCTTATCCCAAGGATTTATCTGCTTCTGGCTTCTGGATGCCATCTCCAAATTTCTGGTCATGAGGAAACAGTTGCTTGGGATTCCTTAAGCCCTGAAGTAGATCATTATTATGGTTTATGCCATATGCTAATATGTAATTTTTCCTGATAAGGCTTGTGTCATTCTAATAATGTAATAATAATTGCAACATACAAAGATACACTCCATTTTATTAGTCTATTCTAACTCAGTACGGTATCTAACCTACTTGTTTTGCTAATTTTTGTTCACAATAGAACACAGTTATTTTTTTTGGTTATTTAAACGTTTAAGTAATTCCTTGGTTTAACGCTGTGTTATAAATCCATTTTCAGGGTGTTCTTTTGGTATATGATATCACCAACTACCAAAGTTTTGAAAACTTAGAAGATTGGTTTTCCATGGTAAAGAAAGTAAATGAAGAGTCTGAAACACAACCGTTCATAGCTCTGGTAGGCAATAAAAGTAAGTTTCACCAACGTGGTTGATGGTGTGTTTGGTGCTTTGTTTGAAAAGGGGAAACTTTGTGCCAATATTTAAGAGGATTTTCACATTTAAACCTACCTTTCACATCTGCACCCTCCCTATGCCTAATGATTATTATCGTCCTCTTTCCTTACCACCAATCCGCTCCATTATTGGATCAGCGAATCTGAAAGTTGTTGGATGATACCATCATAATTTACAGGTCATTACATTGGTTCTCTACCTTCGTTCTTCTGGCTTTGCCCTTAAGATCTTTCTGCTACATAGTATGGATTAAAATATTATAAAATCTATTTTAATTTCTTCTCTGTCCTTTTCACGACACAGCATCAATTTTACAGTAAAACAAAAATGCAAGAAGTGCATTCACTATCAGCCAAATCCCACTCTACATTGTGACAATTGATTGCTCATTGTGATACAAAACTCCAAAATGTTCCCTCTATCGTCCAGGATATTGTTATGCCTGCCCTGTGGCCTCTTCCTCCTTTCTGTGTTTATGTCCTTC
The DNA here is from genome assembly GCA_011038615.1 of Limnodynastes dumerilii. Lineage (NCBI taxonomy): Eukaryota > Metazoa > Chordata > Amphibia > Anura > Limnodynastidae > Limnodynastes > Limnodynastes dumerilii. The sequence continues at coordinate 396,030 of WWET01000795.1, read as the reverse complement.
GTGGTTGCTCCTACATGGGTGTGAGTCCCTGCTTAGCCTCGATGAGGCATTGCAATCGATGCACAGAGCACCGAGCTTTCGGTGCTCCGAAAAGTAAGTAAAAGAAATTCTAATTCTAACCCTAATCCTCCATCTCCCGCAGCCTGACCCTAACCCTCCTTACCCCGCACCCTGGAAAGGTTATTTGCTTTTCCCTGCGGTCTGGCAGTAGCAGCGGCAGAGGGATATCGGCGACGGCGTTGGTATTTCCAAAAGAGATTGGGTGAAGTATGCCGATCGGCATAGTCACCCTTTCTGAAAAAAAAAAAATTAATTGGGGAGTATTCGAAATGGGGACATCTGAAAAGGAACTTTTGGATGTCCCTATTTCGGAAATCAGCATTTCTAACCGGAGACTGCAACCGCTGTTACATATAGGTGACTATTTGTTTGTACTAACATTACAACTAATGAGCCTTGGATGGTTTCAGGACTGTCTGAATGGAATCTATTTGCCATCCTTTCTTGTCCGAACCTGAGAACGACAACTTGTCACCGGTAGCGTCATTCACATCATCATATCTTTATATAGCGATGTTTAGAGAATGTTTGTCATTCACAGCAGTCCCTGCCACCATAGAGGCTTACAGTCTAACACACACACACACACACACACACACGTTGTGTACTGCCAATTAATCTACTATGTTTTGGAGCATTGTGAGAATCCCACACAGACATGTGGAAAACATACAAACTCCAAACTTGTAAAAAGTAAATGGATGAGCGCTAGGAAAAACCAAAATAATGACCTTATTACCTAAAAAATACTATAGAACCTACTACAATTAAGAGAATGGAATGTTTAAATATGCAGGATAATTAGTATAGACCTACAATACAATACAATATAGCAGCAAGTTAAGGGTGTGTGCTAACACCCAAAAAGATACAAAAAAAAGAGAAAGGGTTAATAGCTGCGCTTGTTGGTGGATTGTATGCAGGATAAAATAGCAATGGGTTGCAACTCCGTTTGAAAAAATTATTTAATTCTATATAAAAATCATGTATAAACACACATATATCAATATCTACATGTAGATATCTACAATTCAAATACAATTGTTACATTAAAAACAACATATATACTCTCTGATCAGAAATAATGTAAATCCTCCTATATATCCTGATACTGGAGCAAATTGTTCCTTCAGCTGATATAAGGTGCGTGTGCGAGATGAATAATATGATTGGGCACAGAGATGTCAGAATATGATAATGTTCCAATCTGTGGATATGGCTATTAGGGACATCAAAAATGGCAGAAATATAAGCAGGGGACAAGATGATTAACGTTAACAGATGGTTGGCGAGGTCCTTTTCTGACCAGAGCCGTGCTAGTGTTCGGCACGTGTAGAGATCTTTCCAAACTGGATAGTATTTGTACCCACGTATGTAAATAACTGCCACCTGGATTAAGATCTTGCCGTAGTCCACGATATGACTATGTCAGTAATTGGACATAGAGCCATGGGCGTCCCCGCACTGTGAAAAGCCGTGCCAGCACACAGCACCACAAAAGTTCAGGCAGAGGATGTGAAGCTTGACATTAGTATCAGTAGTATAAATAGATGTGTGATTATATAATGTCGACGCGTTTCGTCCAGACAAGGACTTTTTCAAGGCGAGTAATAAAACTCCAAACTTGTCTGTGTATTGAACTCATGAGCAAAAATGCTAACTGCTTGAGTCACATTGTTGCCTATCACATGCTTCAGGCTGTAAGGGACCTGGCTACCAATCGATACAGCCAATAATCTAGATGTATTGTGAAGCTGACACATGAACAGAGAACCTTTTCTCCTACCTCAAGGTGATCCCTTTAATTAACCAATATTTGTTCCCATTTTTTTTTTTGTTCTCCCAGATGTAAAAAAAACAACAAAACAAAACAAAAAAAAAACACCAAAACACGAGGGCCTTTAGAATTAGAAAATACAACATTTCTAGGGTTTAGTAAACGTATTAGGGCACATGTTTCATTTCTGCAACTTTGATGGTTGCTGTGTCAATTTATAGAATATTCCCTTGGATCATTTAGCAGTTTTCTTTTCCCTACCCATAACAATTTTTTTGAGTATAATATGAATGAACTTTGTATACTCCGTTCGGTAGGAACTGCTTTTAGCGCATCAAATGGGATTGAAAAATGTACGTTGCTTAATCTTCTATTTGTGTTCTTAAGTAACCCTGTCTGCTTTGCCTGTTCACTCTCTCTACTATGACTCCCAAAGTGTCAGACCTACATTCTCAGCAGAGATATTATAAACAGATATTAGCCTGGGATGTATAGGAGATGCACTCCTGTTGATTTATAGTGCCGTTGATAGTTTCTGGGCCAGCGGTTATCTGCAGCCTCTAGTGAGGGTAGGAATTATCAGGCATCAGTGTACCCTAGATGGATGAATTAGTTCAACTTAGAGATATTAACCAGATCTTTTTCCCTGCTCTCTAATACAGACTAATAAGTCAGATTTTTAAACAGTCTTCTTGACAGATAGGGGCACAGAGGGAGAGCGTGTCAACCCTAATTAAGAATGTTGACTGAATGTACACTGCAGTGGTGATTAATTGTCCTAGCATGGCTATCTCCTTGTAGTAAGTGATGGCCTGTTACAGCGTGAAGTTTAAAGGTTATGTGTTAATGTACATTTAAACTGGTGTGTTCAGCTTTCAGCAGTGATCTATTAGTGTTATAACACTCCTCTCAGAATCCACTGCATCGTGTTTTTATGCATATACCCGAGGCACCAATATCATTAGAAATGTGTAATCAATCTAAATCCATAAATCCTTCTGTGGGGGTATTTATAACCAGCTCTCCCCCTAAACAGGCCATCTCCTCTCTTTAAAAGAGCTGCTAATTATGTTTCAGAAATACATTTTCTACAAATCAACATGTATTTTAGGATAATTGACTCATTAATTTGGCTTATGAGTTTTAGGAGAATAAAGAACACTCACCCACCCCAGTTGCCTAGTAATGAGGATATTAAGCAGGGCACACACTTATCAAGTGATCTTGCCGATTATATGGTTTATGATGAGTTGGTCCCATATTGCAATCGTGTACACGCATACAATCATGATTTGTTTTGATAAAACTGTCTCCTCTGTTTTGGTTTTAAATCGTTACAATTGTTGATGGTACGATGTCAGATAAATGTGGGTCCAGCTTTTCTTTACAACAATCTGCTGTGCAGATATCTGTACAGTGTGTACGGAGTCACAATTGTTTCATCGCATGGTTAGGAGAGACGATGATTTTAGATCTGCTGGTAAATGGGTATAGTGTGTACATGTGAATTGGCATCCTCATCCTGATTTGTGATTGGCAGAGAAATTGTTCCATCTCATGTGCGATTGCTTATGTGTGTATCCAGGTTAACAGAGGTTTGCTTAAACAGATAATTTGCTAACATTTCTGTCGAGTCATGTAAGTGTATTCCTTCACAGCATCCTTTTTGCAAGACAGGACAAGGGGTCCAGTTTTAATGCAACACAGCTTGTTGATTAGTCCGATGCAGGCATCTGTCACAGAGATTTATCGCTGCATGATTTATATTGTATATCAGGATCTGTGGCTTCTGCTATTACTCTCTATGATGTCCAATGAGCAGCCACTAAAATAAGGTATAGCTGCAAACACATTGAATTCATCCTGCAGGGGCTCTGCTAAGTGGTAAAGCCAACATACCATTTACCAATGGGAGTGGACATACGTAATCTACATAAAGAAACGATACGTAGATTACGTAAAATAATTACTGCGCATGCGTATTAGCTATCATCGATAAATTAAGGACGTATATGCAATACGTCCGGGACTGTGAATCCGGTCCAGAATGAGCAGCTAGTTCAAAATGTGCTGCAACTACCCTATAACAGTTAATTGATGCCTAGATTGTACATTCTGCAGAATCCTATGTAATCCATGATTCAGGTGTTCACCTTATCCAATTAAATTCTAATGTCCGGTCAGTAGCTTCCATGCTTGTTGAAAGGTTTAAAAAGGGTTTTCCTTTGGCCTGTCTTAGTGTTTTCGAGATATCAGTAATATTTTATGTACAGAGGACGGAGGGAGAAATTTTATACAGCTCAATAGAAATTCTATAAAGCATGATAAATATTACAAAGTCATTGTTAAGTATGCTGTGTTTGTCTTGGGTGTAGCATTAAGTACATTAGCTAGCAAAATAAGCTGCCAAGGTTTGTAGCAAGAGTGTACGGATTGGTTTTCATAATGTAAAGCAGGATGTTCGGGAAAACATGTCCTTCCTGTAAGAGGTGGCAGGAGAGTGTTAATTTGATCGCTGGCATCAACCAAAATTTATGAATGTAACAAAACACTGCATTATGTGTTTCATTTTAAATACAATGTAAACATTCATTAGCAGACCCGGTTAAAGAAACCTTATCCAGTCCATTCACTGCTTCAAATCATAGGAAACACTCGAATATTATGGTCTAACATCTGAAAGCTTAAAAATTGAAGAGATGAGTGAAATTTTCAGAACTGTTCCAAGCAATATTTGCCTTACTCTGCATTTGACTGTGAAATTTTGCATGTTGGGCTGTCAAAATTTATCCTCCTGTGTTCCCAATCCTATAACAGCTCTGATGATAGGCTATAAATTCTATGAATGCAGAGCAAGGCTTCTCCTGGCGCAGGCTGGCAGAGCCTTGGAACCTCACACCTCGATAAAATGGTCTGCTTGACAACCATAGTCCAACGAGCTGCAGCAGCTGCGCGCCGGGAGAGGGACGCCGTCAGGGAACCAGGAAGCAGGTAAGTGCGGCGTCTGCCGCGGTTCGTGATAGGCAGTGGGACACATGAATAGGATGATGCAGAGGAAGTGTATAACACTGTGAAATTCCACTTCACATGCAGCAAAAAGCAACAATGCATCTTTTGGAATGTGAGCCTGAACTCCTCTCTGTCTACCTGTACCACTTTCCTTGGACAACTAATACGTACTTATTTGGATTTGAGTATCCTCTCTGTGCAGACAATACATACCTATCCACTCCTGATCTCTCACCAACTGTGTTGGCCCGTGTAACTGATGTCTCTCTGCCATTTCATCTAGGATGTCCTCCCACCATCACAAACTTAGGCCCGGGTTCACAACACATTACGTGTTCCACACACGGTCTTAATTCCCCGATAGTAGCTACCATGCATGCGTAGTAAGTATCGTTTTGTTACTTAGATTGCGTATATGCTGTCTTCAAAGTTCGCATATACGCAATCTACGTAACGAAACGATAAGTAGATTATGTAAAATACTTAATACGCATGCCTGGTAGCTACTAGCAGGGAATTAAGACTGTGTGTGGAACATGTACTGTGTTGTGAATCCGGGCTTTAATCTTTTAAAACAGAGCTAATAATAGACCCATCCATTCTTTATATTTCTGTTGACGACTCTACTATAATCCCTGCCCATCAAGCTTGCTGTCTGGGGGTTACCCTCGACTTCAAACTGTTTTCCGAGCTCCACATACAGGGCCGGATTCACAACTGTGCCCATACGTCCGTAATTTACCGACTAGTTACTACATATGCGTAATAACTATTGTACGCTATGTACGCAGATTGCAAAGACCGCATGTATGCAATCTACATAGCAAAACTCTACGTAGATAGCGTACAATAGTACGCATATACGCAATCTACGTATCGATACGATACGCAGATTACATACAATAGCTACTGTTTATTGAACTACGTCCGTCTATGGAAGACGGACGTAGTTCTGGATCCGGCCCTTTCTCTTTTCATAATAACATTTCCATTTCCATTAACATGCACTGGGAACTTTTACAATACAACCTGACAGCTATATGTTATATATATTTCTGATTATGTATCAAACGCCATGTCCTTTAGATTGTAAGCCCGCTAGCAGGGCCCTCTTACCCACCCAGTCTCTTTGTTACTACCCGTCCTGTTTTATTATGATTGTTTAAAATGTAAAACCGGTTAATACATTTAATAAATAAGTAATCTGACAGTTGCAATTCCTCATCACAGGTGAACTAATATAGCCCATGTGTACTAAGGGTGTAGTGTAGGTTTAAGTGTGTTGTTCCCCTTTCACAACATTACCCTTTCCAAAACAGTGCAACAGCCCATATTAGAACATATTGCTCCGTTTATGCCTCTTCACAGCACAAATCTGGTTTCAAGCCACACTGGTTACCTTAAATGTCACATTGCAATTCTGCTATTAGCCTCCTGTGGAAGTTTGGGTTCCCCTTTTATTTCTAAATCATATCATATATATTCTATAATTCTCCTCAAAAATTCTGCTTTAGCTCATCTGTAATATTTTGTCAAAGTGGTAGATAAGAACTTAACTGGATAGTTACACAACTTTTTGGGTTTATTAATTTTAACTCTGGGACCGGGCTCGATAGTGTTTTTTATTTTGATTTATTTTGATTTTTTTTTTTGAGAATTTAGGTGTCTGCGTTTTTTTGTGCTGGCACCTAAATTCTCAAAAAAAAAAAAAAAAAAAAAAAAAAAAAAAAAAAAAAAATCAGACATATATTACATATACAAACTTATAGATACAATTGCCTGCTGGAGTCGTCTTTTCCGTCCTGTTTTCTCCTTCTAAGCACCCCCTGGGTGATAATTACACTGCAGGAGCAACCACCTGCAGTTTCGACACATGGGATGTGTCCTGTGGCCACTGATCCTACAAGGGATGGGCAGTTCTGTTGCAGTAGATTCAGCGGGCTAGCAATGATTTCTAGTCATTCTTATGACTTGTATTTATTGAGTCTTGCTCTTGGATGTAGTAAAGATATTTCCAATACAAAAAAAATTACATTTTTGCAATAGAAAATTATAATTGTGTCTCTTGTTATGTTGGTGTCATGCTTTATGGCGTACGTTTCCATAATTGTGTCTCTTGTTATGTTGGTGTCATGCTTTATGGCGTACGTTTCCAGCAAATAATACTGTTTTATTCTGTATCCTTAGACATATAAAACGTGTTTGGGTTTTTTTTATTGGGGAAAAGAGAAAAAGAGAGAATTACAGAATGCACAGACTAAATAAATAAATGTCTGTGGGTGATATGATTTTA
>WWET01000795.1:338835-368685 GCA_011038615.1 Limnodynastes dumerilii | reverse complement strand
AAACATCACCTCTCAACTCTAATACTGTTTGCAACAGATGAAATAGGACTCCCCTGCAATCAACATGGTTTAGCCCAGGAGTAACTCATTTCAAGCACTTAAGTCTGGATCCAGCCCAATATCTGTACATATGGTACAGATACTGTAAGTATCTAGAGGGCTGAATGGATTATGGTATCACACCTGGTCAAAGTACAGCTGCTATCCCTTGACAAGCTTTCCCAGTTGCCCGACGGTGGTCTAAGGACCACCAGTAGTACTACTACTGGCCTGTCCAAGCTGTGGTTCTCCATGTGATATGAAACTACAAGCCCCAGCATGCTTTTGTCAGGTGTCAGCTATGGCCATATAATTAAATATGCTTGGACACAGCTCCTGGAGCGCCACAGGTTGGACAGGCCATGTGACACAGAAGGGCCTATTAATAAGAGTAGAGTAGACCCATGGACTTTAGAGGGGATACATAGCTAAACCATCTCTTGTACGCTGACAATCTAAGAGGGCCACTATAGCACAAATTTGAATATATGGGAATCACGTATAAATAATTACCAGAAACAAGCACCTGAAGGGCCTATTAATAAGAGTAGAGTAGACCCATGGACTTTAGAGGGGATACATAGCTAAACCATCTCTTGCACGCTGACAATCAGAGGGCCACAATAGCACAAATTTGAATATATGGGAATCACGTATAAATAATTACTAGAAACAAGCACCTACTTTCATTTTTTTTGCAAAAAAAAAATGGTTGTAAAATCCTTTATATAGTGGGAACCTAATTAGGTGTCCAGTGAATTATTTTATGCTCGTTGAATATGTGTTATCGGCTCACTGCATAACTACATATTATACTTTTGCTATTTTTACATCAAAGTCTTTACAGTTGGGCCTGAAATGTATGTCACAGATGTATAAACCTGCGTGTGAACAGCCAGGATTGACGCGTTTTTTATTTTTTATTCTTCGTTAATGTAAAAAACGGCAATAGACTGTTTATTAATTTCCTGCATTGGCTATGCATCAAAGTCTCACAATATGGCCTAATTCAGCGGGATTGACATAATTTATTGCTTTAAAAATGTCTATATTTATGTGTATATCCACATGTGTGTATGTTCATGTGTTTATTCTGCATATTTATTCTTTAGTTGATTTGGAGCACATGCGAACAGTAAAAGCAGATAAGCATCAGAGATTTTGCCAAGAAAATGGCCTTGGAAGCTTCTTTGTTTCTGCAAAGACTGGAGATTCTGTAAGTGAGAATGTTAGAAGCTTATCTAACAATGTGTGTTCCATGTTTTATTATTGACCTGTGATACATATCCTTCGTATATTCATCTCCTGCAGTCACATCAGAGCTAAGCTTTCTTGTCTTTATGCATGTTTTTCAAGGCTTTATCTCGCCATTGTTTTACTAAGGCTGTCTACAGTGTATGACCATTCACCTGCTGCTCCAATACTGGCTCTTCTGTAAAATCAACATTCCTGATTACGATCTGTATCATACTTTACTGTCCCCAGTACATGCGGTACCCGTGACAATTTTTACTGTGCCTGGTACCTGCTGCACCCATGCCAAATTTTACTGTGCCTGGTACCTGCTGCACCCATGCCAAATTATACTGTGCCTGGTACCTGCTGCACCAATGCCAAATTTTACTGGACCCGGTACCTGCTGCACCCATGCCAAATTTTACTGGACCCAATACCTGATGTTCCCAGGCCAAATTTTACTGTACACGGTACCTGATGTTACCAGGCCAAATTTTACTGTACCCAGTACCTGCTGTACTTGTGCCAAGTTTTACTGTATCCTTGCCAAATTTTACTGTCCCCAGTTACTTCTGTACCCGTGCCGAATTTTACTGTCCCTAGTACCTGCTGTATTCTTGGCAACTTTTACTATCCCTGGTTACTACTGTACCTATGCCTAATTTTACTGTCCCTGGTACCTACTGCTCCCTGCTGTGCTTCTACGGTTAGAGATTAGGGTTTAAAGTAAATGTCGGCATTACAGTGTAGCTGTTTGATCAGTTAACGTTGTGGACATTTTAGTGTTGACATTTAGACCACCAGAAAGACAAACCACACCCCAGATTAGAAAGTCATTTAGGTCATGTCCTAATCCAGAGCCTGCTGTGCCCACAACAATTTTACATTAATTATCTAAAAGTCACACCCACAACAAAACTAATATGGACAGAGACGTCTTTGTACAGTATTGTTAAAGGATAGTACAACTAATAATAACTGCATAAATGATACCGTAGTATTCAGCCTGTGTTATCAGATGGATCCTTTCAGTAACATTTTAATTGATTCCAAATCTAATGAGCAGTTTTGTTTTTTACCATTTGGCGTTTGCTATTGGAAATAAACACAATTGAAATGGGCGGAGCTGGATTGGACTGGGTGGAACCGCTGCCTGATAGAAGCGGTCTGAGACTGACTGCTTGCTTACGATGCAGGTGAAGCGGCTGGCACAGACCCCCATCCCACACACTCCTCTGCCGCACCCCTTGCTGTCCCTATAGTTACACCTATGATTTCACCATATTGGGGCAGATCCAGACCTACGTTTCCATTATGTTTCATTGCATAGCGTATTTTCTATGCACGCCCGTCGCTCGTACGTACTTTGGCCGTTTTACGCTTGCCAAACCCTACCTTAACTTTTCAAAACGTAACTACGTAAAGCCTTCACCTACGTAAGTGTCTAAGCACGCCCATACTGTATGATTTAAATGCATCACCCCACCTCTGAAGCGTAATTACGGGCAGCCTATATATACACGTTAGATGTTCTGATAGAGAGCAAGAATAGGAGACCTTGTATGGTGTCCTGGGAAATGTGGCACACACTGAGGTAACCGTGGTTCTGCTGGTGGTTGTAACGACCACACATATGAAATTAAGACTCTGACGTATAATTGCTGTTGAAGGTGGTGTGTCAGGCCTCCGTGATGTCAGCCGGGTTTTTGAGGCAGGTGCGATCCTAATTCTTTTCCTCCCCAATCTATTTGTTTGAGCTTTACATGCAGTTCTTTTCATTGGATTACCTTTCTTAATTCCTCACGTTCTGCCTTTGTGTGGATTTCCATCTTCATTGTAAAACAATGAGACAAATGTATGTTCCATGAAAGAAATCTGGTATATGTATTGGAATTCAATTGCTAAACACAACACTTTTCTGTATTAAAAAGACACGGATTTCAAAGCCCAAGTTATTTTAAGGACTGTGGAGAATAAATTCTGAGTTTACATATCGTCAGTGTTTACAGTTCAGGAAAGACTTGATTTATTTGAAAGTAACTGGAGGATGTCTGCTTTTAATCATTTAAACTCCCATTTTTTTTTTCTTTTGTAGGTTTTCCTGTGTTTTCAGAGAATTGCTGCCGAGATCCTTGGAATCAAATTAAACAAGGCAGAAATTGAACAATCGCAGGTAATTCTCATTGCGAGGACAGTCAAATATTTCTGTATTTGAAAGCAAAAAAAAAAAAATCTGGTGATATTTGTTTGGAATTTTAGATAACATTTTGCAATTCTGTTTGTGTTTTGCCTAATCTCTTGTCAGTGTGATTAATTATTATTGTTGCAGATCTCTCTTAACCACTTGGTAGAACCCAGGATGATCTATCTATCTATCTATCCGTACCTTCATCCGTATGCTAAAAAAGAAAACCCCCTTTCATAATAACAGAAATCTTTTCTCCCTTGTTAATGCCCCAGGATCTTTTCTTCCCAGGATTTTCCTATGTAAAGGATTCTGTGCGCTTCCTCTTTGGGATTAATATGGATGATGTCATATTGTATGAATGGAATTGGAGTTGTCTACAGGCTTTTAATCCTTTCCTATGCCTACTAAGAGCATCGCAAGCTTAATCATGATACACAGGCATTTTCATGTGTGTTATAGGTACAGATGATCTCAATTTTAAAAATCTATTACACACTAGAGCGATAATTGGTCTGATTACCCGATTATTGGATTACCAGACCAATAATCGCTGTAGTGTATGGCCAGCTTTAATAATAATAATATTAATGAAGTTAAAAGTGAGTTACGTGCGGACAGATACACCCCTAACCCACCCCCGGTTTTTGGTTACCTTATGGCACTTACGAGTGCCATAGGGTTACCGTATCTTACCCTGCATAGTTTCCTTCTTAAGAAGGAAACTCCGCACGGACATTGTCTCTCACCTCACGGACATTGTCTCCCCCCTCCCCCCCCCTCCCCGGCTCATCTAAATCCCCCCCTCCCACTTCTATCTAAACACTCCCCTAGGCAGCATTACACCTCCTCTTTCTAACCAAACGGCTTTAAAGACCGCACAGAGGCAATCTTCGTGCCTAACTGGTATGTAGATTGCATAAATGACCTATTACGCATGCACAGTAGATCGTTTCCTCCATAGATGCTTTTAAGAAGCAGAAGATTCCTTGGTGTGAATACGGTCTGAAGTCTTTGTTTTTTAAATCTATGTTCCCATGTCCAGTTGCACTATTATAGGAGGAGATTTTTTAAAATTATTTATAAACAATTATATTTTTTTTTTATGTCTGGTGATATCTTTTTCAAGAGTAAATGAACTAGCCAAGCAAGGCGTCTCATAATGTCATAGTCCTAGGCAGGGCTGACGTTCGCTGTGGAGGGGTAAACTCAGGACCCCTTTCCTCCATTCAGAGCATGTGTATGTCTGTCACCATTATAAACAACTGCCTCTGACTGGTGGCAATGCCTCCCAAAGAGCGGGGTCTGGTACAAAGGCGCTAAGAGCAAATCTGGTCTTAGGGCATTCCGGAAGTGCAACAATATTATGTAAGGAAGATATAGAATAATCCACGCACTAAAAATGGAATAGTGGTCACCTGCTAAACTTAGACTTCTACGGACATGGCAGCTAATACTATACACATCACAGTAAAAAAAAAACTTTAGTGGCATCAATTTACTTTTGCCAACTTGGTAAATTCAAACTCCACCAGAGATAAAAGCACAACAACTCTTGTAATGTCAGATTAAAACATGATTTAGGCCTTCTGATGTTATTGTCTGTCTGAATGCAGATGTTTGGAAAGTGGTTATGAATTTTATAAACTGTTAACATTTGCTTTGTACTTTTTCATGTCATGCATCTATTTTCAAGGATAAGGTCTTCTAAGCAAGTCCAGGATGTTAATTGACAGCTGTTTGCACATCAGTGTTTAAATGAACCTTTACGCTGTTAATTGCTTGATGATTTTCTCCATGCAGCTGACACATGCTATCTTGGCATGTTAGATAATAGTACTTCAAGCTGAAGCACTACAAACTAGTTACAACTGTCTGTTGATAACCCTGAAACCTGTAAATCATTGCTCTGACTAGTATAGAAGATAAAGTTGGCAATATATAATTGAACTGTAAAAAAAAAATCTCGAACCCTTTTTTGTAATGTTCTCTTTATGCTGTATTTTAAATTGTGTCTTTTTGACCCAAATTGTAGTTTTATTCTTATATATACATTTTAGCAAAGCCTATCCAGCTTGCTCAAGGCATAGAGGAAGATCCATCCCTAGGACCACCTGCTAAAGTATGTCAGTATAGAGCTGTATACTGTGCTGCCAGAAGTAGTAGTGGCGAGGGTTACCTAGAACCGTTAGCTCCAGCCAACCCTGACCGTATACTACATCGTCTCTGTAACCTCCTCAGAGAGCGGGGCCCAGATTCAAACGCTCTGTAGAGTTTCTGAAGTGCTGAGTGCTGTTTATAAATAACTAATCAGCTGCAGCAGAGAAAAGCCCGACCTGCGCATGTGCGTGCAAGGAGGCATTGCCTTGGCCCCATGCAAGTCTAAGAGTGGCTCTACATAAAAGCATCATCATCACTGGTGTCGCCATGATTCCTACTTATACCAGGAGTCGAGCAAATACGAATCCATTTGCCTAAAGCTATCGCAGTTCCGAATTGCATTAGATCCAGTCCAGTCCCTTAAAATCAGGATTGCCAGGAGAACCCGGAGGGAAGCCACTGATGCATGCAGGGGGCGGGGCTTATCCAGAAATCCGAGTCATCTCCATTTTACATATGGGAGGGGCAGAATTCTTAAGGTAAGGGGTTTACTGTCAAACTCCTTGAGAGGAAGGGGAGTGGTCTCCTGGCCTGCAAGGAGCACTGGATACAGCAGGCATCAGGAGGGGGCTTCAAGCCCAATGTACTATTCAGAGCATGTGTGATGCTGTTCCCAGTAAAGCTGGGGCTGTAAATTTATAGCATGGTGTCTTTTTTTTTTTTGCCTGTCTGTGATGTACATGTAAAATGTGCTTGTTCATGTGCTTTCATGTCTCATCCATCTGTCTTTCTTTCGTTCACTGTATTTTTTTTTCTTCTTTCTTCCGTTGCATGATCATTCATTGTACTTGTGACATTCCGCCTGGCTGGCAGCGTATTGTTAAGGCAGAAATAGTCAACTATCCTGAAGATGATAAACTGCTGGCCTCAGGAAGCTCTAAGAGCAAAATCTGCTCATTGCAATAGAGGTATTATATACAGCAATGTACCCCTGTGTGTACACTGTCCTTTATAGTCCTAGTAATAGACGTTACCCTATAACAGTGATGGAGAATCCAATCCCTTCTGATCATCAGTAATTTCTGTCACTGCATTGAAATAAGCTCTTGGTGCAGCCTGCGCATAACCAAGATGCCGCTATGGTAATATAAGTGTGTTTACCTATACGCCTAAATGTAATAAATTATGTCCAATCCATAGATTCTAAGGTCCGGATTCACAGTTACGTAGTTTTCGGTCTTTAGACCTCGCTTACGCAATCTATGTACAGATATGGTACGTAGATAGCGTAACTAAGCTACTCTTTTAGACCGCATATACGCAATCTATGTATCGAAACGATACGCAGATTACGTACAATAGCTACTATGCATGCGCAGTAGCTACTGTTTATTGAACCACGTCCATCTATGGAAGACGGACTTAGTTCTGGATCCGGCCCAATGTACGTAAGACGAAAACTATGTAACTGTGAATCCGGACCTAAATGCTTAGCTTTGCATTAGGAAAGTAGCCTGAACTAGATAAGTTCTAGTAAATATGAGGCGAATTGTTAATGTGAGTTATACTCCAGCTACCACTCCCTTTATTATCCTTCCCTTCCTTTCTCCATGTGATCAGTTAATAAAATCCTACAGAGGAATATATACACTTATTTTGTTTGTCATTGTGCTTCTTATATGTATTTGGTTGTTTTTCACTTTATCTGCATGAAGCTTCACACTGCAGCATTTTCCCACCATTGTTGTGATGATCACATTAATGAGCACGCTCCTACGATCCTATTTTATCATTCCAAAGCCCATCCCTTCGCTTCATTTGATTTTCTAATTTATCTTCTTCATTTAACTGATTAACAATGTCAGATGATCAGAGGGTAAAGAGAGCAGAAAATCATAGAGCTACCAATAAATTGCGTCTGTATGTACATGTGAGTCGGTATGCTCATCGTCATTGTCATTTCAATATATCACATCTTGTGAAAGCATTGCTTACCTAGCTTTAGTTGTCATGTGAGGCAACCATTCAGAGCTTTGATTTCATGATGTATTTGGAATATAGATAAACGCTTACTACTGATTGGTTTCTAGTAGTTACTGAACTTTTATTTTGTCTGTTTATAAAATATAGCTTTTTTTGACGCAGTGGTCTGAGAAGACCCTTTAAAAGCTTACCAGTATGTACAGTCCTACAGTTCCGCAGAATCATCTGAAACAGCATTGTATCATGGGATTTAATATTTGGAGGAGGCTAATTTTTGTGATCATCAATGTTATAATGTCGGTCAAAATATTCAGTGTTGTAGGCTGTCTAGACCGTTAGTTCAGTGATTCCTTTTGCCCTCCCTGCAGTAATCCTGCCTTTGTGAGTGTACATACCATTGTTGCAGTGTGTTACAGGGACGGTTTAACACAAATCCAGCAGCAGTATTTTATCTGGTGTTTCGTTTGCCAAATCTCTTCTTTAAATCGGGACTAAAATCATGTTCCAATATATATCGTTAGATACACTGCCAGTGTGTACCTAGCTTAACTCAACATTTAAACAGCTATATAGCAGTGTTTAATACATTCTTTCTTAATGTTTGATTGCAGAGAGTGGTGAAGGCTGACATTGTAAACTACAGCCAGGAGCCAGTCACCAGAATGGTCAATCCTCCTCGAAGTTCAATGTGTGACATCCAATGAAAGTACCCGAGGCCGAGTCCAGGCGTTTAGGAATTCCTCCTACTCTTGCACAGTCCCAGTGGTGTCACCAGGGACTTCGTTTTAACAGCGACAATCTTGATAATGCATTTTTTTTTTTAAAAAGGGTCTCATAGACTTACTACAATATTTTGTTTTATGAAACAGCAGGCAGCCAGATTGGCCGGGATCCAGGGCCTGGACCACACAGTAGAAAATGTAAATTAGAATGGAGTTTCCAGAATTATGTACTCGTCCCCTTTACATGTCTGCTGTGTCTAGAGCGCTATCATAAGAATGTAGGTAACCAAAGCTTTGTGTATTTTAACACATAATGACTGATTGGTACAATGTACATATCATTTAAATGTTTAACGTACATATGTACCAAGTTCTATGATTTGTTCTGAAGTGTAACATATTGAGAACCGCAAGCTGAATGTAAAGAATCCCAGAGAGGAAGGTGATTACAGCATCCTACAACCACTGACCAATCCAGTAATGTGCTTTGTCCTGAATGTACATCCACAGTGCAGAAATGCTGCGATAGTATTTTTAAACCCCAGAAACAGAACGTAGAATATAAATAAATCCAACGGTAAGATTGCTCAGCAGAGGGTCTTCAGTGATTTTAGGTGCTCCCAAAATTTTGGTTCCTTTCTATGACCTTTTCTACAGTATCTACGTAGTTCAAGTTACTCCAATTTCTAAAATGTTTACCTCCATGGAGCAAATGTACATGAAACGGGGCAAATATTTTTAAACCTGTATTGTAAATGCATAATAAATGCGATTATATGTGTTTATTCTGGTTTTGTGCTTCTGTCCCTTATATTTACAGTATATTGGGGTGTTCATCACAGAGAAAGAAAATTCATGAACTTTACATACAGTACATACACAAAAATGTATAACCTATAAAAAGTTAGGATACCATGAAAAAATAACTTTTTGTTTTTTCTTTTGTTGGTTGGTAGGTTATTGTTTTGGTTTTTTTTTGTTGGTTATGGGGTTGTTTTTTATTTATTTTTGGTTGGTTGGGGGGTTGTTTTTTTTATTTTTTGTTTAAACAGAAATCACTTTATAAAAGAACTTTTAAATTGCCCCTCTTAGTACATGTTGCATTTTGAATCCTCTGTGTGACCTGCATAATTTGTACCCTGCAGAGACATTTTGAAAAGTGGACCCATTTGGAATCCGTTTTCTAATGGATACTGTAGTGCATGTGCGTGCCTTACAGCTCTCAAGACATATATATTTACTATATGGTTACCATCACTTATGAGATTTACACATTGGGGAGCTGACCCAGAGCTGCACTTCTGTCTGTTTTTCTCATGGGAATTCGCACTGTGCACACCCAGAACAGGAGCGAGCGCAGAAAGATAACCAGCTCTGCGCTAGTGGAACGCTAGGGTTGCTCCTATCTGTCTTTTCAATCACCTGTTTGGTCCTCTCACTGACCGCTTCAGATACAGACGGCAGTCCTAGCTCACACAGGCAGCGACATTGGTATTGACGGCTGCATCTCTCACTGACAGCTACGGTAATAAAGGAGAATCCATACACTTCATGTTGATTCCTGTGTATGCACTTTACTGAATATGCCCCTAGGGAGTAACGCTTGTGAACACTGCAAGGACATTGAAAGTGACCCAAATCAGCATATGTCAAAGAAGTGTATGTCTGTACAAGTCCATTCCATTTAATTATTTTTATATTGGCAGTATTAAAATGTATTTATTATGGGCTTGATTCAGACTTGAGAAGGAGCTTGAAATTAAGGGCCAGGGCCAGATCCAGAACAATGCTTGTGAGCAAATTTACGTGTCGGGGAAATATTGTTTTGGTAAGTACTGCGCATGCGCACCATAGAAAATACGCTCCGTAACATAGTGTAAATGTGAACGTATGGGCCATTCACGTATATGTGTCACGTAAATCTTTACGTGTGGGCGTGCCAATTTTACGTGAGTCAAAAATACGTCTGAAATACGCTATATAGGCGGGGGTTTGTATTTAAAGTGTACAGTATGGGCGTGCTTAGCTGCGTAAATACGTGTTGCACATACGTACATGAGCGGATGACATCGGTTACGTGGGCAAAAGTTAAGGTAGGGTTTGGATCTCGGACAAAATACGTACATATAAGGGGTGTGCCAAGGGGAGTGTATAGAAGGTACGCAAACGAAAATACGCTACACGAATAAACGTATTGCAAGCGGAGTTCTGGATCTACCCCTAAGAGAGGAAAGTTACACCTGGGCAAAATCATGTTCAGGGGGAGTCAAGTTAATTGTATTCTGCAGTGATATATCTTTGAATTGCTTACAGATACTGACCTGCTTTACTGTTACACTGTTATTTAGACGTGGGCTGGGAAACGCCACCTCTCAACTCTAGTATTGTTTGCAACACATGAAATAAGACTCCCCTGCAATCAACATGGTTTAGCCCAGGAGTACCTTTCCTCTCTTAATTTCAAGCTACTTCTTAAGTCTGAATCAGGCTCTAAATTATTAGATTGAAATCACACAGAATTCATAAGATTAAGGACCTGATTCACACTATATTTAAGAAGCGATATACTGCGCATGCACAGTAACCCAATATACGCAATTTATGTAAGACTTAAGAACAGAACTGCTCTGAATCACCATTACAAAGCTATTTCTTCTAGGTTTTTAGTGACTTAAGAAGGAAGGGACGTGTCGGGAAAACTTAAGAACGAAGATAAGAAGATTGGGTGGAGGGAGGCGTTTCAATGAGGAAATCTGGTGCGGCTAGGCAGAAATGTTCTTAATTAGCCACCCTACACACAACTAAGAACCTAAAGATAAGGTAGCTCTATGGCATTCGTAAGTCAGTTAAGAAGCTGAAAACCAGGGTTGTGTCTGGAGTCGTCTTGCTACTAATTGCATATAATTAAGAACCTAAAGCCTTCTTAAGTGTGAATCAGGTCCTAAGACTTTGCAATCCACTTTGCACTATATATATATAACGATCATCCTTTCACAGGAAAGTCCTTATTATTTTACATATTCTCAACACTGCAAAAACTAGCTGAGAGTTTTGACTAAAGAGATCTGTGGAAGAATTGCTGAGGATCAGTTCGGGAACACAACCATCTCTTATGTTTATGTTTCCAAATCTTTATGCCGTCATGGAGGATAAACAAAAGCTGCTTCATCATGTTGGCATGTGGAAAAATATTTTAATGACTGACTAGGAAAATATGAAGTGTGATATCTGGATGTGATCCAGCCTATTGCACAAATTTGGTGGATCGTTTTTGTTTTTTTTTTCTTTATTTCCTCTAAGCATCATCCTCTTTGACAAACATACCAAACGGAAAAAGAAAACAATGTGAAAATGGGAATTTTATTATCTTATTGTATTACAAGTAGTAAGTGCTTTAAATATATTCTATCAAATGTAGGTCATGTGTGTTTAATAAAAGAATTTCCACTCTTTTTATGACACTCTGAACATGAAAACATTGAATTACCCCTCTCAAATCACAATGACGCAGATCCAGATTCCCACAAAGTGGGTGTTTTTGTATTGATCACAATGTAACGCTTCTGCTTCTACACATTTCCAGCTCACAGTACTGTGACCGCAATGTAATAAGTGCAATTCAGCAATCATTTTGTTTTTTTGGACAGGTTATGACAGTGGGCTCGGTTGCATTTGTGAGTGGGAGGATTTTTATCATTTAAAACTACAGTATGCGCCTGTTTAAGTCTATCCAGACTTCCAATCCATCTCCATATTAAGTGGGAACAGATTGGAAGGTTTAAGGTAGGTTCTATAATCAGTGGGAATCTGTATGAGCGATGGGAGTACTCCCCCAATCATTGCCCTGGATTCCTGAATATTTGATATAATTGCCGCTGAGCCAAGAGCATTCCAATCAAGTGTACTTTCATTTTGGCTTGGGAACAATGGTGAATGATCCTATTTTGACATTCTGCCACTGGCTGTCTTAGTTCTGATATACAGAGTAACAGAAACCGCAACAAACGTTGTCTAAAACCCCCTCTGCACCACATCAGCCGTAACTTGCCACACAACTAGACTGCTTACAACTGAGGATCTTGTGTCTTATCTATATCACCTAAAACACTTCATTTTGGGACTGATCCAGATGCGTGTGTAGACAGGAGTAGAACCATGCTGAACCACAAGGAAGGACAAATCTAAACTATGCAAACAGAATTAGAGCTGACAGCTGATGTTTCCTAGATCAACTCTAGTTTAGATATTAAACTGAAAGCTATGCAATATTTAAGTTATATATGGAAAGGAAAGTATTTTCCCCAGATGTAGAATGGAGCTATCCAGATGTGGCACTCTGAGTCTCAAAGAATAACAATCTAAACGTAAAACAACCTTCATTGATATTTATATAACATGACTTGACAAACGGCGAAATATAAAAAAGATATTTATTCCAACAGAGTATAAATACACAGAAAACACTTACTGAGCTGCAAGTAGGTTGGTTGATATAGTGATATTGGACGGAATTCACACTTAAGTGTAAAATAAGTAGGTGCGGATATCTGTCTGGTCCACTTCCCCGCTCCCTCCTGATTTTAAGGTGCCTAATGGAACTTTGATTGTTATAGGCTACCTGAAATACCCGAGTTTATTTTCCCTTCGAAGTAGAATAACAAGCCCTCCCTCCCAGCCTAATCTACATCCCATCCCCAACAAGCCACAGCTTCTTAGGTGTAAATCCGGTCTATTATTCCAAATTTGGTAGCAATAGTTCCCCCTTTTTTTTTTTAATAGTCATATGCTGCAATTTGTAATCCACCATTAATTTAGTAATTAATAATAATCCTTATCTCTGAATCAAAATCACTGCAATGGCTATATGTCCTAATTAGATTAATGCAGACCCTCCAACATGACCCATTCCATTAGCTACCATTTAATCTGCTCCTGAGCTTCCAACTGTCACTCACCTGGTTTAAATGAATTAACTGATATTTAAAAAATGATTTGTCTCTTCAACAAAGGGGGTTAATAGTAACTGACAGTTGGAAACTGAGAAGCAGAGTATTTTGTACCTAATGGAATGGGTCACGTTAGAGGGTATGTGAATGGAGAGAAAACGCTACTAATATGGGACCCGACTTAGACCTAATAGCGCAAGTAGACTTACGAGAGCTGCTAGCATAAGACCCCCTTAAAAGTAACATCTATGCATTCGCATGGCAGATGTTACACATCGGATTGCAATGCGTACAGAGTTGATCTCCACACGCACAGAACTCTATACGACAGGGCGTGACAACACTCTGTACTTGCGAGAATACGCACCCGGGAGAGCCTGCAAATCTCCTGCAGGGGGCTTGAGGCCTGTGGTTTCATGAAAACCAAGGCTTCAAGTCCTGCCTGGCAGCACTAGTATCCTAGTGTTGCTAGGAACAGGGAAGGACTTGATGGCACATTTTGCGTAGTCAAGCCTCGCCCCCATCATTAGTAAATCTAACAGGCTAATAGTCAGGGGGCGGGTGTTAATGACGTGACTTGCCTAAATCACGTCATTAATCCACACCACCTGCATGCATCTATGGCTTCTAGGGAAGCTATTATAAGTCAGCAACCCTGCAGTATTACATTACCAATTCAAGTACCTTGCAGTCATAAGGCTCATGCTTTCATACCTCAGCAGCTGCTGGAATCTAGAATTGATAACGTGAAGTTCCCAAGTAAATGTTTGTAAAAATTGATCAGTGTCCCAAAAGGAGGCCAAGTCAAAATGGAGGTGCTGCCCATGGCAACCAATCAGATTCTAGCTCTCACTCTTCCATTACCTATTAGTAAATATTTGCTACAATCTGATTGGCCACAATGGGTAAATCTCCACTTTTCATTTTAAATATACTTGATAACATGTATGGAATTGTTATAGTGACCAATCTATTGTCATGTCTTGTGTTTGGCAAAAAATGTTTTTATTTTGGGCCTTCAAATTTTCCGTCTGCACACACTTGTGAATGACGGCTCTACATTTGCACACTTTTTTGTTTTGCTTTGATTTCAGGGGTTTTATGCTGTGCTTTGATTTTAGTTTAAAGCCTGGGAAGTCTTTCCTTTTGACACATTCATGTGTAAGGTCATGTTTTCCTATAGCTGACTGTGTTTGCGTTCTCAGATGACAACTTGTAGTTTAACGTTTCACTTCTAGTTTGTATTAGAAGTATATTAAAATACTAGGCATAAAAGAGTCAAACAGAAAAAAAATCTTCAATAAAAACATTTGATTTTGTTGGAGCCCAAATTATTTTTTTTTTGCTATAAAAAATTCAGCTTTTGTCCTATAACTACTTGGAAATATAAAGTACTGTATAAAGTATTGCATTGTATGAAAACTGGAAAAGAACAATCTGGTTTTATACATTGGGTATGATTACTGATTGTTCTTATATACATTGCTTTTATTTTAAATTGAAGAAATACAATGATGATCCTGTTATTGTGGTATGTATTAATATAAGGATTAAATCAATTTTGGCTTCACCCCAGAGTGTGAGGCTTCTGTTATTACAATAATATATGTAATCAGTGTGGTTTGCTGGTATAATGGACTGTTTTGCGACAGACCATCGTGTCACAGTTGAATGACAATTTCCGGCAGTCTCCGTTTTCTACAGTGGCGGTGCTACAACTGCTAGAGTCACAAAGAATTCACCACAGATAAGCACTTGTATCCTAGCCTTATTCTCAACCCTCCCCCATTCCTTCATTTCCTGCAGCCTAACCCTAACCTTCCCCTTCTTGAGCCCTAACCTTAACTGTCCATGTCTTGCAACCTAACCCTAACCTTCCCCTTAAGGCCTAACTTTAACCCTCTCTTCTTCAGGCCTAACCCTAACCAAAGTGAACGATATAAATGTACCCCGCACTCCCCGGAGGATCCCACCCAATGTATGACACAGTAATTAATATTAAACTGGGATAAAGTATTTATTATCTGTAAGTTATAAAGCAAGAGAAGCTAAAAGATGCTTAACAGGTAATTAGACACATCGAAAACATCCAGCCGATCTGGCCCCTTATTCTCAACCCTCCCCCATTCCTTCATTTCCTGCAGCCTAACCCTAACCTTCCCCTTCTTGAGCCCTAACCTTAACTGTCCATGTCTTGCAACCTAACCCTAAGCTTCCCCTTAAGGCCTAACTTTAACCCTCTCTTCTTCAGGCCTAACCCTAACCAAAGTGACCGATATAAGTATTTATTATCTGTAAGCTATAAAGCAAGAAAAGCTAAAAGATGCTTAACAGGTAAGTAGACACATCGGAAACATCCAGCCGGCCACACATACAACAAAATGTACGAATCCAAAGTCAAAGCAAGAGGCCACTGCAACAATGTGCTAATCAAAGGAGTGGACCTCAACCTCATTATATGGGACTGTATTAACAGTTTAGAGTGAGTGAGTGAGTAAGTAAGTGAGTTAGGTGCGGACTAACTCAATGGCACTTAACAGTGCCATTGGGCTACCTTATCTTACCGTGTGTAGTTTCCTCTTAAGAAGGAAACTACACATGGAGAATGGCTTCCCCCCTCCACTCCCTGGCTAATCTACTTCCCTCCCCCAACCCATCTCCTCCCCTAGGCTGCCTTGGCACACCTCCTCCTGTCTAATCTTCTACGTGCGATCTTTAAAGACATGCGTGGTAGCTCATTTCATAAGTCACCGCACCGCATCCGGTCCATGGTCTTCAAGCAACAACAAATGAAGATATGGTGGAACTATAGCTATATTGACCTCTGTGGTGTTGAACGTGCCCTTGGGGTATGCTCTGATGGTGTAATATTACAGTGTCCACTCAAGCAATAAAAATCGATGGTTCAAAAGCATTAATAATATGTGTAGTTCTTAATTGAAGTGTCTCATAAAGATAATAAGCAGAACAGTGTGACTTACTTCACACTTGCCTTGCTCCTTCTGTTCCTGTGGTAGCCGTCCTTTCGAGTGCCGAGGTGCATTCCAGCAAACCCGATCATCACATTCCTGCAGTTCACCAGAGAAGCGCTTCCACCACAGCCTCTCTATTGGGAACGGGTCGGAACAGCAATATTATATGTTGCGAGCATCTCCATAGATATACTGTTCAGCTGGCGGCTGTAACTTTGTTGAAATAGGGTTGGCTGGACTGGCAACCACATTCCCTTCTGATTGTAGCACTATGTTCCTATAGGTATATCGTTGCAGCTGCCATATATTGGTTTATTAAAAAAATATTGGACAATAAAATAACAAAAGTGATGTGACTGATGGACAAGGATGGAGGTTCAGAGACAGAGGGCAGGTTGGGGGCCTTGAAGGTCAGTGAGAAATGCAGTGACTTACAGAAAGGGACAGAAGGACATGTATTTTAACTCAAGGTACTGAATGCTGAGATATGGGGCCTGATCCAGACCTACGCCCGCAAGCGATCGTACGCCGATCGTGAGCCTAAAAACGGCCAAAAAAACGCACTGCGCATGTGCAGTATGACAACTTCCGGTCGTCCGAAGGACATGAGCGTACAGCGAGCGTATTTTCAGCGTATTTTTTGCCCAAGGGGTGTGCGTTTTGTAATATTCTGGACCGGACGCTCGAGTTACGACGATAGTCTGGACGCTCGAGTTACTACACAGAGGCGGGGATAGCCATTTAAATTGTACAGTATGGGCGTGCTAAGCCCAGTACGACCAGCGTATCGGTCGGAAAATTCTCACGTACGCTGGAAAAACTTAGGGTAGGGTTCAGCCGCTGTAAGTAGGTACAATCAATGGGAGTGTCATGGGCGTGAAAGTTTATACGCCCGGGCGATCATACGCTACGCTCGCGGGTGCTCACGGTCGTAGGTCTGGATCAGGCCCGTGATTCTTTGTTGGAACTGTGAGCAACTCGTGTTAGGATCCGCAGTTGTACAACCCCAACAATAGTCTCATCCATGTAACTGCACCACTAACAATTCCCTTGCACAGAACAACTTCCAATACCAGGGCCTACATTACGACTCCTGCAAACAGAAAATCTCAGAGGAGCAGAGTCTGAATCCATACTCAGAGATAGGGCACACGTCTACTGTACACTGTAGCTCCAAGGTATACCACTTGTGGTCACAACCCAGCTTCTGTGTCGTTCATCTTCTGGATGAGTTACAATGGATGTGTCCAAAATCCATTAGGAACATACAGGAAATGGTTATATGGATATATGATTATATAATTAGTGTTGAAAATGAACCTTGCATTTACATTAAATACACAAATTATGTCCATGAAAACTAAAAGATATAAGACATTATATACTACAATTGTGCATGAACAGTAGGGGAAAATCAGAGCTCTGGATCCAGTGCATTGTTCTATGATCTTTGCCAGGTCAGTAGTTTCTAATGTAATTAATGTAGAATCCATGTAAAATGACTGAAAATCCAGGAGGTTTTAGAAAAAACAGATGCAAGGGCGCTGGCCGGCAACATTCGCCCCCCCTCCTCCTCTATCCAGGGCATGCACAGGACAGCCACCTGTCAGCACAGAGCCATCGTCAGTCTCCACTTAGAAAATCTTCTTTGCGAAATAGGGACATCCGAAAGTTCCTTTTCGGATGTCCCTATTTTGAATTCTGCACACTTTATAATTTCTTTTAGAATGGGTGAGTATGCCGATCAGCATATCCCGCCGCTACTGCCGGGCCGCTGGGAAAGGTGAGTAACCTCTCCAGGGTGCGGGGGAGGGAGGGTTAGGGTCAGGCTGCGGGAGATGGAAGGTTAGGGACAGGCTGTTTGAAACTGACTGGGAGTAACTATCGAAATAGGGCCGTTCTAAGCAGGGACCCACACCCACACAGATCAGTCACCACGTTATATGTGCAGAAAAGTGTTCCACGCATACGCAGAATCTGTGGCCTCACCGTCTGCCTGTGGCCCTGTTTAGTAAACATATAACTAGGTGTATGATATATAAAGGGCCAGGTTTACTGAACTGCGAGAAAGGAAAAGTGGAGATGTTGCCCACAGCAACCAATCAGATTCTAGCTCTCATTTCCCTATTACAAAATTCCCTATTATTAAAATATCAGCTGCAATCTATTTGGTTGCTAGGAGCAACATCTCCACTTTTGCATACCCACTGCTTAGTAAATCTGTCCCTAAGTGTAGTATGTTGCACCGTATTTCCCCATGTACAAGACGCACCCCTGTATAAGACGCTCCTTAATTTTGGGGTCTCAAAAATGAAAATGCGTCTTGTACACGGGAAAAAGCTCCCTCCCCTCTTTCAGGTTTTCTTACCTTTCAGGCTCATCCACCGATGTGGCCAGAATATGACGTCCTGCGGTGGCTGAGACTGGAAAATGAAGTCCCGCCGTCACAGCCTGTGCCCGCGGGACTTCATTTCCCAGTCTTGGCCACCGCGGGACTTCATATTGTGGCCGCAGTCCTGCTCGGTAGATGAGCCTGAAAGGTTAGAAAGCTTTGGAGGGGAGGGAGCTGGAGACTAGACCTCATTTTAACATCCAGCCGCAGTCTGACTCCAGACCAGCGGCGCTGGTCTGGCACAGTCTGACTCAAGACCAGCGGCGCTGGTCTGGAGTCAGACTGCGGCTGGATGTTAAATTGGTATAAGACACACCCTTATTTTGAACACCAGATTTTTTTTTTTTAAAGTGCATCTTATACATGGGAAAATACGGTAAATAGGCATCTGAAACTATCTTAAAATAGAAGTGGCTGAATCACTATAGCTTACAATTAAACTAAAGAAACATTAATGATGATGGCAGACTGGTGATGTCAATGTCTTAATTACATTAATAAAGAGGGGTTTTATTATTATTATTATTATTATTATTATTTTAAAACAAAACAGTATTTTTCCCCTTCTAGTAGACAGATTTAGATTTAGGATTGGGTGTTTACTAGAGCAACAAAATTGTTATAACAGCTATAATATTTGTGTTCTATATGCACCCTTGCATTGCAACATGAGCCAAGTGTCTTCTGAGGACTGTCTGCTCTGTAATGGATTACACAGAAAGACTGAGATAAAGCACATGGGTTCTCGCTCTGTGCAGCCTCAGTATTTCATACCAGATTTCAGCCTCCCCATCTCCATAATGAATGTCATCCCTTTAAAATGTTATTAATATTCTAGAGATCCTAGAACACAGCGAGGGTCACACAAAGTTTTGCATATTCCAATTAGGAAATATTTGCCGAAGCATTTACAATTTATTTTTATATTTAATAAGGGTTTATCATAGAGTATAATTATATTTGTTATTCAGAAGGCTCTGTGTCGTCTGGCAAAATAAGTATTTTTAAATAAATGGCTTTATTTTATGCCAGTTGCTAAATAAAACAGAGCCATGTTTATATTTCCTGCCAAATCCAATATGAGCTTCTTTCTGTAACTAGCGCTACAGTCTTCCCTAAACTCCCAAGGTGATTATAGTGGTATTACTCATAAAAACCCTGCATTACAGTAAGACGTATCTATCTTTAATTGGCATCCAGAGTGAATCTCCCATAATGCTGAAGTGTCTTTAAGTCTCTCATAAATGTAACATAACCGTGGAGACACAAACTATCCACTAATAGATTTTCAATCCAAATATTGTGTCTATTTGGTTAACATAGAAGTATATTACCTGGAGAGTAAATTAAAGACTGACTGAATAAACTTCATATTGAGATATCTAGAATTGGAACAAGTCAGGTAATATGAAGCGCCCAAGATTTTTAATAAATGTCAGATTAATTGGAAGGAAGGTTCGTTAGTTTAATGGGTCATAGAAATGTGTACAAAAAAAAAAAAGAGTGGAAAAAGTGAAGTTGATCTTCAGTTATATAAGTAATTGGTGCTAAGTGATTAGTTTATGATATTTAGTCCATTGTATGTGTTAAGTGTGTTTCAGGGTATTTTATAAAATATGTAATCTTCTGATCACTACAAATACGCATTTGTGTTCTGTTTTAGCTATTTAATTATTATTAAAGCTTATTTATATAGCACTACAAGTGGTCTGCAGAGCTTTAAAGAGAACATTAGACATTCACATCAGTCCCCTCCCTATTGGAGCTACATACTGTGGTCTCTAACACACACAGACTAGGGGTAATTTAGTCAGCAGCCAATTAACCTATCAGCATGTTTTTGACGTTTGGAAGGAAATCCAATCAGACATGGGAAGAACATACAAACTCCACAAAGGTAAAGTCTAATCTGGAAATCAAACTCATGATCTCAGCGGTGTGAGCAATAAAAAGCAAAAATATTAATAATAATTAAAAAAAACAATAAAAATTATAAAAGTTACCTATCTCATATCTTTAACACTGCAATAAACTCTACCTTTCCTTATTGCAGCCATATTGCTGTGTAGGGTTTATCCTTGACTCAGAGCTGATTAGGGGCTTCCTTTTATGGAGCAGGGTGCGATTGCATATCTTGGTGGGATTTACTGCACATGCTCAGAAGCAATGCCACACAGTTGCATGTATTTCAGACCTGAGCGCTACTTGTACTGCACCTGCTTGTTTTCTGAAGGGCGTATTGTGTCCAGTCCAGTGCACAGTAACTGCTTGTTATAGTTCAATATTTACATTTAATGTTCTCTTACACAGTGGTTCTGATCCAGAGGTGAGTGTACGCCAGTTGGCGTGACTTTTCTTTACGCAAATTTCTACGGCTCGTGCTCAGAACTGATGAGCATGGGGTCATGGGCGATTTGAGCGCAACTCGAACTCAGAGGCGGAACTAGCGAGTTGTGGGCCCAGGTGCAAAAAATATGCTTTGGCCCTGATGATATCCCAGGTAACCCAGTGGGGAGCTTCGGCGGTGTGGTGATGATGGCTGTGGGCCCTTGTATCAGCATGGGTGCCAACGGTAGTTCCACCCCTACTCGAACTGCTGCATTATGCATTCTGAGGGCAGGAATGGATGGTCGTAGTCAGTTTACTTGGTCAAGCCCGATCCAGAGCCAAACTCAGACATAAAGAAAACATCTGGCCCAGCTATAGGCCATGTCTAAGTCTGGGGGCTCACCTTCTGCATCCTATTTCAGACCCTTCCGTTAGGTTGTGACACATCAAACACAATGAAAATTGTCAGAAATCGCTGCCGATGCCTTGTGCAAGTGTCACAACATTTCTACATACAGTAAGTTAAGAATATTGTTTGCATATATCTTGTGCCATTTACAGTCTGACAGAGGTGTTTCTATAAGTAAGGGCATCCGTTTCCAGCTAGCATTACCCTGTGCTCGGTTGCAGTCCCCACTCCGATGGACTGCTTTCAGAAATAGAGACAGCCGAAAGTTACTTTAATTTCGAATTGGGAGACTTTTTAGAATTTTTTTTTATGAATGGGTGAGTGTGCCGATCGGCATACTCGCCCATTCATTTTCACAGACCCGCTGGACCTGCCGCTGACAGCTCTGGAGAGGTGAGTAACCTCTCCTGGGACTTTTAGTGTTGGGGGGGTTAGGCTTTTAGGAAGGGAGGCTTAGGGTTTGGACCGGAGAAGGGGAGGGTTAAGGTCAGGCTGCGGGTAGGGGACTCTTAGGGTTAGGCTATAGAGAAGGGAGGGCTAGGGAGAAGGGAGGGTTAGGGTCAGTATGCAGGGAAGGGAGGGTTAGGGTTAAGGTAATGAAAGGGGAGGGTTAGGGTTAGAATTAGGGGGAGGGTTGGGGTAGTTTTTAGCCTTACCTTTCGGAGCACCGTGTCCGGTGCTCCAGGCATTGATTGCTATGCCTCATTAAGGCAGTTTTGAACTGGCTGGAGGAGAACGGCCCCATCGAAATAGGGCCGTTCTTGGCGGGGACCCACACCCCCTATACTACCCTGCATTGTGCAATGCCTATAGCTGCATTGTGCTTAGCTGCTGTGTGCCCACACGCTAAATGCCATAATTGCACTGTTGCATCTCCCGTGTTAAGCTCTACCACCTCTGACTACAGAATATGTGGAGCCTCAGAAATAATGATGATGACTGGTTGCCATGGGTTACACCCACAATCTTCTACCGATGCATTTTGGCTGGAACCAGACGACTTATATTTTCAGTGTGTACATATATAATTAAATGTCATCAAAACTCCATCAAGTTCTGAAAGTGCAGCGTGATATTCTGGATAAAGGCACACAATGTTACATATAGACATGTATAAATAACACTTCAACTGCACTTTTCAGTGGAATCCTATAAACCGTATGTGGTATGTGGCTTTGGCTCTTTTGGAAATTGAGTTTTCCACAATCTAATCTGGGAGATAGGTTATAGTATATAAAATCCTTAAATATCAAAGTAGATGAGGGAAGGAACTAAAAAGTACATATAAACATGGTTAAGATGTTTCTCTTTTGCTGTTTGATGTGTCTTGCAGTAGTTTCGCCAATATTATGATTTCAAATATTATCTTATTTTTGGAACATGAAAGTTTGTCTCCTGTAATGTTTCTGGGATTTGCAAGTACTTGTAGTCACTAATAAAATTCATATTCAAGTTTACTTTATTCCAGAATGGAAGTACTGTGGTTCTTGTTTGTTGGATTTCAACAGGAAGAGAGACAAAAAAAATAAAATGAAATAAAATAAAATAAAAAATTTAAGTGAATTCTTAGATGGGAAGATAAAATATAGGTTGGTAGAGTCTAGTTCCCCTTGATGCAAAGGACCTCCTGGGGTGGGAATATGGTAACTGACCAAATAATAAATACCATAAGCATTAACATGTGTAGTGTGTGGTCTATCCATGAAGACGATAGAATTGACCACCTACCTGATAAGTCCATCGGGCCTCTGTCTCTCTGGCTAGCAGGGAAATTAATTTACATAGAAACTACAGTAATAAGCAAAAATATGCACAAATGTGCCACTAGGGGGCAAAAAAAATCTTTATTTATTAACAGGTTTTTATATACCACTATCAGATTACGTAGCGCTTTACAAAGAATATTTCCATTCACATCAGTCCCTGCCCCATTGGCGCTACATACTAAGGTCGCTAACATAGAAACCATTTATTTCATACATAGGACTGGATCTAGAGTTGTAAATAAGACAAAAACAGGTGGAAATTTCACCTGGCCTAAACCATTTTGAATTTCAGGGGGAGTCAAATTAATATTATTCTTTGCATGCAGGGAGAATAGTTTGATTTTGCTTATTGCTCACTGATACTGACCAGCTTTACTTTTCGCCTGTTAATTAGACTTGGGCTAGGAAACATCACCTCTCACCCCTGCAATTTAACATGGTATTGCCCAAGCGTAAATTTCCACCTGCTTTCCTCTTATATTCAAACTCTGGATTTGGTTCACAATTGTATGTTTTTATGAAGCAATGGAAGGCTGTTATTTTTTTAAATGTATAAAGATAATTGTTTTGTCATAATCTGCACTGCTGGCAGAATGGCTCAGTGGCGGTGTCCCCTACTTGTAGTTTTATAGCGTTCTGGTTGCTGCTAAGCAACCAGGGTGCCAGCCAATCACAGGAGCCGATGGGAGGGCTGCTGTCCAACCCCAGGCCCACAACCTCCTATTAAAAACCAGCAGTGCTACTCCAAACTGTTGTTTATAGCGTTTAGGCTCCTTTGTGCTTCTTCTCCCTTTTTCCTGTGCTTCAGTTATTGAATTGATTGTTGAGTGTCTTGCCTTATGTTTCTCAGCTTTCCTTGTGTTCCTGCCTCCTAATCCCTTGCCTCAGTGACCCTGTCTCGTGTTTCTGTTGTCCTCATTCCTGTCTCCTTGGGCCTGATCCAGATCAACGATGTAGCGCTGAGCGTGCTAACGCTCAGCGTTACATCGCTGACTCCCCCCTGGCACTCCCCCTGTGCGGGCGTATGGCCCCTTCCTTACGCCGGGCAAAGCTAGGGTAGCCTTCAGCCGGCGTAAGGAAGGGGCCATACGCCCGCACAGGGGGAGTGCCAGGGGGGAGTCAGCGATGTAACGCTGAGCGTTAGCACGCTCAGCGCTACATCGTTGATCTGGATCAGGCCCAAAGACCTTTATTAAATACAATGCAGTTCTACATACAATGAAAACGTCTTTTGAGTAATCACCATCCTTGCAATAGTGATCTGTTTTCAAGTCCAACACCTTTCTACCTTGCACCTAAGGAAGAAGTCTGATTGACAAGTCTAATCCTTAATTTGTACTCCCAACTCTCACAACTGAGGACCACTAAGCAATAACAAACAAGTATAAATGAGCTGTTCCTGCTTAACATAATATAAGACCAGAAACAAAATAAAAAAAATATAAAACAATAAGAAGAAATATATGTTGAATTTCAGGGAAGTTTTATTAATTTCATTATTTGCTTGCCGGGATAATATTTTGCTTTTTCTTATTGCACACAAATACCAACCAAGCTTTACTTTTAAACTGTTATTTAGACTTGGGCTAGAAAATATCACCTCTCAACTGTAATACTGTCTGTAGCTGATAAGGTTGGCTCCCTTACAATTTAACACGGTTTTGAACAGGTGGAAAGTTCCACCTGATTTCCTCTTTTTCTAACTCTGGTTTTGGTCAATAACCCTAAAGATATGTCATGGCATTAATCTAGTAGTGGTGTACTGCTTTGACATTTTCCTGTTAATCTGCATAGTGGGCAAAACCTAAAATGTCACACAATCCTTCTCTATGTAAAATGTTTTGCATATAGCCTTAAGTTGTTCCTGAGTTAAATTGATAGTATTACTGAACAGTAATAGCTTTCCTCCTGCAATATATAGCCCATAGTAAATAATCAAGTGAAAACAAGAAATCCTGTGCTATAGGTTTAAACTGCCTCAACCTCTTATAATTGTATGCAACAGTATAACTGCACAATATAGATTTTTTTCTGGATACCATGTATTAGTTCCTACAAACCCAATACTTATTCATAATTTAAAATTCCTTAATGAGAATTTACTAGTCAACAATTAGGATTGGTAAATAGTAGTATCAGAATAAAAATGGTGTTACAAATAGCTTCCAATTAAATTGTCATTTCTTAATCCAGTTTAGAAAATAAAATCTAATCTCTAATTAGTTGCTATAGCAACACCACCATTATCCTTTGCATATATTTTCATAAGTGTCACAAGTGTGAGATTTGTTGATTTTGTTTTAATTTATAATGAATGACAAACAAATGATTATGGTTACTGTGTATTTTCTGCATTAGGATAATTTAAATGCATTGGTTTGTGCATTCTTTCAACTATTAATACATTGTTTGCTTTATATTGCTTGCTTATTTCTGTATGTTTTGCCACAGCATTTAAATCTATGAGGTAGACTTATTTATGTGTTTGCCGAAATGTTTGCCGTAACCAATGCATAAACCTGAACTGGTCTGTGTCATACCTAAGGGCTATAATAATAAACATCTAGTATGCAGGGGTGGTGCTTGGCACAATTGATACATAGCAACTCTTGGTAGCAGAGGCAGAATTAGCGAGTTTTGGGCCTAGGTGCAAAAAATATGCTTTGGCCCTGATGATATCTGATGGGGAGCTTCGGCGGTGTGGGGATGATGGCTGATAGTACAGGGACTTTATATGAACTGTTAACATTAAGGGTGCAGGGGCTGTTTATCCAGATGACCCTGTAACTACCCCCAGGGTTGCCGACTCTCCCAGATTGTCTGGGAGACTGCCGAAATCCCGGGAGAACCTGCAATTCTCACGCAAGGGACTTGATGCTCATGGTTTCCATGAAACCACAGGCCTCCGGTCCTGCCCCCCTGCCTGGCATCACTAGTATCCTAGTGTGTATATAGACTACGCCTTCATGCACACATTTACTCAATTATACGCATGCACATAGCAAGGCAACACCCACCAACACCCATGACACTCCCCTCTCACGCCTGTGCAATTATAGACTTACACCTCCATAGACCACCTCTAAATTTACGTGTGTGTGCGATTCTATGTAACTGCGCCCTCAAGACTCATTTAAATGCCTCCCCCCACCCTCGTAACTTTTCAGGTATGTATTTCAACCTCGCCCATCCATACGTATGTCCCCAAGTGCGATTCACATGTCCGTGCCTAAATCACTTACGCGCGTATATTCTAAGTTACTTATGTAAATAAAGTTACTACGCATGTGCAGTTAAAACGTACCTAAAAATAAGTACGCAACTTCACGTGAAAACGGATCTGTGAATATGACCCTTTATTCGCAGCACGTAATTAAATGACATGGCACCTAGAAATCATTACGTGGAACATGGAAACCCCGTTTTTAAATTTTAAAAAGTCAAGAAAAGGATTTGAATATATAAAGATTATATCCTTTTTACTTAATGTTTAAAGTACTTAAAATGTGAAGCCTGGATGAGGAATAGGCAATAATGTCGTTTCTTTGAATATTTCCCTTTTCCTCAGTGTAGATAAATTACCTTATGAGTCATGAACAGATATAGAGTACAAAGAATGCTGTACTGCTATATATTTCATTTTGTCTGTATATTTTAGTCATGGGGTTGAAGAAAAGAAGCATAGAAAAGCAGCAGTAATTTCTAGATGTAAGACCTTGGCGTCCTGAAATGTATGAGATTTTATCCAGAAAGGAGAGAGAGCATTTACTTCTACATCTTGCTGCTTGGTGGCATCGGATTTTTCATTATGAAGCATTGTTCTTCTAGTCATGGAGGAAGAATATGAACATATAGCATAGCTAATGTGCAATGTTCTAGATTTATACTTTTTTTTTATAACTCATGTCCTGATTGTATGGAAAATAAAATATAATATCATAGTAAGTAAAGTACAGATACTATATATAGGCATGTCAGCCAGATTCAGGCAATTTAGCAGGCAAGCTATGCTGTACTGTAGTAATACCTCAGCCCCCACCCCATGCATTCAGATGGGATTTCATCCATTCTTGCAATCTGCACATACACACATATACCATGCTACCTAGATGGAGCACATTCCACACTATCCAGACCTAAAGAGTAAACATAGTTTATTGGCAGTAGTGTAGTTGTTAAAAGTTCAAGGGTGGTCATGTGTAAAGTTTTATCCTATAGGAGATGAGCAGTCAGGGTGAAAGGGAGGTCAGTAGCTATAAAAAGGGAAGTGAGACAGGATCTTAGGCCTCCTGAGTTAGGGAATGATAAATATTGTGCAAATCTGTTACCTATCTGGTCTTCATCTCTGTCTCTTCAATGTCATCTTATGTGCTTATTCTTTGTGCTTCTTTTTGTGCCTTTTCATTCTACCAACTTTTCTGTTATTCTTGCATGTCTTAGATGGCAAATTTCCTCTCTGCTGGTGGGGTTGCAGCATAGGAGCCAATTGCCTAACCCTGTCTGGGACCCTAATTCGCAGTTGCTGAGATCATCAGCATATGTTCCCTAGCATAAGCGTTGGCGACAGGGGAAAGGTAAGGGGGAAGCCTTGCAAGCTTGGGGTGGATGTGGTGCAGGCTGGTGCCAGGCTGGTCATACCCCCGCTATAGAGAATGGAAGCTCATACAGGAGGTTCCTGTATGAGCTGCTGCGGCAGTTACTCTCATACAGGAACTTCCTGTGTGAACATGGAAGAGGAAGAGAGAGAGCACTGCGGAGGAAGACATAGATAATGTAAGAAAACATGACTGGGGGGTTGGTGGAACATGATGGGAGTACTGGGGGGCGTAGACACATGTTGGGAGTACTGGGGACAGCTGGAGACATATGATGGGAGTACTGGGGGTGCTCGGAGACACATGATCTGGATGCCCTGGGCCCAGGACCACGACACAACATTAATAATAATAATAATAATAATAATAATAATAATAATAACCATATATAGATTTCATTTTTCTTTTTAATTATTTAATTTAAAAAAGAAATGGAAAAAAGTGCAATAAAAGAATCAATCCTCACACACAAGAGCTAATTGATAATAATCAGGGATTCGGCTATCCCGTTAATAATAATAATAACCATATATAGATTTCATTTTTCTTTTTAATTTTAACATTTAAAAAAGAAATGGAAAAAAGTGCAATAAAAGAATCAATCCTCACACACAAGAGCTAATTGATAATAATCAGGGATTCACAGGGGCTATCCCGTTCACAGGCAGTCACATGTATTTTCTGGTAGTTTTTGATTGGCTGCTGTTAAAGGGTACTCCCAGAAACTCTTTGTCGTGTTTCCTGTCAGCCATCTTTGAATGGATAATTCAGTTTTTTACTAGTTTGTTTTGTTCATTTGGGCCATGATCAGCTAATAAAATCTTAGGTACTCCTGTTCACTATATAAGACAGGAAAAGAAGAGGAAAAGAAGAAGAGGAAAAGAAGAGGATATCTGTCACCAAATTAGCACAACTCTAAACCCACTCCTCCAGTATATAAAAAATAAAAAAAATAGATAAACAAAATATTGAATGCTCAATATTATAAACAGGTGCATGAAAGGCAGGGTTAATTTCCACATACACAAAGGTTAATAATTCCCCAGCAACACTGCTATTAACCAGTAGTTAACCCGTCATCTGTAAACTAAAATGTAGAAATATTAGTTACGCACATTTGCAAATATAGGATAAGCCATGTACCTCTTTCAAAGTTTTTTCTGCTGTAGGTGCACCTAACTCTAAACAGTAAGGGCCGTATTCAGAGATCCGTTTTTCCTACGTGCGCGTATTTATGCATAGCAAGGCAACACCCACCAACGCCCGCGACACTCCCCTCTCCCGGCCGTGCAGGCCTTACACCTCTATAGACCACTCTGTTCTTTACATGAGTACTTATGTGCGTATATGTCTTCCGTGCATGCAATTCTTTATAACCACGCTCTAAGGCGTTCATTTAAATGTCTCCCCCCACCCACTTTCATGTAAATTTTCAAGTACGTATTTTTACGCCGCCCCTCCGGAAAAATGATTTCATGAACACACTTGACTAATGCTGTTGCCCTTTATTTATATTCAATATTAATCTCCTGCTAATCCAGGATGTACTGAATTTAGAAGTGGGTATGAAAGAATAATATTTTTACCAAGGGGCTCAGTATTAAAATTTACATTATATGCAGGGATATGGTGGGCCGTTCAGTCGCTATTTTAAGTGGGAATGGAAATTTTAAGGATGGGTCCTGTTGATCGCCGTGAAATCAGATCGTGGAATTGGGATCTAGCTGCCACTGCAAGGGCCCGTTTTCAACAATGATATAGCCAACATCTTAATTTAATGATAATATTGCTACCCTGGAACGGGAACCATTTCAAATGATCCTATTTTGACAAGGTACTTGTTCTGGTTAGAGTTAGACTTCTGGACAGGAAGAGTTAGGATAGTGAGGGTTAGGAGAGGATTACGGTTAGGCAGCAGAGAGGGTTAAGGTTAGGGTTTGGGGAGCGTTAGGCTAAAGGATGAGGATGGTTAGGGGTAGATGAGGGATAGGGTTTGCTAAAAATATGATGATTTGACTGCAAAAAACACACACATCTTCTTTCAGTTGGTAAGATCATAGAACACAGTTGTAGTTGGTATTAATGCACAGCACAATACCGGCCTGTCATTTATTCTTACCAGTGACACCAGCTCTGCCTTACATTCTGAAAACAGTCTGCCAAGAACAATCTGAAGG
>WWET01000795.1:300506-323769 GCA_011038615.1 Limnodynastes dumerilii | reverse complement strand
TATATATATATATATATATATATATAAAAATAAATTTTTAGAATACCGCTACACATAAAAATTTAGACATAATTGAATAATTGTTTGAAAAGACTAATCTGTTATCTGTTATTTCAGTATGAGACTTATTCAATAATAAATCACAATCCAGCACCAGACATCTTTCCATGGCATGTTCAATTTCAGTGGGTTTATACCCTCTTTCCAAAAATCTGTTGCCTATTTCAGTAAGTGCTGTTTTTAATTATGACCGATCCAACATGATACTTGTAACCCTTACCATATGAGAGAACGGTAGTCCACTCTTAAGTGGCAGTGGGTAGAAAATGTCCGCCCTTAGGAGAGTGTTCTTGTCCGTTGATTTACAAAAAAGACTAGTATGAAATCCAAATGATTGTACAATGAATAAGTCCAAAAAAACGAATGCTTTCGGAAATATAATTCTTAGTGAATCGGATTGTGGTTTCCAAAGAGTTCAATCTGTTAACAAACATCTCCAATGCAGATGTTGAGCCAGTCCAAAGAAAAATGACATCATCAACGTACTGAACATAAAACAAAAGAAATTGAGAAAAACCAGAATCAGCAAAAAAAGAGTCATTTTGGTGCATAAAAACATTGGCATACGTGGCATATGTGGCCATGTTGGACCCCATTGCATTGCCCTGTAATTGTAATTAATAAGTGAACTGAAACAAAAAAATAATTCGGTTTCAATATGAAATTAATCAAGAAAGCAAAAATTGAAGGGGAGGGTCCAGTAAAAGAGTCCGATACTATTATTGAAGTGGTTACTGCATCCAAGCCTTCTTTATGTGGAATACTGGTATACCAGCTACCTACATTCAGGGTCCCCATAATACACTAATTGCCCAAGATATCAACCAAATGCAGACATTTCAAGAAATCATATCTCTGATATAACTGTTACCTGTAGCATGAAATTAACATATTGTGAGAGAGGCTGACATAACTATCTCCTTGAGGAGATGATTGGATGACCCGGTGGGTTAAGCAGGGTCTTGTGTACCTTCGGCAATATATAGATTAATGGAACCTTAGGTGTGTCTTGTCTGAGGAATCTGGATGTAGAGTCAGTAATGTCACCATTCATCACAGCCTCAAGTAAAAAATTGTCAATCTTGTGTTTAAAACCAAAATTCAGATCTGAAGATAATTTATCATAACACACGGAGTCTGAGAGCTGCCTTTCAATTTTCATAACACACATCAATTTATCAAGTAAAACGACTGAGCTACCCTTGTTGGCTGGCTGTATTATAATGTTGTCATGGTTTGGAACCTCTCAGGATAGGTGAGTATTAGCAAAGTCTTATGTTCTTCTTGCCAGACTTGCTGCGAGGAGAAGTGAACCTGGATCAGGTAAGTAAAGCTGTAGCAAATTTTTAAGTAATTGGAGCCCTATATATCACTTGTCAATATGGAGAGACCAGGAAAACATGTACTATTAGTGGTAATTGAGCACCCTGGCTGACAACCCCTGGTATAAGTGATTGATTTGCATGGGAGCTGTTTTAATTGTTGAATATTATAGCTGATGAAAAAATGCAAAATGAGCTACTCTACAAAGTCCTGTACTGTCCCCTATAGTTAATTTTAATTTTAGATGAACACACCTAATTCCAAGTCATTTTTTCATATGCAGCATTTACAATTGCAACACACATGCTGAAAAGTCATTATTACATATAAAATATCATCTGGATATAATTGAGATAATGAGATGTTTGACAAATGGGCATTAGGACAGTTAATAAAATTTTAGCCCATACTGTAATAAACTTTAGGAGACTCTTACTCAGATTCAAGACAACAACACCATAAATTCGATTACATGGTGTGCTTCGATTACATGGTGTGCTTAAGCTACAGGGTCTATCTATAGAACTTGTTTATGAAGTTAATTAGGCTGTGATCTGTTGACAGTATAGATGCTTGTGGTCTGCTGTGTTCAGAGATATGGGTGTTTGATCTTTTATCACACACAGGGCAGCTAATCAGGCCACTGCAAGGATCAATCATTTGCTACTACATCTGTTTTGGTACCTGCAATAACTTGCATTTAGTCATTTAGTTGCTTAAAGAAAATTCTTTAAAGCCCTTTAATGTATGACTTAGACAACAATATATTTAAATAATGAATACATAGTTAGAAACATATGCACTTTACAGTTACTTTTTTATATTCAACTATATTAGGTCACTAAATCTACTGTAGTGTAAGAAGTGGAAGCGTTATAATTGATGTAACTGATTTTGCATGTGAGTAAATATATATTGTAATAATGATGTTACATTTCTTATCAATATTAAAATAACAACAGAATGTAAGGGATATATTTTTCTATTATATTGGTGGGGTTTTTGGTACAAATGGGCGGTTCAAATTGTGTGAAATCGGATTGATTGAATTTAGATAATTCCAACTTTTTATTATTTCAATTGTATATAAATATGTGTTATATACTTTAATAAGAGCGGGACAGTTCATACAGCACAAGCTGCCATTTCTGCTGTGCTGACAGCTTAGTGTGGAGAGAAAGGATCACTTGCATGACATAAGTCACTTTTCTTATGTAGGGGGCGGGGCACTGGATATACAGATGACATCCATGGATGGACAGCTGCATTCTTTGTGAGAAACAATACCTGCTGATTTACACCTATACCTGATCACACACACAGCAGATATGTCTGCAGCAGTGTGTCTGTACTAACATTGGGGTAGATCCAGAACTACGTGTGCCGTACGTTTATTCGCAGAGCGTATTTTCGTGCGCGTAAATTCGTCACATTCCCCTCGGCACACCCCTTGCACGGATGTATTTTGTTAATATACGCTTTTCAAACCCTACCTTAACTTTTTCCAACGTAACCGCAGTCATACGCACACGTACGTATGGGCTAGACGAATTTACGCAGCTAAGCACGCCCATACTGTACACTTTAAATACAACCCCCCGCCTACTTCACGTATTTCGCACGTATTTTGTTGAAATGTAAAATTGGCATGCCCACACGTAAGTATTTACGTGACACATACGTGAATGGCCCACACGTTCACAATGACGCTACGTTAATGTGCGTAATTTCTATGGTGTACATGCACAGTGCGTACAAAACAGCCAATTTACGTCTCTGCTACGCGTAAATTCGCTCCGAGGCGTAGTTCTGGATCAGGCCCATTATCCCATCTTCCACCTGTCAGCCCCAGTGAACTGTAATGTCTCAGTCTGCATCAGTTCCCCTCCAGTACTTCAGCAGCCTGTTTACATGCCAAATGCCCTGTTCACCAGGAGCAGGTGATATAACTTCCCTGCCAGATCAGAGAAGAAAATCTGTGATAGAAGTCAGCCATCCTTCTCCTTTCCGGTGAAGCCTGAGTACACTGAGGGCTCTCAGCTGACATACGCAGCATTAGTAGTTTCCTAGCTTTATAATAGGGCATATTTTTCCAATTGTGAAAAAATTGTGTCATTTTCTTACAAATCTCACTCTCTTGGAACATTATCTTCCAAACATCTAGTGTAAAGACGCCCTGTACACTGAGTTCTGCCTTCCCAAAAAACTGGCACAAGATATGACCTTTCAGAATAGGAAGTGGAGAAAAATTGCCAACATTTCCCACTTTAAACTTTTCCAAATGTGTCTTTTTTTAAATAATTTTTCTATAAAATTTGGCATGCAGCACCGATAGACAATTATCCATAGACAGGGGAACATGTTAGCTTAATGGG
This sequence comes from Limnodynastes dumerilii, assembly GCA_011038615.1. Taxonomy (NCBI): domain Eukaryota; kingdom Metazoa; phylum Chordata; class Amphibia; order Anura; family Limnodynastidae; genus Limnodynastes; species Limnodynastes dumerilii. The sequence continues at coordinate 320,011 of WWET01000795.1, read as the reverse complement.
GCAGATCCTGAACTACGCATTTCCGCGAATTTACGTGTGGCGGACACGTAAATTTGCAGATTTGTACGCACTGCGCATGCGCACCGCAGAAAATACGCACATTCACGTAGCGTATTTTCAAACGTATAGAGATTTCACGTATTGCTAACGTAAATACTTACGTGTGGGCGTGCCAAATTTACGTTAGTGACCAATACGTGCGTTTTACGTGAAGTAGGCGGGGGGTGGTATTTAAAGTGTACAGTATGGGCGTGCTAAGCTGCGTACGTTCGCGTAGTCTGTACGCCCGTCAGCGTATGTATGCTGTTACGTTAGGAAAAGTTAACCGTTAGCGGACGTATGCTGTTACGTTAGGAAAAGTTAAGGTAGGGTTTGGGTCGCGTAATTTGTGAAAATACGTCCGTGCAAGGGGTGTGCCGTGGGGAGTGTAGCGACCTTACGTGTACGAAAATACGCACCGCTAAAATACGTACGCACACAAGTTGTTCTGGATCTACCCCAATGTGTTTAATACTTTCTGAGATACAGCCCTTCAAAAACGATGCCCCTCAATGGCAGCTCCTTTATATTAGGGGTGGGGAAAAGGCAATCCACCCCCTGGACCCCATCTTTTCCATCGCCTCTATGTGTACATATAAATAAAATCAAGAAAAAGTCTTTTTAACCTGTTGGGTCCGTGTGTGTTTGGAACACGATATTACATTAATTTGTATATATATGTATAGAATCAAAATTGTAATAAAAAAAAGTTATCTCTCTGCTGCGTTTCCTCTTATCTGTAACTGCCAAGCAAAACCAATATGCAAAACACAAGAAACAAGAGCTTTTACTGAGTCATATATCTGCTTTGCACGACTCCAGTATTTAATCAGCTACTGCACCACAACTGGAATGTGTCGTATCTAGGGTGGGTTTTGTAGGGCATGTTACCTGGGCGCCGATGGCTTTGGAGGCGCCATTGGTGCCATCAGAGCGCATATCCGACAAAGCCCACCACCAGAAGCACAGATAAGAAGAGGATCCGTTCCTTCTCCTCATCTGTGAAAATGACAGCCGGAGCAGCTGGGGGACGGAACTTCCTCTCTTCTGTCAAAAAGAAAGAATAAAACCCTGCTTACCTTTTTCTGTGACTCTGAGAGCAGCTGCGGCGTGGCATCCACCAATCAGTGTTCAGCCAGACAGCGTCGGCTTATAGGACACACTGCAAGATTAGTTCACTCTCGCAGTGTGTCATGTGACCGACGCTGTCCAGCTGAACACTGATTGGTTGATGCCGCGCCGCAGCTGCTCTCAGAGTCACAGAAAAAGGTAAGTGGGGTTTTATTCTTTTTTGTCCTAGAGGGGGGTGAGCACATGGGGGGGGGGGACGCATTTCGGGCATTTACCCTGGATGCCATTTAGGCTAGTTACACCCCTGCTTGTAGTGTGAGCCCTGAACTCTGCACAATATTAGCCGTCCCCACTATGGGGTAGATCCAGAACTAAGTACGCTAGCCACTGACTTAAAAACGCTGTTATGTATATACTGCGCATGTGCGCGGCAGATGTTACGCCACGTGACTCTGAACGTACGTACCCGCATTGTATCAACAGCGTAATGAGGGGGGGCGTGACATCCATACGACACCCATAATTACGCTTTGGAGGTGGCTAAGGGGGGGAGTGGATCACATAGGGGACGGGGGCCCATGGCTGCATCCCCAGCCCCACATTTGATGATGGCGGCCCTGCATACGTCAGTAGTTATGCTTTGAAAAGTTAAGGTAGGGTTTGACAAGCGTAAAACAGCAAAAGGATTTACGAGCGAGGGGAGTGCATGGTAGGAGTGATAGTAAATACTCTTGAAACATAATGGAAACATAGCTCTAAATCTGGCACAATAGCACAGCACATATGAAAGACCTGCTAAACATCCAATCCATACGGACGCATCAATGCCCGATGGTAAAGGAGCTTTGGTCTGGTGAGAATTTCATCTTTTGCCATGACAGCGTTTGGTCAGAGTGCTAAGGACTTAGCTGACGACACTCTTTTTTAATGCCAAGTAAGTAATATTTACAGTATACGACTGCTGATATGAGGGGTAACTCTATCCAGAGGTGGAAGTAGCCAGTTGTGGGCCCAGGTGCAAAAAATATGCTTTGGCCCTGATTATATCCCAGGTAACCCAGTGGGGAGCTTCAGCAATGCAGGGATGATGGCTGTGGGCCCTTGTATCAGCACAGGCCCCCGATGCTGCTACATCTGTTGCACTAATGGTAGTTCTGCCCCTGAATCTATCACTCCTATATAATACATATCTATATTATACAATTGTTGCTACGAGGAGTCGCTCAATCACCTTTATAAAAAGAACTGTCATGTAACAATATACTGGACTAATCATTACTCGTGACATAAAAAGATGTTACTTCTTACAGGTGGATTTTTCTATTCTACCGCTGACTCTATTCATTTTCCAAGTACATATTATGCAAATATATCTGGATAAAAGGAGGCATTATTAACTAAAGTTAAGGCTGTGATTTATAATGATGTGTTTTATGATTATATGTTTTATGGTTGTTCAATAAATGGGAATTCATTTTTACCATCATCGGACCTGATTCACACTTAGGATAGAAATTGTGTACTTGCCTAAAAATACGCATCGCTAAGGATACGCAGGCGTGATGCAAGGATAGCAGCAGCTGCAGCTAACCACACCCACACAGTCGTTCGTGTTTTCCCATGTGTATGTATGCCGTACATAGAACTAGGAAAGTACCTAGGATATGTCCCTTGAATCGCGCATGAATTTGGGTTCTTATTTTTAGTAGAGATGCAGCCAAACATTTAGCAGCGTAGACATTGCTGTTTTAATTGAATTGATTTAATAACCAGTGTGCCTTTGTATTTTTGGACTATCAATTAATTCTTAGAAGAAGAGAAAATAGAAGTCAACTCTTATTGTGCCATAAACAACCCAAAAAAAAGGGTGAAAAATAAAAAAGTGAAAAAGATAAATGGAAAAAATACCTGTACTTCCCCATGTATAAGACGCACCTTTTTTAGAAAAATTCGGGGTCTAAAAACCGGGTGCATTTTATACAGGGGATGTCCGCGCAGCACACTTACCTTTGCTCTCCCTCAGGCTATCTAAGGTCACATCAGCGTCATTCTGCAGAGCGCACTGCGGGGGAGAGAGCCGGAGGGAGAGCAAAGGTAAGTGTGCTGCGATGGGATTGGAATGGATGGATGTGAAGGCTGGACATGTAGGGGGACAAAGGCTGGGTGGATACAAGAGGGGCAGACATGGAGCTGGAACAAAGGCAGGGTGAGCACACACAAAGAGGAGGCAATAACACTGGCTGGACACAAATAGAGGGGACAATAAGACTGGCTGGACACAAATAGAGGGGGCAATAAAACTGTCTGGACACTAAAGGAAGGGGCAATAAGACTGGCTGGACACAGATAGAGGACAATATAGCTAAAGGATGAGTAAAATAATTTTATGTAATACATTTTTTTTTTTTTTTTTGGGCCCCAAAATTAAGGTGCGTCTTAAACATGGGAGCATCTTATACATGGGGAAATTTGGGATAATCATGCCTAAAGGATTTGGTGGGCATGTTCATTTTGTAACATTTTCTTATTTTTATATTTTTAAATCAACAAATTTTAAATGTTTCAAAAATTAGGAAACAAAATACATTTGGCAGACTGGTTTAAATAAGTGTAACATTTAAAAATAGTCAACAAATTAACTCTGTTGGCATGGCCATACTGTACATTAGTAGTCTGTGTGGAGCTCATTTGCATTAAATGTCTTGAACCTCCCCACGCATGCGGGACTTGTGTCGTGCTGATGTGTGCATCAGTCGTAAGGCAGACGTCTGTGTGTGTGAATCATCGTAAGGCAGACGTCCGCGTGTGTGAATCAGTCGTAAGTCAGACGTCCGTGTGTGTGAATCAGTCATAAGGCAGACGTCCATGTGTGTGAGTCAGTCGGCTATGTTTCACGTGCTTTTCTTTGTGTTCTGGGCATGAACTGCAATACCTATAATTTAAAGCTTACCATGGAAACTAACCCGAAATCTATCAATTTTTTAGATGTGTCTATTTCGATCAATTTTGAAGGAAAGATAAGTACGGACCCCTTTGCAAGGACACAGCGACAAAAAGTATTCTTCACAGCTCTAGCGCCCATGCGGTTAGTACTATTAATGCCATCCCAAAAGGCGAATATTTAAGACTCCGGAGAAACTGCTCCTCTACTCCTGTGTTCAAGCTTAGGGCACAGAAGTTGAGGACAAGATTACTGGCTAGAGGCTATGGGCCTGATCCAAACCTACGCCCGCCGTCGCTAGGACGGCAGGCGTAAGATCGGCTGAATAGCCGATCCGCGCATGCGCTGCGCAGATGTTGCCCGGCGTCGCTACGGCAACGCCCGATCGTGGATGTTTACAAAATGCGCGTCAGGAGAAGGAGAACGTGGTGCCCTGTGTGCACTGGGACCACGATAAACGGAACTACTTGTCTTGATACAGCCCACACAAGATTAGTGAGTTTAGGGACACTTACGTAATCGGAACGGGGGAAGCGCTGGTCGTGAGACCGCTAATTCTGTCAGGGACAGTTTGCCTCTTTAGCTTAGACTAGGGGCTGTTGATCTTACGTTTCCTGTTGGATGTCCTGCTTTGGGAAAGTAACTGTGTCTTAACGGTTATAATAGTTGTATATGTGATTTTTTCATACTGCATGGATCTATGATACGTTTTACTTTTGCAATGGGATCTGTATTTCAGCTGTCAATTGGTCATGTGATGTAATACATTTTTGGTAGTTCTGGAATATTTACATATTTCGTTTTTAATAATTTTTACTTTTATAATGGTATAATAAAGGTTATATTTTAACCAAGACTGGACAGTGGTGTGCACTTCAATGGTTCTTTTCTGTGAGCTGCTCTTGCAGAGTCCACATTTTTCTTTGTGTATCTGTTATTTGAACCTAAGTAGCGCCCACTTTATAACACTATATTACCTGTGCAATAGTGTCTCTTTGTGTTCTGGGCATACGCAGTTTTTTAAATTGTAAATACACGCATGTAGATAGCAGACTTACTTATGTGTGAATGCAGTCCATCATTCCTATCTTTTTGATCACAGTATAATTATAGTTTAGTTACCCTCTTTTTTTATTCTTATATGAATAAAATACATGACTTATGTCCATGAAAACTAGAAGACATAATACAACATTCTACATTCTACTACGTTCTATTTCTCTCCACCCTGGAGACACATTGCCGCTCCTATCCTCCGTTGTGTTTGTTCTTGTATATACCTATATTTTGGTTTTAAACTTGAATAATGTATTGGGTTCTGGGAATTGTAGATGTGTGTAAGTCTTTGTTCGAATTAGTAGAACTCTTCTGACTACTTAAATATATAGGTTTTAATTAAGTAAATCCTTAGCAACACTTACAAGCAGCTCCAGAGTTCTATTGACAATGGGCAGTTTTACAAGCCACCGCTTTTTTCAGTCAGAAATAATGTAGAACATTCAGTATTTATCGTGCCATTATTCACACTGCTTATGTTAACAGAAGACAAATAAACCCACACACTTTCCATCTGTTAGGTATTTGCAGGGCATGAATGAGGCTGGTCAAAATAATTGTAGATGTGTGTGACCTTGCTTAATAAAAGATAACATCATTCTGACCTACAGTATAACCTGTTTATGTGTGATAAATAATCACAGACATCATGCTCCAACTATAGACCACTAGCCTCCCTTATAAAATCTTCCCATTCAGTGATCTCCTCAGCAATGATCAACTGCTGGACAGAATGAAATGCATTTCTAATGCCGGCTACACACTATGTGATGTCCCTGATGATGATTTAGCTCTCCATTAGCCGGGGACATTGCATAAGGGATACACACAAAACAATATAGTAGTGTAGGTCACATATAAAGGAACTACTTATACCGAATTGGAATATTCCATAAAGCAAAACAATAGTTATTATGCTTTATGAGCGTTCGGGGAGCACTATCCTCTATTATTAGTAATTCTGGACACTTACATGTTCAGAAGGCTGCCTTAACTTTCATGCTTTGATCTGCGTCCTTACAGACGCGGATCAATGTGTACCTGGCCTTCCCAGTCTGATGCTTCATTTAAATGCCTATTTGAAGGGTCAGCGTAACTGAAGGGTTGGCCTCTTCATCGTGCCTGTAAACATAAGGAACAGAGGGCCTGATTCAGAGGCTGAAAATAAGAACTTAAAGTTACACCTGGGCAAAACCATGTTGATTTCAGGGGGAGTCAAGTTAATTTTGAATATTTCACATTTGATTATATATATATATTACAAGCAGTGATCGGTGCACTGCTGACCTTACAATGTGTGTACGTTAGAGAAGGATAGATTGTCCAAAACAACAGTCACAAAGTGCTCCAAGGATTTAAAACACCAGATTCTTTCTCCAGAACCGCGACTTCCCCAGAATTAACCTGGTCCTTACTTCCAGGCAAAGGATCTAAAACAATATGAAGAACAGGGGGCGCATCATGGTGCATTAAAAGAGTTTTTATTCAGCCCCAATGGGTCAACAATTAAAAACGTACCAGACGCAGACTGATATTCAGCATGTAAATATTAAAACTCGTATTAGCCGCGTGTACATCACCATTAGATGCGCCCAGCATCCCGGATGCTCTAGCCGGCAAGTGACTGATGCACCGATGGTATTGGGATCGACACGTGCGTTTTTTTGTGGACTCGTACACCAACCCTACGCGTTTCGTCATAAGATTTCGTCAGGGGGCGTGGCGGGCAAGTGTACAACAGCATATTTATAGTTATAACAAAGTTGATTAATTTAGACTTAGCAAACTTTAGATCAGTCATGCTTGAGCAGATTCCAGCTTAATAATGTTGTGCATAGAGATAAGAGATACAACATATTTGAAATACAACAAATTTGAAAAACCCCTTTAAGGATATAGCACATCCCCAGCTTAGAGTCATTGAAGTTCAAATGAATGAAAACTCAACTCGGTCGAGTTGAAGAAACTCATCATTTATGAAAGGAAAATACAGATGAGACATAATGATAAGGAGTTAGAAACCCTGAGTAATAAAAATCAAAAATCTAGAAGGGGATGAACAATTTATTTCCAGAATGGCAGAGACTGAGAGCAAGGTCGCCAAAATTGAGAAATTAGTGGCAGACACAAAATGCTCTAAATTTCATAGAGATAAACCTGACTATATACATAATAGAGTGAGGCACTGGTCTAAAAAGTCTAAGAACTCAGAACAGTTTAATCCCAGAATCACTCATAATAATAAATCTAGACTGAGGTCGAGGCCCCGTAATATAGTCAGACCAAACCAGAATCAGGGCTATGACAAAAGACAAACTAATTTAAATACAAAAACCTTTGTCAAATCAAGGAAAAATATAAAAAATCCAAAAAACCCTAAAACACTTAATAATCCGAACCCTACGGGGAATCAGCCTAAACTAATGATTAATAGTAAGGAGAAGCTGTCCATTAACCCTAACTTTAAGAGCTCTTTCAAACTAGTTATACAAGCACCTCCTAAGGTTAATGATTGTACCACTAGTTTCTGGGGTGATTATTATGGAGATATACCTATTAAAGAGAGAGGCGAAACCTCCACGAATCAGCCCAACAATTCTTTTTAGGCACTACTCAGATTCTAGAGAAACCGTTTCCTCTAAGGGAGAGCCAAGTATCCACTCCAATCCCGAATATAAAAAAACGACTTCTTCTAGAAGAGGAAAAAGAGCCAGAAAAAAAGTCTACAGAAATAGGTAAAGAAACCTTAACATAAGGGGCCGGATCCAGAACTATGTCCAAATTCCATAGACGGACGTAATTCAATGAACAATAGCTACTGCGTCTAAAAGACCACATATACGCAATCTATGTATCGAAACGATACGCAGATTACGTACAATAGCTACTACGCATGTGCAGTAGCTACTGTTTATTAAACTACGTCTGTCTATGGAAGACGGACGTGGTTCTGGATTTACCCCAAGGTATCTTTAATCTGTCCAATCTAACCCTGACTACTACAGGTCTTAAATTATTGCAGAAAGGCCTTTCTTTTGCACCTATGTGCACTCCTTCCCAGTTTGAGCTCACCATTGATTTGATGAAATTCACTAGGAGTTTGACCCCCAAGAGGCATTTCCTAGAAAAGAACCCAAGGAGAAATTCTTAAATAATGATGACCTTAGACAGGAAAACAAAATGGGTTAAAACCCAAATCAAAGTTTTACCCCCTCGAATCTCGGAGGCCCTATATTGAACTGTTTTCGGAGTTATGTAAAAAGGATCTCCAGAAAATTGATAATGTTATAAAACAGGGCTCAGGAAATCTAACTGGAAGGGAGAGGAGGGCCTTGAAAGATCTCACCTCCAATCAGTCTATTGTTGTGAAACAAGCAGACAAGGGGGGTGGGATCGTTATCCTTGACAGGGAGAAATATACGCAAGAAGCCCTAAGATTATTGGGAGATTCAGGGCCGTATTCAGACCTCTGGCCGCATTGCATATGCGTCCATCTCCCTAAATGGAAGTCCAATATTCCGTTTTCTCAGTTCATCAGATTCCGGCGCAATTGCTCTGAACTGAGAAGATTTGATGAGCTGGCCGGAGAGTACAAACGCAGATTCCTGGAAAGACATTACCCTGCGGACCTGATAGAGTCCAGTTATCAGAGGGCGAGGGCTACCCCTAGAGAGACACTGCTAATATAAAAATAAAAATAAGAGGAATGGAATGCCATTAAATAATTGCATCCAGGGGGAAGATGGAGATCTCCATGTAGAAAAAGTGGAGACTGATAAGGTCTGCCCCTTTGTCACCAATTATTCTCAAGCGAGGGGTAGTATCACGAACATCCTCACAAAGCATTGGAATTTACTCACTCTGGACCTAGTCCTGGGCCCACGACTCCCAGAGAGACCCGATTTTTACTTCAGGAAGGCTAAGAACTTAAAATCCGCCCTAGCCCAGAGTTTGTTACCAATTGTGGAAACCACGCAAAAATCTGGGTTCATTACTACTACTGGATTTTATGGTTGTGGTGCTTGTAAAGTGTGTAAATATTGCCACCCTGAGCAAAAACCTTTTTCAGGGTTAGGCAAGAAACACACTTATAACATCAAAACTTACTTGAATTGTTTAAGCACCCATGTAATATATCTTTTGGAATGTGGCTGTTGGTTTCAAGATGTTTTAATATACGCATATTAGAACACATGTGTATAATTACTAATAAAGTACTGAACCACCGTGTTCCTCGCCATTTTGCTAAAGCCCATGGTTCTAGACTGGACACGCTTAAAGTAAAAGCAATTGAGTTTGTCCCAAAAATTCTAAGAGGTGGCAATAGGTTAAAGACACTCTCACAGAGAGAGTCTTATTGGATAGTCACCCTGGATAATCTGGCTCCTAAAGGTCTCAATGAGGGTTTCGATTTAACCCCTTTCCTGTAGATTTAAAGTTGGTCCAATAGTGTTTTAAGTCTGTCTATAATGAACCTTATCCTGATTATTGACTGCCCTAGACATTGCGTCCTAGCAACTTTAATCACAAATGTAATTTTGTTATTCCTAATATAAATTTATGCTTATGTTAATCGTTTTAATCTTGTCTTAAATTTTAATCAAGTTCTATATGCTCAAAATGATTTAGTCTCAAATTTGCGAGTGGTCTTTTTCATATTGACTCTTTCATAATTCGTTATTTTATTACTCTAGGTGCAAGGTCTATAATTAGCTCTATTCCCGTTTAGCTATTTAGTTATATTTCCTTGTCCTCCTATGGCAGCCCCGACCACCTGGGTTAGACCTTCCCACCTGGGCTCACAGGAAAGAGAAAAAGACACCTGGCAGCCTATATAACCTCACTTCCTCCTGCCTTCTGTGTCTTTTTTTCTTTCCTGAGGGCCATACAGGAAGGTTTTTTAGCTAGGGCTCCCCCGCTGCTTACCTGCGTTCCCCCGCCGCGTTCTCTGCCTCACTGTCGGGGAAGGAGAGGAGAGTGCACTCTGAGGCCGTTGTAGGACGTCCCTGAATGAGAGGACGGCCAGACGCGACGTCACTGTACGCAGGGAAGCCCTGCTATGCGCAAGCCCGAGTTAATCCACAGTGTAAAGCGGGCTGACGTCACCAGAGCGCGCCGGACAGCGTTAAAGGGACAGGCAACACGTGGATCCCTTGCTGTATCCTCAAGCTGTGTCTGCAGTTCGCTTTGGCGCCAAGCAGTTCCACAGCTATGGAAGAAAGCAGCTCTATGGCTAAGAAGTCTGGGTGAGCCCTATGCTGAGCATAGTGAATTATTATGTTTTTTTTTTAATTTTTTTTTAATTTATTTAGTTTATGCTTATTGTGTTTATATCATAGGTCTGAGTCTAGTAAGACTTTAAAGTCAAGGCACAAGAAAGCTCATGTTTCGAAATGTTCCATGTGTGATTCTCCGTTACCAGACAAAATTAAAGGGACAGTATGTGACAAGTGTAAACCTGAAAATCAGTTGTTGCCCACACCGTGTTTAACTCAACTTATATCTATGATGAAATCTGCCATGTCTGAGACTTTCATAACTAAGGAAGATTTGAAACAATTTTCTTTAAAAAGACCTAGGTCTGTTCACAGCGATCATTCAGATTTATCAGAGGGGGAAATACCGGAATATTCCCAGGAAAAATCGGAATGGTCTGAGCCTGAGTCAGAGGAGTCTCAGAAAGAATCAGATTTTAATCCGGATTTGGTCAATAATTTAATTAAACTTATTAACAAATCCCTTAATATTGAGGAGTCTCAAGAGCAATTAAAACTGCAGGATATGTTATTTAAAGATTCTCGCAGAAAGAACAAGGTGTTTCCACTTTTTCAGCCTTTAAAGGATATAATTATGGATGAATGGAAACATCCAGAAAAGAGAATTTCTGTGCCTAACCGTATGAATAAAATGTATCCCTTTTTATCTGATGATGTAAAAAAATGGGAAGAGGTGCCTAAGATTGATGCGGCAGTTATTATCATCAACATACTTTTATTAACTTCCTTCATAAATCCTGACATTTGTTTAAATAACAATTTAAAAAAATTCTATTTCAACTTAAAACATAGATTACTGTAGAATCCTTTTCGCTCTCTATATGTCCTGTACGGTGCAACAGTTCCTGAGAGGTTATCTCTTAAATACAAATATTCTTTTCTAAAGAAGTGAATTACTATTTGTCCACTCAACATACAAAAAGTCTGAGACTGACAATAAATAGTTTAGAATATAGTGATAGATATCGACTCATCTACAACAAATGTTTTATTTAATAGGGGCCCTTGTTTTAAGTTAAGCTTAGTGAAACTTACAGTATATTTTGTATTCATAATAAAATTCACACCTTGTGAAATGGAGCATAGTTTTTTGCAGCTGATGACAGTGTGTCAGATGTTTTATTCTGACATGTTGAGAAAACGCGCGCAATTCATGTCGGAGTTGCAGGATACTCAACGCCATTATATGCGCAGAAGGAGAGCGTACACCAAAGCCATGCAGCTGTCCATTCTGCGCTTCACAACGCACAGTAGCAGGAGATTGTGGTCCAGTTAGCGGTGTCATGCTGAAGCTTTCTGGGCAACAGTTGAAGCGTTTGAAGAGGACCAGTGGATTGCACACTTCCGGATGTCCCGTGGGACCTTCCAGTATGTGCTGGATGCCATCTCTCCAGTGCTGACCAGAAAGACCACAGTTTTACGGATCTCCATTCCACCCTGGAGGAGGCTAGCCATTGTCTTGTGGTGGTATGCAACCTCCAGGGAATATTGCACGATGTCATGCATGTTCGGAGTTGGGATTTCGACCATCTGTAACCTTGTGCGTGAGGTGATTGAGGCTTTACTGGAAGCACTGTATCAGCGCGTGATCTGCTTGCCTGAGGGAGAGCGTCTGGATGCGACCATTGCTGGCTTCCTGAGACGCGGATATCGACAATGTGCTGGAGCGATCGATGGGTCACACATCCCCATCAATGCCCCTGCGCAGAATCCGGCGGATTACCACAGCCGGAAAAGTTGGCATTCCATTGTCCTCCAGGCTGTAGTGGACCACAACTATTGGTAAGCATAATTTACAATGATAACTTTAATTATATGTAGTGCAATGGAATGCTAAAGTTATACTATGTTTATCTTCACAGATGTTTTTGTCGGATGGCCTGGACGTGCTCATGACGCCCACGTCTTGGCAAACTTCGAACTCTACAACCTGGCTGAGGAGGTTACTTGTTCCCCAGAGAGGTAATTTTATTTATTATTATATCCCCTGACTATATCCCATGCTATTATATGTCCCTGTCCCCCCTATACCTGAGTATATCCCCTGCTATTATATCCCCCTGCCCCCCCTATACCTGAGTTTGTCCCCTGCTACACAGAGCATCCATATATTTAAAAACTAAACTTTTACACTCTCTTCACTGAAGTCAAAGACTGTCAATGGAGTGGAGATCTTGGTGCACCTTATCGGTGATGCTGCATATCCGTTACCTCGATGGCTGATGAAGGGCTATACCCCGTCAGCTGTTCGTCGGTTGCCTACCATATCCCACGCAAGTATTATCCCTATACAAGTGCACTTTTTTTGCCCTAAATACCATCATTAGCAGACACAGATTTGCTATTAGGGGACTGTTCTCAATTTATTTGTTTGGCTTTTTCATATTCTATCACTCAGGACTCTCTGGATGATTTAGGGTGCACCCTCCACATTTTTTCATTGATGATTTGCCAGAGACTTTGTGTATGAAAAGAACTACTAGTTCCCCATATTTCACTCTATATCCTTTACTGAGCAATCTGTGGCTCACTGGGTGGCTAATTCACCTTGAATATATCACCTGTCTAAGCTTTGGAAACGCTATCTATATTGCACATGGTTTTCCATGTATGTGTGGTTTTGTTTACTACTCTATAGAATTGTTGTTTTTAATTGTAAAATGTTGACTGTCAGCTTATCTATTTCGAAAAAATATTAATATATTTTAAATTGTGAGTTTTTTTGGTATAATTTGAATAAATTATCTGATATCCTCCTAGCGCTTCCTTTTTCTTTTTACTATTATAAAAAGAGACTCACTTTTTTCAAGCACTGCAGAATATACATTCGGCTCATCATTTATCATTGAAGTGTCCGTTGCGCTGGACTCCACCTCACTGTCATCATCGTCAAACATTAAGGGTGACGAAGGCCTGGATGGCTTGCTCGATGATTGAAAACTCTGCTTGTGGCCCGAAATGGATGATGAAAGTGCTATTGGATTACAGGATACAGTGCTACCGAATATTGATGTACATAATTCATAGAATTGCCACTGTATTCTTCCACTTCCACTTTTTTTGTGTTCATCATGAACTTTATTAAAATGCTTCTTTAACGCTTTCAGCTTGTTCACGACCTGCTGTTGTGTCTTTATTATCCCTCATTCCTCCAGCTTCTTGGATATGTTGTGATATATTTGTGCATCCTTGACTGTGCCTGATATTTGCTCCTTAACTGCTTCCTCGCCGCGAATATTCAGGAGCTCCACAATCTCGTCCTCCCGCCAATGCGCCATCTTGAGATCTGAGGAAAGGAAACATCTCCCCAGTCCTTTGCCAGTGTGTTCTGTCCCACGATGCTGCTGAATCACATGAAACAGCATCATATTGTGTGATCTGATTTTTAGAACAGGCAAATTTTTTCAAATTACGATGTCCTGATGTCTGCAGAAAATTTGAGTGTGAAATGACATCCGATCTTCACTGCAACCATTCTTGTTTGTCTGAAACATGTAAGAAAATGTTAAAATAAATGGTATTAAAAACAAAAGAAAAACCAGTGGAGCTCACAGTATATACTGACAGACGAGTTGCGTAACCTAATGTACATAAGTCATCTGACGTTATTAGTCATGGATCTGGTCTGATGTTTCAGATGATCTGTTGAAGGAGGAGGAGTCAGCAAAGAGTTGTTTTTCGGCTTCCTCTATTTCGAATGACATCTGTTTTATAATTTTTTTCAATTAATGGGTGCTACCATTTTTTTTTATTAAGCAAACCGTTTTCCTGGCAGCGCTAGACACACCCATGGGTAGAGCTGTGCACAGGACACATCTCTTTGGTAGTAAAAGATACACCCCTTTGGCAGTATAGGACACACCCCTTTGGTACAGTGCCTTGATAGTACTATCACAATCTACCTGGTGTGCATTTGCAAAAACTGGCAACCATGGTTTAATTAGAAAGCAAAAACACGAAATTACTGTTGAAATTATGGACTGCAATGAAAAGGTGAGTAAGGACTAAAATGTGAATCAACTTTATCAGTGTTTTACAGTTATCTCCGCTTGTGAATATAATATACAGATAAGTAGTGTATCTTGCACTGACAGGAAAGTATATTGAATTCTGCTGCTTGATGTAACTGCTGTCCTGGTAATCCATATGTAAATAGGAACAAATGGTGAAATTATTTCTGATTAGTTCACATGGTGGATTTCGAACATAAAAATCCTAGCACACACAGATGAGGACAAGACATATCATTGATATAACTATCACAACAACCTATTTCTAATCCTAAAAGCTTAAACCCATCTCTGTCTGAACATTTCCGTATGACTAGGTCATGTGCTGTCTCATTTTAAAATTCTGTCTAAGAAGACATTTGTAAATTGTTAGCAAATGTCAGTCGATTCTTTAAATAACGATGTAGTTAGACAAACCCGTCTGTTGTACAATTAAAATCACTGAGAAATCTGCAATGTAAATAGTATTACACTTCTGTAATAAGTTTATATGTATACACTCATGATTTATATTATTATATAAATACAAAGGGAAATACAGTTAGATCCAATGTAATGAAGCATTTTATTACAAGTGATCAGTTTTAGCTTTAAGTACTGTGCCTGTATAGGATGATATATATATTTTGGATAGTGGTCACTAGGATGCTGTATGTTTTGGGTGGGGGTCATAAGGTCACTATAAATATTATGTAAGTAGATGCTGTATTTGCTTGGAACTGTTTTATATAATACTTCTTCTTGTACTTAATTGGCAATACATAACCCTGCCCCCATATCATATATTTTGCACTTCTTTTGTAAGGTTCTTTATTCTGTACTAATCCAGTTTACAGATTTTTGACCCCACCAATACTTGATCCCACCCACATGTGACTGCTTGCAGATTTCCCAATCTGCCCCTGTCTGGACCCTTTGTGGCGCCTTATAAACTAAATAATAATAATAAATAATAGTCATTATCATCATCATCATCTCTCCCAGAATGTCCAGAGACTTCTGAATGTTGCACAGTGTTCCTGGACACTTGAGAACCAATTCTCCCACATATGCCCCACAGTGAGACTGAAGGTTGTGGACCATAGCATTTAGTGTTGCAGGCAGGGGGCAGAACTACCATTGGTGCAACAGGTGCAGCGGCACCAGGGCCCATGCCGATGCAAGGGCCCACAGCCGACATCACCGCAATGCCAAAGCTCCCCAACGGGTTACCTGGGATATCAGAGGGCCAAAGCATAATTTATACACTTGGGCCCACAACTCACTAGTTCCACCTCTGGTTGGGGGTAGGGTTTGATAATGCAGTTAAAAGTCATCTATTGGCAAGTGGATTGATCTGCATTATCCCAGAAGATATATCACAACATGGTATTATAGGGTTTAATTTGTCCGTGTAGTTTCACTTCAAGCTTACTTTTATTTCTGATAAAGACATCTATTGAAACCACTGGAAATGAAAAGGTTGCCGTACCTAAGATTTATGATGAAAGTGTAAGAGTGAACATTTTTAGCTGAGAAGTTGTTTTAAAGTCATACTGTATTTTACCAACTTAGATTTATACCTTTGTAAATTAACATTGAAGCTGGAATCCTTCCAGTTTCTAATAAAGTAGAGTTCTGCTCAGACTGACCTTGGCAAAGCTGTATGTTAGTTCCAAAACTTATAAACACTAAGATGCGTTATACAGAAAATCAGTGCAGACTTTATTTTGAGAGCCATGTGAGTAGGACATAAAAAACACGAAACCACCAATTTAATTAGTTGAACTTTCTGCAGTAGCATATACAGGAAAGAATTCAATTTTATGCTGTAAATATCCTGGTTAGCACTGTCATTATCCCAGCCAAATGCAGCAACCAATTAGGAAACAAAATGATTTAGCTACGAAGCAGAGACACCACAGGCACCGATTGGTATGTGTTACATGACATCAGTGGCAGCTGAAGATGAACAAAATGGAATAGAGTCAAGCACACATTAGCATCACTTGAAGTGATTAAAAATTTAATTTACAGGTATGGAAATATTTAAATCCCAAAGTGCCTCTCCTAAAAACCTCATATCACCAGCATTCCAGTGACCTTACCCCCACCCGAAAAAGAGAATATCTTAATGACCGCTCACTACTACAGAGAGAATACTAGTCACTTCCACTGCATCCTCATGACCACTATCGAATGCAGACAACATCCTAGTAACCAAAACCCAATTCTGACAGCATCCGAGTAACTAATACCAATACAGAGAGTACCCTAATGACCAATAACTAATACTTAGAGCATCCTAGTAACCACCATCAAATACAGAAAGCATCCTAGTTACCACCACCCAATACAGACAGCATCCTAGTGACTACCATCAAGTAGATTGGGAGCTTTCACAAGCATCCCTCTATCTTTTTGTCCTCCATTTCCTCCAATCAAGTTTATGCCCCCTCTGCATTGATTCTTTGTGCTATTATTTTTACCATGCCGTGTTTATGATTACTGAATATTCATGTTATGTCTATGTACATTACCTGTACGGTGCTTTGGACCCTCTGTGTCCCTTATAAATAAATGTTAATAATAATAATAATAATAATGGATCCACAAAAAATAACAATAGCCCAATTACACGCACAACAGGCCAGATCCAGAACTACGGACTAGCGCTGATCGTATTTACGCACAGAGTAAATACTATGCACTCCCCTCAGTCGGCTGTAATTTCACTGCCTTACGCCTGCTGAGTCCTACCTTAACTTTTGTAATCGTAACTACGGCAGGACGTAACTATGCAATGGTCGTAACTACGTAACCCAGCCCATACTGTACGATTTAAATGCCTCCCCCGCCTACATTCCGTAACTGGAGCGTATTTATGGCTAGCGTAATATAGGCACGCCCATTAGGCCGTAATTACGCAAATGTTACGGGTGACCTATTTTCAATTATGGCCGCCATGAGTTATTTACAGCCAAAATTACGCTTACGGCTGGCGTAAATACATCTGCGGGCGTAGTTCTGGATCTTTCCCAATGTGTGTAAATGGGCTGTATGGAGGGGAGGGTGCAAATGTTACATACAATGGGATTTAGGATCAAAGGGATTGGGCTACCCCACTCCCCACCAAGGTCAGGATTATCCACAATTATATTTATATCACCCAACAAAAAAAGCATCCTATTGACCGCCACCCAACACAGAAGCAACCTAGTAACCACCACACAATACAGACAACAACCTAGTGACCACCACCACCAAATACAGAGAGCATTCTAGAAACCACAACCCAATACAGAAGGCATCCTAGTGTCCACCACCCAATATAGAAAGGATACTAGTTATCAGACTCCAACACCAAAAACAGCTAATTTTTCTCAATACAAAAGAGGGTTTGCTGGGTGACCTCAAAAGACTAGTAACCTAATGAGATATGTCTGTGTTAGTTCTATCCACCCAGACTTCAATGTAATTGAATAATGCATTATCGATTTGTCCATCATTGAGGATATACCCTCTGTGGTGTTTAGGCACTACTGTCAGAGTATTCTGACACTTGTTTTACAACTACCAGCATAGCCTAGCAAACCAGAACTGGGCACAGCTTGAGTACAGGCTGAGTTGGTTGACATTATAGAGGGCAGTTGCTAACATGGACAATGAGCATTGTATACAAGTTTAAATAAATAATTCTAATTCTTCTTATTTAAAGATTAAAAATATAAAATGCAGTTCCATTTACTATGGTAAATGGGTGTCTACAGTCAATGCATTTATTGGACTAACTTTAAATGAGTCCCTAATTGTATAGAAGGATTGTACTGCAGTATAAATAACCCAAATATCTTATCATCCTATTTGCAAAGGGCATTTCCAGTTACAGGTAACATTGCTAACAATGGGCTGGATCCAGACTTAAGTAATTGCTTGAAATTAGTTACTCCTGGGCTAAACCATACTGATTGCAGTGGAGTCATATTTCATCTGTTGCAAACAGTATTAGACTTGAGAGGTGATGTTTCCTATCCCAAGTCTAAATAACAGTGTGATAGTAAAGCTGGTCAGTATCTGTGTGCAGTAAGCAATTCAAAGATATATCCCTGCAGTGGCGAGAGAAAAATGTTAAAATGTGCAAAAAAAGTAAAATTTTGAAAAAGGGGTGTGGCTTCGTGGGTGCCGTGAAAGGGGCATGGCCTAGCGGCCATGTGGGGTAGACTGTCATGGAGGATGATGATTCTGGCCTGTGCTGCAATAGGAAAGCAGGTGAGTGCTTAGGTACTGACACAAGCTCTGGTCCATCGTGTAATGTGCTCTACTAATGCATTGTTTACTGCTATTGCTATTAGATCTGTTCCTGCAATATAAAATTAATATTTTAATATGTAAAAGAAGTAAATGATTAATTACTTAAAAATATCAAAAACAGGACTTGTTAACAACACAATTCCTTAATGTAGATTTATTTTATTTTTATTATTTTTAAATCTACCTGATAATCTTCTTGCTTTCACAAAGAACGTTAATGGACGTCTTAGATATTACGACAATATTATAATTTTACATATGTTTTTTACATTATATTAATTAGCTCTTTACAATTTTAAACAGTACTTCAACATCTGCTGCATCACAGTCTACAGCTTGAACAGGGCGGAGCTTATTTGTCACGTTTTCGGGCTCCAAAATGTTGGGAGATTGCTAATATACCCCACATGTATTACATATATGGGAAATCCCCCTTTCAAAATCCTGCGTTTGCCACTGCCCTGCATGCAAAGAATAAAATTAACTTGACTCCCCCTGCAATCAACATGGTTTAGCCCAGGAGTAACTAATTTCAAGCACTTAAGTCCATGGTTGCCAACTCTCCCTGAATATCAGGGAGTCTCCCTGAAGAGCAGGTGATCTCCCTGACTCCCTGAAGTATAGGGCAATCTCCCTGATGCTGATCCAGTTACAGAAGTCATTGCGGTATGATGACAGAATTTAGAAATTGTGTCCTATTTCCTTGCATTAAGGTCTATGGAGGTGGCAGATGAAGAAGTCATTGATCTCCTATACACAGTATGCATGATTCAGAGATGCGATTTCCACGGCACTTAGGAGCGTATATTTAAGATCCTAGAA
>WWET01000795.1:259848-276583 GCA_011038615.1 Limnodynastes dumerilii | reverse complement strand
ACAT
Organism: Limnodynastes dumerilii; assembly: GCA_011038615.1. Classification (NCBI taxonomy): domain Eukaryota; kingdom Metazoa; phylum Chordata; class Amphibia; order Anura; family Limnodynastidae; genus Limnodynastes; species Limnodynastes dumerilii. Next base: position 276,579 of record WWET01000795.1, on the reverse strand, counting down.
GAGGGCTGGCTTGTATCCTAGCAAGCAGCCGGGCCAGCCCTCATGTAAACCGCTGCGGCCAGGAGAGCATGTTTAAAAGCATCCAGCCGCCAGCGACGCGACAGACCGTGCGTCCCTAAACAATTAACGGCAGTGCGGCCCAGCCCGCCACTGACTGAGCCCACTGATGTGATAGAATCCCCATAGCAATTTAGGGATCTGCTTTTGCAGGGCATCCATGAGACCAGCAACCACCAAATGTAAACCGCTGCGGCCAGGAGAGCATGTTTAAAAGCATCCAGCCGCATGGTCAGCGACAGACCGTGCGTCCCTAAACAATTAACGGCAGTGCGGCCCAGCCCGCCACTGACTGAGCCCACTGATGTGATAGAATCCCCATAGCAATTTAGGGATCTGCTTTTGCAGGGCATCCATGAGACCAGACTGCCAACCACCAATGGACTTATGATAGTCATGTAAAATGGAAAAGGTTCTGTTGTCTAGATTAGTACACAGAGAAAGGGCTGGCTTATACTGTATATTGTAAGGCGCTGCCCTCTATTAGAAGGTGTTATTACTTGGGATGAGTTGTAATGCTTTACAATGTGCAGGACACAAAATCACCCATGATCCAATCTGAATGTTCGCAAAACAAAGGAAAAAGGGATTGAAAGGTTCAATGTACCAACCCCCTGTACTCCAAATTCAATTGCATGTTGCGTTAGCCTTACCTACCACTGATGTGACTAGATCACCCCCTTAAATTCCCAGTGCTCTCATTTTATTAACAAGGCACAAATAATATAAAATTCTACAAACTTCTTAAATGAATATGCAAACTTAATTACAAATGATATTTAAAAAGTCATACATAATAATCAATAATAGGTTCAATTTAAATAGCAGGTTCATAGAAAACAGTTAATATGGCAATAATACCAATTGACTGCTTACTTAAGTAACTGATGTTAGCTGGGACCAAAGGAAAAAACAACATTCCTAAACTTGCTTGAAATGGAGCAGATGGCAGGATTTGTGTGTAAAGACGCACAGATTGGTAAAACACTGTTAAATATCACAATAATAGCAAAGTTGGCGACTATCCTGGACTCCTGAGCCGGAAAATCTCCAGCAAGGGACTTGAAGCTCGTGGGTTCAATGAAGTCCTGCCGCTCTGCCTGGCAACACTAGTTTACTAGTGTTGCTAGGGACAGAGAGGGACTTAATGATACAAATTGCGTCATCTAGCCCCACTCCCATCCCTATGAAACCCTGAAAGTGGTATCTGATAGTCAGGGGGCGGGATTTAATGTCACAATTTGCATAAGCCCCGCCCCCTGTATGCATTTATGGCTTTCCTCCGGGATCTCCCAGAGGGAAGCTTTGAAAAGTCGGCAATCCTGAATAATAGGTACTTACAGAGGGGCAGAGCTAAAGAAACCCAGGCTTCATCCTCCATCTAGCACATGATTGCTGACTATCCTGGAATTTTCGTGTCTCCAGAACTTCAGGCATTGTTTCCACTATCCTTGGAAAGGAAATCTCCTGCAATGGGCTTGAGACAGTGATTTAATGCAAATCAGTGCCTTAAGTCCAGCGCCCCTACCAAAATTGTGAGTCATAGCATTACTAAGGATGTGGTGGGGCTTGATGATGTCATCAAGCCCCACACCATCCTTAGTAATGGTGTAGATGGTAGCATTGATATGCAGGGTTTGGTACTTCAGGCCGTGATTTGCCTAAAATCAGGGTGGCAGACTTTCCCGTAATATCTGGGAGACTCCAGAAATTTGGGCCGTTCTCCCAGTATCCCGGTAGAGCCGGCAAAACTCCAGTATTCCCCAATACCCAAACAATCTCCAGTGTAATCCCTAGAGTTACTAGGGATGGGCAGGACTTGATGATGTCATCAAGTCACGCCTACCCCTTTAACACCTGAGATCACATGTGTGATTGACAACAGGCGGGACATAATTATGCGATTTGCATAAATTGCATCATTAAGCCCCACCTACTCCCAGTAAGCTATGGCTTCCCTCCGGGTTCTCCATATAATCATTTTATCAAGCACCCCCATACTGCCATTTCTTTTGAGGGGGCCAGCAGAGTAAACCACCAACCTGTCAGCTTCTGGAAAGTTAGTTATATACAATGCTCACGCACTAATAGACTGCGTGATGAGCGCTGTTTATGCTGACAGCTTCTGGGTTTAGGGGCTCTTCTGGGCCCTGTAACAGCTGCACCCTTGCACCCACATTAGTTACACCCCTTTTTACACATCAGGACCCTCGTGTCCATTGGTATCTACTGGTTTCATTTCCTTTTCAGTCTGTTGGGTGAATTTAAGGTATTAAATGTAAGAATAGTGCTCATATAATTTAAGTAAAAAAAATAAAATTAAACAAACTATTCTTTGTCAGATATTTAGGACAGCACAACTTTCTATTCATTCCAGGAAGTTACTATTATCAGCCCTATCTTTACTATAATCCCTTTATCTCCTTACATGGCTCCCCTGTCAGTTTATTTATGTTTGGTAATACCTTTTCAATACCCTTTCTTAAGGGGAGTGGGATGTGGGTGGTATTGTAGCTTAGAACCAACTTGTAAGCAATGTGTTTGATATGACACAGGTCAGGATCTAAGATATGTCAGGGACCAGGAAGAGGAGACGATGGTTCTAATTTTGTCCACACACCACATTTTGTGATACGATATAGCTACCTCTAGTGTGCATATTTTAAACGCTAATAATGTATGACAAGCGGGATCAGATGCCCAAGTTTTGCAGCAAAAGAAATCAACTTATATATATAACATATATAATAAACATCAACATCAAACAAAGTATATATAAAATAGGTAACAACCTTCAAAAAAAAGCGCTAGAGGTGAAATAGGAAGAATCTTATAAACAGCAGCTTCTAAAACCAAAGAGAAGTCCAAAGAGAATTTCTCATAAAATAAATCACATAAATAATTTCTGGTAAAGAAGGCAGCGTATATAATTGTCCCGGTAAAAAGTTCAGTTCATATGAAAAAATACCTAAAACAAAAAATAGTAAGGTCCAAAAAAGAGTCCAATTGGAGTTCTATATACTTCAATGTCCTTCCATCATTTCTCCAGAATTGGAACACAGATGGAACTGAACTGGCTGAACTTTGGACGTCCTCTCTTTCCAGCCAGGCTCCAGAAACATGTCTCCCCCTTGGTAGGAGAATCTGCTCCTTTATTTATGTTATTAGTTTATTTATTGTGTTTTATGTGATTTTTTTATATACCAGTAAAAGTGAATTTTTAACCCTTTACCTGGATGGCATTTATTAATACATAATCCAGTAGGTGATATAAATGTTGCTTAAGTTTGGGAATTCACACTTGTTTTCTTTCCCATACGTACTCCCTGGATTTAGGATCTAATTCTGGAGAAATGGTGGAAGGACATTGATATATATAGAACTCCAATTGGACTCTTTTTTGGACCTTACTATTTTTTGTTTTAGGTATTTTTTCATAATGAACTGAACTTTTTACCAGGACAATATACATTTCTTATATTTTTAATTTTTATTTTTTAACTGTATGCCGCTTAACTAGTTATTATTTATTTATTTTTTATACGCTGCCTTTTTTACCAGAAATTATTTATCAAATAAAGTATAAACTATGTCAATATTGCAACAACAAAAAAATCGGATCTGGTGGCACGCAACATATTTTCAATTACAAAGTCTGTAAGCCTGGTGCTGTAGGGACTGAAGTTGTGGTTACTTTAAAGTTTGAATGAGGTGCCAATCTTCCTTTTGTTTCAACTAGAGTATATAGAACATAGCATATAGTATAGCACAGTGTTGGCTAACCTGTGACACGCCAGGTGTTGTGAAACTACGAGTCCTAGCATGCCTTAACTGCAAAAGTATAGCATATACCTGACAAAGCATGACGGGAATTGTAGTTTCACAACACCTGGAGTATCATAGGTTAGCCAACACTGGTATAGCAGCCTTTTTTACCAGAAATTATTTATCAAATAAAGTATAAACTATGTCAATATTGCAACATAAAAAAACGTATCTGGTGGCACGCAACATATTTTCAATTACAAAGTCTGTAAACCTGGTGCTGTAGGGACTTAAGTTGTGGTTACTTTAAAGTTTGAATGAGGTGCCAATATTCCTTTTGTTTCGACTAGGGTATATAGAACATAGTATATAGTATAGCACAGTGTTGGCTAACCTGTGACACGCCAGGTGTTGTGAAACTACGAGTCCCAGCATGCCTTAACTGCAAAAGTATAACAGATACCTGACAAAGCATGATGGGAATTGTAGTTTCACAACACCTGGAGTATCATAGGTTAGCCAACACTGGTATAGCATATAATGTGTGAGGTAGTGGTCGAAGTGGAAATTTAGAAGTGGCAGTATGAAAATATAGAAATAATAGAAGTGAATGGAGGTTTAAAGCTTTTCAATGAAATTCGTGGGAGAAGTGACGGTGTGAAATACCCCCGTTTACCTCCTCACCTTGAGCCCAGGTGTGAGGGATGAATGCACCACATAAATGGTTGAGGCTGCAATTTTTTTTATTTATAGTACATCTCAATTCTCAAATGACATAAAGGGAGACAGTGAGACAATATTCTCGTGCATTACCTTTTTTATTAAGAGATTAAAAAGAAAAATGACACTCACATTAGTGCCAGCATTTCAAACTAGGCCACAGGTAACCCATGGACAATTTTTATTCTCACACAGGATTAAAATGTCTGAATCATGGGGCATTCCAACATTCAACTAAATAGGTCCATGGCCTATGTCACAAAACATACCAAGAAAGGCCAGAGGAACTAAACATGTATAGCTTGGAGCAGAGAAGGGAGAGGGGGGACATGATAGCAGCTTTCACCGACTAGAGGAGGGGGCATTTTTCAGAGGAAGAGGTGTAATAGAACACGAGGGCATGAATATAAACTGGAGGGCGGTAGATTCAGAGGAAATGTGGGGAAAAATGACTTCACTGAAAGGGTGATAGATAAGTGGAATAGCCTCCCATCTGAGGTGGTTGAGGTAACACAGTAGAACAGTGTAAACATGCTTGGGATAAATATAAGGATATCCTAAATCTCAAACTAAATTGAGGGTAAATAGGGTCTAGGGTCAGTATAGTTTTAAATAACCAACTGGGCAGACTGGATGGGCTATGTGGCTCTTATCTGCCGTCACTTTCTTTGTTTCTATGTAATGGGTGTGCCAATACTTCGAATCCAGATGTGTATCGTCCTCCCCTGCTGGATGGGTTATACAGTGGTTTGGGGCTAGGGATTTGACTTGAGGGCATTCAGTTGCCTTTTCTTCAATTCTTTAATTCCGGGTGTCCTGAAGTCCAAATAGTTTGATCCAACATTATTCCCCAGAGAACCGTCCATTCCTAAAGTAGAAAAGGTCCATAAGAAACTGAATGTCATCATTTCTAAATGTATAGCTTCAAAAGGGGGTTTGCATACCCAATCCAGATCTGGCTTTCAATCTGGCCCACCTGTATAGGAAGGATGTGGTATGCCTAATGGGTAAAAGAAATCATATTTTCATTTAGGACTTGATAATGACCTTGCAACGGGCTTAGGGGGTGTTATGTGGAGCGGTACGTATAGCTCAAAAGGAAAGAGTTGTTGGTGGTCAAGAGGACACACCTCACAGTTGGCTTCCGGGGTTTGCCACCTGCTGGAGTTGGGCTGTTTATTTTAGTTATAACCCCTCCTTCTATTGGTGCCACCTGCTATGCAAAATCTATACCAACAGGATCAGTTTTATGACCCTACAATTAATAACCTATGCCCCCTTTTTGAACCACAACACAAGCCACTGAGGGGCAGATTAAGAGTTTGGGAGTAAGGGTAAAACAAGTTTACATCTCGACTAAACCATTTTGCAGAGTAAGGGGAGCTAATTCATTGTAAAACTTTATCATGCAGGGAAAATACTTTACTTTTGCATAGAGATGTGAAATACTTCATAGCTTTATGTTTAATCTATAAATTAGAGTTGAATTAAGAAACATCAACTCTCAATTCTAATTCTGCTTTCACAAAATAAATTCTCTTTCCATTGCAGCCTGGTATTGCCTCCCCTTGCAGTTCAACCTGGTATTGCTCAGGTCTACACTTGCACCTAAAAAAAAAAAAGGTGTAAGTGTAGCTCTGAATCAGCCCCTGAGTCTTTACTTAATAAGGTGTGTGAATGAGACCTTAGCCATTTGCTTGTTTATTAAAATAGCAGTGATAGCAAACTGTGCATGTCCAAAGCTGGCAACCTCTCTACATTGTACTGAATATTTGTAATCAACGACATAATATGCTGGTGCTTTTTTTTCCCAACTGTTAAGAAATATTAATAATAATGGTCCGAATCCAGATTTAAGTACATGTGCTGTGAAATTCTTCAGCAGCGCAAACAAAGTGACGCCAATGCGATCCTAAATCCTGTACTCACGAGAATGATTAACTCCCCTGGTACATACGGTGCTTCCGTACCCAGAACCCTATTTTAACTCTTACATAGCCATTCCACGTAATATGGGGCTAGTGCATAAGGAAAGATCACATGTAAGTGCTTAACCAAGCCCTTATTACACTATTTAAATAACTCCCCGTCCCACCATGGATACACGCTATATGCATGGCGGATCAGCACAGAATCAAGGATCATTCGTAGTCCATTCCGATACATAAATATGTACATATAATTGCACACACAGTATGTACGCATTCAGAATTCGTATATTGCCTCTTTGCGTAATTATGGATCTGGCACAACAATAATAATTACAATAATAATAATAACAACAACAACAACAACAACAACAACAATAATAATAATAATAATAACAATAATAATAATAACAATAACAATAATAATAATAACAATAATAACGATAATAATAATAACAACAACAATGGGTAGATCCAGAACAACAATAATAATAATAATAATAGTAACAATAATAATAACAATAACAATAATAATAATAGTAACAATAATAGTAACAATAATAATAATAACAATAATACGTAGTTTTCATCTTACGTACGTTGTTTTAAGAATTGAGCTACTACACATGCGTAGTAGCTTATTTACGCTATGTACCATTTCTGTACGTAGATTGCGTAAGCGCGGTCTAAAGACCGCCATTACACAGTCTACGTACCAATAATAATGATAATAAATACAATTTATATCTATGCAGAAACTCCCTGGTGTTGATGTATTTCTCTTTGAATTTCATTCACCTACTTTAATGTATTAAAATAATTTCACTCCACACTGATTTTATGCTCTTAAAATTTTTTGGCAGCATTATTAGCAATAAACAATCCTAATCTCTAAACGGTGGTGAAGTAAAGGCAGTGCAAGGTTACTTACATGTGTTTAATGTTGTACAATGAGCCTGAATGAAAGATACAATAGAATTGTCAGTATGAGGCTCACCCGCCAAAGTGAAACCTCAAACACATGCCAATTGCGTATAATACTAAATACCAAACCTACGAAATATTATCAATTGCACTACACTACTGAAACCATCAAAGCCAAAACCAAGCTGCCCAAGGCAACTACGTGATCAGTACAATACGTAACAATAAAATCGTAATTACATTTTTTTTATTTTTTTTATAGATGTAAACACAAATAGCAAACTACCTGAGTATGCATCTGCCTACCCGCCAGCAACAACAACTCATGTAAATCCAAGGGCTAGATTTACTAACCTGCAGAAAAGGAAAAGTGGAGATGTTGCCCATAGCAACCAATCAGATTCTAGCTCTCAATTTCCTATTACATACTAGAAAATGTCAGCTAGAATCTGATTGGTTGCTATGGGCAACATCTCCACTTTTCGTTTCCTGCAGCTTAGAAAATCTGATCCCTAATAACAAAAGACAGTAGGGTGGGGATGGGCAAAATTTACTGAGAGGATTCTGGAAATCTTCAGTCAACCAAATCCAGGGGAAAAGAAAGCTCTTGCTCCTCATCCCATTAAATAACTTTCTTGAATGTTAGGGAACACTTCCTCAGAAACAGGGGCGGAGCTACCATTAGTGCAACAAGGCTGACACAAAGGCCCACAGCCGTCCTCAGTGCACCGCGGAAGCTCCCCACCGGGTTACCTGGAATATCATCAGGACTATCATCAGGGTTTGCACCTGGGCCCACAACCTGCTAGTTCCACCTCTGCTCAGGAAGATTTTGAAATTTATAGTCTGCCATAACATCACCCTATCCCACTCAAGGAGCCAATCCACAAATTTGGGGTTTAATTATCTCTTCAGCCCACACTAACCCTCAAAAAAAATAAATGGTTTTGTGGGTACCACGGAAGGGGCGTGGCTTCTACTGACAAAGAGGAAGATGATAATGGCCAGTGCTGCAATAGAGAAGCAGGTGGGGGATGGTGAATAGGTCACGACAAATTTAGCAGTGCTTATGCACTGACATAGGCTCTGGTCCATTGTGTGATGTGTTCTACTATTGCTATTAGTTATGTACCTTCAATATAAAACTACTATTTTAATGTGTGAAAGACGAAACTTATCAATCAACTAAAAAAATATCAAAAACAGGACTTGTTACAGCCAATAACCAATGCAATTCCTTAAGGTAGAATTTTTATTACATGTCTTGGCAGTCAGATAGTACGACCATATTATCAGTATTGTCATTTTACATTTTTTTTTGTTTTCTAACAGCGCCATCATATTAAGTAGCTCTTTACAATTCGAAACAGTCCTTCACATCAACCTCTGCCGCATTACAGTCTAATTCCCTAACACACAAACATATTCACTCACAGGCTAATTTTTACCCCGTGCGGCTTGACAGTGGGGGCAGGGTGATAGCAGAGCTTGGGCGGGATGGGGGTGGAGCTTATATGTCCCGCTTTCGGGCTCTAAAATGTTAGTAGGTAAGCTTATATACCCCACATGTAATACACTCATTGGAAATCCCCTTTTCAAAATCCTGCATTTGCCGCTGGGATGGCCGGGGCTTGATGATGATACGATTTGCATCAAGCTCTGTCCCATCCCTAGTAAAAGAATAGTGTGACAGGCAGGAGGTGGAGCTTCAGGATGCGATTTGCATAAAATGACATTATGCAAATAATGGCATTTCTTTCTCCCTTTCGTGATTTCCCAGAGGGAAGACAGTAAATGTCACCATGTTTCATACTAAATATACAGATTCTGAGGGATAATGAGAGTTTATGCAAGTTTAATGGTGGTCATTTTGTTTTACGTATCCCAGAATTTAGGATGAGTGTTGGAAAGTAACACACAAATAAACAGAACAAAGTGAACTGAATGTGTTAAACATGCAGAAAGTCATAATGAGCCTTGTAATAACATGCTTAGATAGCCTTCAGCAGAATTATGGACATGCCAGCTGAACCGAAGAGCTTCCAAAAGACGTAAGCCTGCAATTTAATATGCCTCAACAAATGAAATACAAGAGACTGCTTATTGGTCTGCGCTCATAAGAGAGGATGTGTAGCCATCTAAATGATACATAATGCTAGAGAGAACACTTGAGACAAGTGAAACCTGTTTTATGATTCACAAGAAGTCAAATGAATGAATCAAGGCTAAGACAGAGCTGTTTAACACATGGAAAATCCCACTGGGGTCTTTAAAAATAAACATATGTTTCCCTAATGACATCATATTCCCATTATCTGTTTCATGCGGTAGTTTTCTAGGTTTTTTAAATAAGACGACAGGGAACAGAGGCAAAGTATGAAAAATAGATTGTATTTCTGTGCTGCTGGCTAATGTCTGTGATGTTTTAAACACATCGACAAGGAAATGTTCGACTTTGTTTGACTCTAGATTGTACTAACCAAAAGTATTCCGTCTGGCCAAATATATGTTTAGACAAAGGACAGTCACACTTTTCATTTCTAAATTCATATGTATTTTGTGCAAGATTGTTTGCTTTCAATTTTTTTTATTAATAAATATATTGTTTTGGAGACTGTGGGACCTCTGCCGGGGGTGAGCTCTTAATTTAAAAATACATGATATATGACTCAAAGTTGGGACTCTGAGTTTTAGAGTTAGGACCAAAACGGAGAAACCTTGTAAGTGGCTGGTGGCTTATCATATATCTGCAGATGTATGTAACTAACTCTCTGACTTTTATTTTAAAGATAGAAAGTTATGATTAGTTGCTGGGTAATTGCAAGAGTGCTGGGACTTCCTATTTGTATTTGTGTAAACTTTCCTTGCACCAACTGCTTTATATTACCATATAAATTGATTTGAGCAACCTCCATTTTGTGTGTTTGTTCTAAAGCATGTCTGGGATAGCAGCAGAGAGGGGGTGTTATTCTAAAATAGCTATTTTGGAGACTTGGGGACCTCTGTGGCCATTTTGTAGAAGACACTGGAGAAAAAAATCAACATCCAAAAGTTTAACAAAGGCCCTATTTCAAAGAGCCTTTTTGTACCAGGCCACAGCGAAGTGCCTGGGAAATTGATTGCTTCTGTCTCTCTGAGGAGAAGCAATTGATGATTCTCAAGACGAATATACAGTGGCGAATGGTAAGTTTCCCTTCTCCTAATTCTTACCCTAACCTTAACCCTCCCAGTTACTCTAACCCTAACACTCCCTTTCCATTACTCTAATCCTAACCCTCCCCTTACATTACCCTAACCCTTATCTGCCCACAGCCTGACCCTAAGACTCCCTTCCCTGCAGCCTGACCCTAAGACTCCCCTCCCTGCAGCCTAACCCTAAGACTTTCCTCCCCACATCCTAACCCTACGTCTCCCCTACACGCAGCCTAACCTTAAGTCTCGCTTACCCGCAGCTGAACCTTAAGTCTCCCCTACCCGCAGCCTAACTCTAAAACAGCCTAATCACCTGTCCAGTCGTTGCGGTGGGCCTGCAGTAGTGCGACGGGCAGTTTGCCAATGGGTAAGCATACTTACCCATTCATTAACTCACTTTGAGCTACTGATTTACTAGAGATTAAATAATGGTATTATTACACCCATTGGCAGAGTTGTAGCTGGGAATTTTAGCGCTGGGGTAAAAAAGGAAAAATGCTGCTCCCAACCTTAAGTTAGTAACCAGTTTAACCTTAAAAATAAACTAACTGGTGCCAAACTTCCTATACTAATGACCAATCGGTCACTAGAAGGCCCCCCTTTATAGTGTCTATGACGTCATAGATACTATAAAAGGGGACCCTCTAGTGGCTGAATGGTCATTAGCGACGGAACCCCAGAAGAGGAAGGAGGAGGATGCCTCATCAACACGCAGAAGAGGAGGAAGAAGATCTTCAATCAAGCAAGTAGACCGGATCTGCAATCAACAGGACCAGATCTTTTATAAAGATGGCCCGTTCTTCCTGCAACACGTCCAGATCTTCAAGCAAGCCATCCCATGATAGATGACTGCAGAACAGTGAGTTTATAATGCACTTTATTCTTTTTTACACTTACACCACACATCACACATAGGGTTTTTTTTACAGAGTAGCCATCTGTAGTTTAAATAATTCTAAGGGGGACGCATTATATACTTTAAATGTATGTTTTATACTGTAAAGAATGTTGATGTATTTTGTGTAGTGTTTTTTTGATGGCCTAAGCGTAGCATGGCATTAACCCATGCCATGCTGCTGTCGCTTATAGTACTATAAGGCACAGCATGGCCAGAAAAACATGACCATGTTGTGCCTTATAGTACTAGCAACAGCAGCATGATAAGGGTTTTTAGCATGGACAGCGATTTTTCCATGGGCAATCGCTGTGCTTTTAAACATAAAAGAACAGCGATTTCTCCATTGAAAAATCGATAAATATCAGCAGCGATGATAAATCGCCTGCAAAAAAACTCGGCATAGTGAATTGCACGATTTTTTGCAAAAAATCGCGGCAAAATCGCAGCGATAGCTGGCAATTCATAATCGCTGCCAAAAAGCGATTTTAGTAAATGAAACCCTAGGTGTTTCAAGAGCTGGATACTGTAGATAATATAACAATAAGGACTATTAAGATTTAAGCCTGTGTTCAACATAAACAAGTTGTTAAAGCATAACTCAAGGACATCTCTCTCTCTCTCTTTCTATTTCTTTCTTTCTTTCTTTCTTTCTCTTTTCTTTCTATCTTTCTTTCTTTCTTATCCAAGAACATTTTCCTCACGCATGATAAATAAAAAAGTTTAGAGAACTACATTATGTTGAATAAAGTGCATAGGACATAGGACAGATATTTATTGAAAATAATTTATTTACAGCTAACAAAATCCCCAAAAGCTTAATATTTGTTTTTCTTCATTATTGGGGTGGAGCCGATCCATGGAACAGAACCCTAAATACTACTCATGTCATGGAAATCTCAGGAAGATTATTAGCGGGAGATGGAAAGCAAATGCCTCGGACTGACACGTTGCCAGAACCAACTACTTTCATTTCTTAGAGTAGAGGATGTCTGTTTGATCATTTTATTTTAAAATTGTAGAGGTGTCAAAGAGTTTCCTTATGTCTAAACAAGTGTTATTAACTTCAATTATGGCTTCCAGATGGAGTACTGTGAAAGTCTTAGTGTGTTTCAAAGTACTGTATTTCATTTAGACTTTTTTTTGGAAAAACATACATACCAATTCATAACCTATTTCACTCTACTGATTTATAAGTTCTGCACCACTGTAAATCATTCCAAATATGTAATGCCATTTTATTGCATCAAAATTGTGTGGCAGAGAGCCTAGGTAAAGAATAACATAAATGCTATTTTCTACTGGCAAAAATAATGGAACTTAACAGGACTGACTCACACTTTAGTACAAGCATGAAGGGAAACTTGTAACTTTTTTGACCAAGAGGGAGGCATGGATGGCAAATAAAGTTCTCATGCTGCAATAAACCTAATTAAATACAATTATATTTGCAGAAATAATATAAAGCACAAGTGTGTACATGAATTATAAACTCACTGGCTCCTTTATATGCCAAAGCCAAGTATCAAGCACACATAATGCTTATAAATCTCTGAGAGAGGAATTGGCATTGACCTGGTTCCTGTAGCATATATTATTAAATTGTACTAGCAGGGCGGCCATTTTGTATACTTAGCCGATATTGACAAAAATGAAGCCTATCAATTTACTTAGAACTAGTTTACATACAGACTAATCAGACAAAATTGATTAAAAGTCTAATTCATGTCACTAGTTCATGGCGGATGTGGTTTACCAATATGATGGTCTTTTTTTGGGAAAGACCATCAAATGGCAGCTGAATGGAGAATTGTAGAAACGGCAGTGATGCGACTCCTGTCATGAAGTGATCCGCCAAAAGATAAGTTTTTTAGCTATCCCTTATCCTTAATCCTTTCCTAACCCTGGACCAGATTCACACTCAAGAAGCAGTCACTTCTTAGGTGCATATCAGGTGCATAGTAGGTCCTTTACGCAATCTACATACCAGTTCGGTACATTTAAAGACCGCCACAGAGTATTTTAGGTAAAAGGAGGTGGAAATTTGCTGCCTCGGGGAGGGCTTGTGTAAAAGTGGGAGGGGGGTATTTAGATTAGCCGGGGAGGGCGAGGGGGAGGCGGGTAGCAGCAATGTCCGTGCGGAGAGCGTACGCTCGCTTGCGAGCGTTGCTCTGGATCAGGCCCATTGCACGGATAGTTAAGGTAGCCCTATGGCACTCATACTGTAAGTGCCATAAGGTACCTAAAAAGAGGGGCAGGATGGGGGCAGGACGGGAGAGTTAGGTGCAGGTTTGTCCGCACCTAACTCACGCCGTACCTCTGAATTCGGTCCCTTAACCCTCTGTTTAATGTAGCCTAACCCTAACCTTCTCCTTTTTCCATGCTAACACTAATCCTCCATGCCCCACAAACTAACCCCAATCATCTATGCCCTGCAGCCTAACCCTCCATGCCCAGCAGCCTCATCACAACCTTTCCCTTAAGCACTAACCCTAACCTTATACCTGGCGCAGTTTAACCCTAATATATCACCCATAACCACCGCATGCGGTAGCTATTGGAAACAGGGAAATAAGTTCCTATTCCCAATAGCAATTTTTACCACCAGATTGTTTTGAACAATGATACAGCTGCCATGATACTAATGGACACATCAGGACTAGAATAGAGAGATGTTTCACCGCCATGTTGTCAGTCACTAGTACATTTGTGAATATAATGCTACACATCACGGGCTGAATCCAGACTTAAGTAAGTGCTTGAAATTAGTTACTCCTGGGCTAAACCATGTTAATTGCAGGGGAGTCATATTCCATCTGTTGCAAACAGTATTAGAGTTGAGAGGTGATGTTCCATATCCCAAGTCTAAATAACAGTGTGATAGTAAAGCTGGTCAGTCTCTGTGTGCAGTAAGCAATTCAAAGATATATCCCTGCATGTAAAGAATACAATTAACTTGACTCCCCCTGCAATCAACATGGTTTAGCCCAGGAGTAACTCATTTCAAGCACTTACTTAAGTCTGGATCCAGCCCCACATGACTGGCAATGGTTATAGGTTGAGAGGTTAAAAAATTGGTGGTGAGAAAGTCATCACAAGTTGAAAACTTTAGCTCCTTTAAGTGAAGAATTACAAGCGAAAAATAAAAATACAAAAGTAGAATACGGGCCATATGAGATGGAGATAAATATAGTGCTGCAAAACATGGATAAATTAAATTCATGAAAATAAAATTAATTGAATATTCAGAGTTTGACTAATACACAACTAATTAGACACAAATACAATACAAAAATAGCAATGAAGGACAAGGAAAGATAAAATAAACCCAAGGCTTAGCGTGCGCCAGATGTTACCTTAGTGTAAGTTCTAACAACATACGTCAGTACTTACGGGGAAGGGGCAGACCCTTCACTTACGATGGCTTCATATAGGCGGGGATAGCCATTTAAATGAATGGTCCGGGGCGGGGAAGGTTTGCTGCCATGCGGTACCTGTACTAGTCATAAAAGTTAAGGTAGGAATCTAGACACATAGGTTTCCAGATTTCCTACCAAGAGCAGGGAGTGCAGCGGGCGTGTACTCTCTGGTATGGCTGCGTAACTACGGATGTGCGGGGGTCTGGAGAAGCCTTGATAATCATTGCCCCCCCTCTTTAAATCCGCCCTGTTGTTAAAGATGGCGATACTAATTATGTCAAAGGACTCACAAATACTACAGAATATAGGTGGGCTCTTCTACCTGCAGATAACGTCTAAGTTTCTCACAACTCTAAATACGTCCCCTTAAGTTTTTCTCCTTAAATATTGCCCAAGCCTTATATATTGGATGATCAAACACCAGTAAAAGGGTAAAATCTGTCACTTAAGAGTGTTACAAAACAGTCCTTATTTAAGTAACACTGTTCTATATGGATTTCTGGCTTTATCTGGCACAAAAGACACTTTACATTGCACTTTTGCCCTTTCTCTTTCATTTCTTGACTATCCAGGTTCTTTTTTTGTGTATTAGGAGTATTTATTTTAATAATTTCTAGAGAATGCTGCAGGCTTCTTTTCCTCCACCATTCTTCTTTATGCTTTCTGTTCATACTGATTATTTTATTGATTATAATACAATGAATCCTGAAGTGTAGGAAAATTTATTTTCTTATGCTTCTCAAAAAATAATCTTTCTTCAATAATGATAGAATAGCAATATTTTTGTATTTAACGTCAGATTATCTCAAAAGTATTTTTATTGTCATTGAAATATTCAGGAATTGGTGACCTGGGTTATAGATTCAGTTAATTATTACAGAGTTGCTGACTCTCTTAAAAATTTCGGCACTTCTCCCGGTATCCATGGAGAGCCTTCAAATCTCGCGCAAGGGACTTGAGAACTGTGGTTTCATAGAAACCACGGCCTTAAGTCCTGCCCCCCGGCCAGCAACACTAGTATCCTAGTGTTGCCAGGAACAGGGAGGGACTTGATGACGCAATTTGCTCCATCAAGCCCTGCCCTTATCCCCATTAAAGTTAAAAATGATTAATTAATTGTCAAGGAGGTGGAGCTTTATGAAGCAATTTGCATAATTGCATCATTAAGCCCTGCCCCTCCGTGAATCTCGGCAACCCTGAATTATTACTGTAAGAAGGTGAACAGATAATCAGGGATGGAATGGGAGCTTAAAGTGACCCTATAAAAAAATATGGGGACGGAGTTAACTATAGGCAGGGCTAAAAACTGTAAGCAGGTTTATAACAGAATAAAGTACTTTAATAAGAGCAGTGGGAATATATAATGTGTGTGACGTTATGTAGAGCAAACTACGTACCAAAACAAGGGTTATATATAAGATCTACAATTAAATACAACGTCTAATGACAACTATTTCATAATAGAATAAAGAGTTATTGTATATAATAGGGGTGTTATCTATTCTTATTCCTTGTGTTCTCTCTCCTACTGCACCCAGGGCCGGATTAACCATGGGGCAATAGGGGCGGTCGTCCTGGGGCCCCCACACACAAAGGACCCCCACAAACTGCTGTGAAAGAGGATGGATGTCAGTGATTGACATCCTCCTCTTAAGCACAGAGTATCACAGCCGCTGTCTAATGCCGGCAGCTGCGATAGTCTGCTTAAGAGGAGGATGTCACTCACTGAAATCCATCCTCTTTCACTGGTTTCCTGACAGGCTGTCTTACATACAGACAGCCAATCAGAGCACAGCAAAGCAGCCAATTGGAAGAGAGCAAAGGAGCAGGG
>WWET01000795.1:240818-251047 GCA_011038615.1 Limnodynastes dumerilii | reverse complement strand
TGTGTGAGAGGTGAGTTTTTGAAAAGGAGAAGAATGGCAGTTAGGTGAATGGAAGATTAGCTATATTGGAGAAGAATTACAAAACACCATGCAGACATTTGAATAAGAAACCATTGTTATCACTATAAAAATGTAATTTTGTCATAGAACATTCCAGAAATAGGCACAAAAAAGAGGACTGAAGTACTGTAAGTGACAGTCAAAACACAAGAGATATAAGCACTTTTTGAAAATATAGGCATACACAAGCAATAAACCATAGATAAGCAATGTAAAATGACATGTTTTTCAAAAATATACCATTATTAGGAACAGCCACAATCAATTTGGGCAAACTTTTAAAAACCACCAAGCATGACCATGAAAAATAACATGTTGAATAACCATATTACCACAGCTAAGCAACACTAAATACAAAATGGAGGATGCTATGAGAAAAACAAACACAGCTATTTCACAGCAAAACATCAAAAAGTTACAATCACAATCCCAGTCAAAAAATTCAATAAGATTTGTTTGACATGATCTTCCCCCAGTGAATCCATGCTGCTTTGGATCTTGTAAGTTACTGGATTTAAGATACTGTACAATTTGTTCCTTTAACAGTTTTTCCATCAATTTCCCTACTATTGATGTTAGACTCACTGGTCGGTAGTTTGACTCTTCTTCCCTACTTCCACTTTTATGCAGAGGGACTACATTTGCTATTTTCCAGTCCTCTGGAATTACCCCAGTTATTAGTGACTGATTGAATAATTCAGTTAATGGTTTTGCCAGCACCCCTCTAAGCTCTTTTAGTATTCTCGGATGTATCCCATCTGGTCCCATTGATTTATCCACTTTCAATTTTGAAAGTTCCTTTAATACCTGTTCCTCAGTAAAAGTCATTGCATTGCAGCCATGCAGCACTTTGGATTTTTTTCACGAATGCGATTTGCTGCGATTATTTAAAGGGCTAATCGCGGTGATTTTTTTATGAAAATCACCGCGATTAAGCCCTAAAAGCATCGCGGCACATCACCTGTGTTTGAAAAAAATCGCATTTTAGTGAATTTGGAACAAAAAAAAAATGCGGGAAAATCGCCGCGATGCCCCGCGATTCAAAATTGCATTAAAAAAAATCTCATTTAGTGAATCTTGCCCCTGGGACCAGAGTTACTAAGCTGCGGGTTTGTGAGAGTGGAGATGTTGCCCATAGCAACCAATCAGATTCTAGAATGTAAGAAAAGAATGTAAGGAAAGTGAGAGCTAGAATCTGATTGGTTGCTATAGCAACATCTTCACTTTTCCAAACCTGCTGCTTAGTAATTCTGGTTCCTGAAGTTAATAAAACATAATAAAAGTGTAACTATCTCCCCTTCTATTATAGCACTACAGTGCACAGCAGGCCAGGCTGTCGGGCCATGGTGGCACTTGGAGAACTATAAGCACCTGCATGCCCAAGCGTTTAATGGCAGCCTGGGCTTGCTTTGACCTGTTGTGCTACCATAGAAGGCGATTTTTTTTACAATTTTATTATGTTTTATTAACTTTAGGAAAAAAAGGTTTAAAAACTGCCACACGTTGCCAGCGGTGATAAAACTGACGGATTAAACCGCACAATAGTAAATACGGTGGTTTGGGCCCATACACTGCCAGAAAAAGTTAACAATGTTCTAAGGTTTTTTTTTTCTTTACAGATTAAATTTGCCTTCTTCATAGTTCAGCATGGTTGTGTCCAAGGCTACATTTGCACTTTTTGCCCACACTTTCAAACTCTGGATTAGTTCCTGTGTTGGAAGAGTTGGAATGCTTTCTGAACCATTGACACAGATGCGATAACATGCACAGTGCGATAACGCGCACGCAATCCAACAGAAATGCATCATCCTTGACAAAGCTGTGGCGAAACGCGCATCGGAGGTGTTGGGTAAGGGGTGAACAAGGTGCACCTCGTTCTCCCTTTGGTTTGCCCACCGCAACCCATGTTTGATTTGACTTCTCTTTCTCTGATGTGATTCCAGAATTAGATTGACTTGGGCACTTAGAGCCAGGGAGGGTTATTTAACCCCACTCAAGGGAGAAGTTCCGCCGTGAGGTGGCAGGCACTGGTATAGGGGAAGTTTGTTTTATTTTTTTTGTTTTCTATAGTCGGAGCCGTTCTGCATCGCATCACTGAATATTTGGACACCTTATAGTTTTAAGGTCTAATCACTGCCTAATTGTTGCGTACAGGTCCACTGCTTAATAATTGCATCTCTCAGATACCAGGGGGCTGATTCAGAGATGCACTTACACCTTTTTTTAGGTGCAAGTATACAGCTCAGCTAAACCATTTTTCAAAGTAAGGGGTGTTAATTAATTAAAAAAATTATGCATGCAGGGAAAATAACTTTAATACATATAACTAAAATACTGCATAGCTTTATGTTTATTCTATAAAATAGCTTGAGCTAAGAAACTTCACCTCTTAATTTTAATTCTGGTTTTACAATTTAAATCTGCCTCCCCCTGCAATTCAACATGGTATTGCTCAGGTCTATACTTGCACCTTAAAAAAGGTGGAAGTGCAACTCTGAATCAGCCCCCATTTGTGGTTTTCCCCATATTATATTATGCCTGTATCCATGCGATTTTGCATAGCTTGTTTTATATTTCACCTTTTACAATTGTTTATTTTAATATATATCAATTAATTGTTAAGTTTTAGACATGTTTTGGGCGTTTATGGAAGTATTCTAATTATAATGTGATTACTCGTTTGATATCAACCTAACATAAACTGGGTGTGCACTAAAAACAGTTTGCTTTTTGATCTCTGTGATCATTTTTGTTTCTAATGCATCAGAACTGGAATTATTCCTGTTATTATTTTGAAGCAATTTAACAAACCTCTGGTATCTGCCTGTAACACAACTCTACCAAGATGCATCTGAAACCTGTGAAAGACCTGCTGTACATTGCCTAATAAATTGTTATTAGGTAACAAGTAGAACTTTATACAACCTTAAATGGAACTTACCTTCTCTTTTTACAAATTGTTTTTGTCAGCTGGGACAATAACTGTTATTGATTTAGCACATGTTCTCTTTGTTAAATGGTAAATAATATCCCCTGGTCATCAATATTGCTGAACTATTTTAATTCAAGCTTCTACTCCTCTGAATTGTGTGATCGGTTCTGTCATCAGTCCTCAGAGATCTATAACTGTTTCCTATGATCATAATTTGACCACAGTTCCAGCTGTTTCCACATCAGTGGCAAATTAAATATCATTTCTTTCTTCATGTCCGAGGCATATGTCTATACCCCATGTGTCCTATTGAGGTTTTCCTTTCCATGTACTATGCAGTATATTGCAGTTTTAATATCCTTGTCTGCTTCTTTTTGCAGCCAAGTCTCAGGGAACCAATTAGATCAGATTTTATTTGAAACACAGGTGACTAGACTGAGATGTTCTCATCTTCTTCATATTACTGAGAACACTGAAGCACCTAAACCTGCTTATGAGTCATAGTTGTATCTAATCAGCTTAAACATTTATCTGGGTGATAAAGGGCCTGATTCACAGTTAAGAATCTGTGTGGTTTAAGGTCCTTATATTTAAGAAGGGATATATGATCCCTGCATTGTGGCTGGCAGATGTGACATCACTGCCATCCATGAATGATACAGGAAGTACAACTTTACAGGAAATGTCTGTTCAGCCATGTCAGTTCTAAGCATGTGATCCTCAAGTAAAGACCTATTCTCACAGTTATCCAGTCTTGTGTTGACAGTTCTACAACTTTATACGCAAACTACGTCGGACTTAGGAACGCAAATGCCGTGATTCAACAACACAAATCTAAAGTCGCTAGGTTTGTGGTAACTTACGCAGGGAGTGCAGCGAATAATGAACTTGGCAGATAAGAAGATTGGGTGGAGGGAGGAATTTAAATTAGAGATGTTCACTGACGCCCGTGGTTTTGGTTTTGGTTTTGGATCTGTATTAACTTCGTGTGTTGGTTTTGGTTTTGGTTTTGCCAAAACCGCCCCCACGTGGATCTGTATTTTTTTTCCAAAATTGCTACAAAATGCTAAAATCGCAGAATTTGGCTCTTTATTTTTTTTCCAATAACATTTTTTGAGTTTCAAAAAATTTGCATGTAGACAAACATCAACACTACAGTTCGTGCCCGCATAAGATGGGCTGAATATTACAACTTGATGAACAGAAGGTTATTGGTAGGGTAATGTGAAACAACAAATAGGCTGTTACAATATATTGTATCATATAGAGTCCAGTTGCATAAGAGGTTGTTCTGACCGATAAAAAACTTATGATTATACAGACAGTAATAAGCTTGCCGGGGAACAGTAATACTACCTACGAAGGTCCACTTAACAGTGGTGGATAGGAGGCTGTCAATAGATTAGAGAGCATGTCACACGAACGTGTAAGCAGGCTGAGAAGACGGTTGCAAAACAAACCGCCTCACATGAAAACAGAAACATAAGGAGCATTATAATAAAAATTATTAGAAATTAAATTAATAAAACAACAATTGTCAAATATCTAAATATTGACATGCATGAATAAAATAATGAAAATAATGAAAATAAAGAAAATAAAATAAAGTATACCAAGCAATGCACGCACCAGTGATCCTTATGTGCTCCACTCCACTCCACCGGATCTCCCCCCCGTACCATCAATAAAGATTCTAGGGGTCGAGATTTCTTAGAAGTGACCATGATGTAGTTTCAAAAAGTGACATGATTTGGGATCGTTGATTTATAGGTAAAAACTCTATGTAGGTTCCCCACTTTTTATAAAACCTGGCAACTCCAGTATCAATATCTGGGAGGGTGGATCTCCTGTCTAAGTATATTAATTCTAATAAAGCATCTTTGACCAATGAAAGGAATGGGGGAGCTGTCTTGGTCCACTTTTGTAAAATAATACGTTTTGCAACAGTCACAATTACCACCAACAATGAGATATTTTCTTTTGTTTTGGGATTGTCCATCCAGTCCTTGAAATCCGCCCACATCAGAGCTAAAAAACTCTTTGGTAGATGGGTATCGAGGATGGAATTAATAAATACCAGGACCTTATCCCAGAATCTCTGGATCTTCCTACATTTCCAGAAACTGTGAATGAAGGTCGCATTTTCCGCCCTACATTTCAAACATCTCCCTGTCTCACCCGGAACTGAGTATTTCCTCTGCGACTGCGAGATATAAACACGGTTGAGCATTTTAAAGTGGATCTCTTGAAGTTGAGCGCTACTTAAAGCTCTCATCACATTGTCATATTGGTACAGTGGTTCATCAGGTAGTAATAACCCAGGTACGTCTTTTACCCATGCAGCAAATGGCTTCGCCCACAACTTGTCACCATCTGCAACTAATAAAACCTCATACACATGACGGATATGGAACTTATGCGAGTATAAGTAAGAGAGTAAAGTATCCATTCGGTTAGGAGCGGATGTTATGTGCGAAATGCAATGCCGAGCATAGTGACGAAGTTGAAATTGTATAAAAAATTGTTTGTTAATCACCCCATATTTATCCTTCAGTTGATCAAAGGAGTAAAGGCCGCCCCCCGGGTCAAAGACGTCACAAATGGCCTTTATCCCCTTATTTCTCCAATCAAGGTACTGTGTATTTTCTAGACTAGGGCTAAAATTTACATTTCCCCAATCAGAATTATATTTAGAAATAGTGTGTTGTTCTTTTAAAATATTGTGAGCATGTATCCAAGCTTTATATGTATCTCTAAATAAAATGTTTTCTTTTATATGGTCTGGAATTAATTTGTTGGGAGTGTGGAGTAAGGCCCCCAATGAGAAAGGGGTAGCAAGTGACTGTTCTAACTTAAAGTTAGTAAAGAGTTCTTTGTGAAACAACCAATCAGTTATGTATCGGAAATGTGCACCCATCATAAATGTGCGAACGTCTGGGAATCCCACTCCTCCCTCCCTCCTCTTCAGCTGCAGTCTTGACCTCGTTACCCTCGGATTTTTATTTGCCCACACAAATTTCACAAATTGTCTCATAATTAAATCAGTATCTGATGGTGATAACGCAATGGGCAACATTTGGAGAAAATACGCCAATTTAGGAAACAACACCCCTTTTAGAACCGCATTGCGTCCGAGTAAGGATAGAGGTAAAGCCATCCAATTGTTAATGAGCCTCGAAAGAGTTTTGAGGACACCGGAGTAGTTTGCCTTATATAAGTTTCTTACAGAGGACGTTATCTGAATTCCCAAATATTTTAATTGTGAACCAGATATTCTAAAGTGTTGTGCTACCAGGGACTTTATCGCCTGATCTTACGAGTCTTGAAGGATCATAGCTTCCGATTTAGAGAAGTTGACCCTGAAACCAGCAAATGCACTAAACAGATCCAGAATCTCTAAAATAGCTGGGATAGATTGAGAGGGGTCCGAGATGAATAGGAGCATGTCATCTGCAAACATGGCTAACTTTAATTCAAATTTATTGATGCTGATTCCCTTGTACAATGTTGATTTGCGCAGAGTGATCGCCAGGGGTTCCAACGCTACCGCAAATAGCAGGGGCGACAGAGGGCAGCCCTGCCGAGTTCCTCTATGTATGTTGGCTCTTTATTGTCCCTATATTATTATTAACCCCGTTAACAATAATTTCCAGTAATTTCTAGTCAATTTTGAGCACCTCACAGGTAACAATATTATTTTCATACAGCTTAGGCCAAACACTGCAGCGGGCTGGCTTGTTACTTACTATTACTAAACAACAAAAGTAGTGCAAGTACTATAAGCGTCAGCCTGACAAGGGGTAAAATGATGCAGAGTAATGTGTCAAAAAAACCAAAACAAGTTTCCCCAATAAAAAGAAATATTAAACATAAATAAACAATAAATTAATAAACAAATGAATAAACAATACATTTCTATACATTAAAACGAATTAACTAATGTGTCCCTGTGTGTTTTATTAAACTATAATGGTGGCCACTGTGTACTAACTAAACCTAAAATAAATAATGTATAGTGTAAATGTGTGTAAAAAATATAGTGAAGTATCGACTCACCGTTTTGCAGTCATCTGTCTTGGGAGCTGTGCTCTGATCCCGCCTCAGATCCCCAAATTCGGGAGGGCTTTGATCTCTGAGAACCGAGCCTGCACATCTCAAATTTAAATGAGCAAAAGGAGGCGCAGTTATGCAGTAATATTCGTAATTAGTCACCCTACACACACAAATGCGCACCTACAGTTAAGGGAGCCTTATGGCACTTGTAAGTTTCTTAAGAACCTGAAAACCGGTGGCGTGCCGAGGGAGTTTCCTTCCTACTAGTTACGAATATTTAAGAATCTAACGCGTTCTTAAGTGTGAATCAGACCCTAAATCACTGCTAAATGTTTTAGTTTTTTATTTCCAAAGCCGTTCTGCAAATGTGCATATCTCTGCTACTCAATATGACTGCATTCCCCCCATCCAGAGGGTAGCAAAGCCGAGTTGCGTTACAAGTGGGTGTGTCTTGGTACTACAATGTACAGTGTAGGTGTGTCCTCTCTCTCTGCATACCAGTCTAGACATCTGTACTGCTGCCATTTTCCATTTGCAGGAGTCTGAAAACTTAAGGTAGGTCTTGGCTATCAGATGTCCATTCATGCGAGGGGAGTGGTTATAGGTACGATTGCACAGAGATGTAGATATCGCAGCCCTAGGATTAAGAATTTCTATGCTTCAGTTCAGGGCTGCCACCAAAAATTGGGCCCATGATACAAGCCACATTGTTCCACCCCCTATGTGACGTCACATGCCGTGACATCACGTATAGGTGGAGCACCTAGGACCAGCAGTTATGAATCACAGCGGGCTAATGTGCAGGAAAGTTCTTTTGATGTGCAGCCTGGAACAGCTCTCTAGCTGCAAGTATCAATGGGAACAGACTAGTGACAGTGACTCATCTGTCTCCTACTGCAGATACCTGCTCTTGGAGAGCTGAGCTGAGTATCGGCGTACCCCCCCCCCCCCCCCCNTGTGTCCGGCGGCCCCCCCCCCCCCTATCTCCAGGCCCGGCAGTACCCTTCAGATGGTGTCCCTTCTTCTAATGCTTGGCATCTGATTACTTACTGCAAGATCCATCCAATGCTTAGCTACAGTTATTGTTTACAGAAGGGTCTTCTGATGCCCATGGTATAAGGTCCAGGTTTCTGATGGCTGTATGGGAGACTCTCCCTATTTACAGTCACACCTTATTTGACCTGTCTGATCTAGAAACCCTAAGAGGTTTACCTGTGCATGCTTTAGCCCTCTGTCCAGGGGCATTTGTGTGTGTGGGGGGGCCATTTGTACATGCCCCCCATCTCCCCTACCCTGAGATAGGACTGCCCCAATTCACGGACCTTAAAAGGGATGGGGCCTAACTGCACTGTAAGCCCTGCCACTTTTTTTGGCCTGCAAATAGGGCAGTCCCACCGCAGTGGAAGTGGGGCTTATTCGACATCTAATTCTTCCCTCCAGAAGATCTTAGACGGAAGAAATAGATGCCAAACGACCCCCCTTCCCCTGCCAACCCTGGGTGCAGGATGAATGCCACAGGGCCCCCTGTTTTGAGGGCCCGTGTGCACTGCACACCATGCACCCATTATAGATACACCTATGCCTCTGTCATGTTCAGAAGAGTAGAGCTGATGGACTTCCAACAAAATTTTAACATCTGGTTTGCCAATTCATATATTAGTTGCTATCCGAGGGATTTATATTCAGGAACTCTTGAAGAATCACTATATCCAACAGTGCTATTGAGAACTTTTAG
Source organism: Limnodynastes dumerilii (assembly GCA_011038615.1). Classification (NCBI taxonomy): domain Eukaryota; kingdom Metazoa; phylum Chordata; class Amphibia; order Anura; family Limnodynastidae; genus Limnodynastes; species Limnodynastes dumerilii. The sequence goes on along the minus strand of WWET01000795.1, from coordinate 242,267 downwards.
TGTGTTATTCTCACCCCCACATATTGGGATCATATTATTTTGCTGTTCTTCCCATTTTTATGCCGTGCCTGTTTTCATTGCAATTTTATTGATGTGATGGGATATAATTTTAATGAGGTTTAATAAAACGTTTAGACTGATAAGCGCTCCTGGTTTAATTTTATCTGGTTTGCATGCAGTTTAAGACCACAATTGAAGGTTATGTCTCCTAATGCTCCACTAAAAGGGATTTCCAATAAACCTGTTTCCTTCTGAAACCCTATTTCTACTGAGTCCTGAGAACAGCAAGGGATATACTATATAGTATCTTTAATACTTACATCTTGTGCAGTAGATCTGCTTATTGCTGTGCTAACACGTAGTGACATATTTACAGTATTATATAGTTTAGGTTAGAGCACTTGTTTTTTCCTTTTTTTTCCTTAGATCCTCGACTACGGTCGTCTTAGACACGACCGTAATTTGCCGAAAGATAGCTACTGCACATGTGTAGTAACTATTGTATGTAATATACGCATAGTTTCGGTATGTAGATTGCGTACATGCGGTCTGAAAGAGACAGACACCAATAGCAGGGTTTAAAAAGGGAACATGTCATTTATTGAATTGGGCTAAATTGAAATTGAATTAATTGATTAACCTATTAATGACTCTAAGCAAGTCAATCTTAAAGAAACTAGGTGGCCCAATAGCAGTTGGAAAGTTCAGCAAAACCATCTTACCAAGAAGTCAACCACCGGTTACACTCCCTGCTAAGAAAATCTTATTGCCAAAAATGGGACATCCGTAAGTTCCTTTTCGGATGTCCCATTTTCGAATATTTACCCTTTTAATGAATGGGTGAGTATGCCGAACGGCACCCATGCACTTTCGCAATGTGCGATATCCCTCCGTCGCACCTCCGCCACTGCTCGCCGGACCAGGGACAGGTGAGTAAATTATTTGTGTGGGGTAGGGATGGTTAGGGTCAGGCTTCAGGGGAGAGAGGGTTAGGGTCAGGCTGCAGGGGAGGGAAGGAGGGTTAGGGTCAGGCTGCAGAGGAGGGAGAGTTAGGGTAGTGAGCGGGGAAGGTTAGGGTAAGAATTAAGGAATGGAGTGGGGGGACTATTTTTTACTACTTTTCGCACCTCATCAAGGCATAGCAATCGAAATCCCAGCCAGTTCGCAACTGGTTGGGAGGAATCTGATTTTTCAAAAATCAGATTTTCTATGCGGGGACCCTCACCCACAGGGCCCAACCGCTAGGGGTTTGGTGCCGCTCCCCCAACAACATTATCCCCCTGTGCCAAACCTTGTTTGCTGACCTCTCCACCGCTACCACCCCACCATGTTCTGTCTGAAAATAAAATTGGTTAAGCACAATATACAACTTAAACTCTAATGGGGGGAGGAAGGGGGGAAGCTGAATCCTCTGCAATGAGTGCCCTACTCCCCCACTACTAGTCCTAT
>WWET01000795.1:199748-217513 GCA_011038615.1 Limnodynastes dumerilii | reverse complement strand
AGAAACCCCCCTCATGTCACCAGCCCCCCCAGCATCCACCATCATGTCACCATCATACCCCGATTGGACCTGCAAAAAGATCCCATGAAGATTCTCTGTATTGACCCTTGATGTATTTGTATATAGTAATCATATCTCCTCTTAGACACCTCTTTTCTAAAGTAAACATGCCTTAACTGGCTAGCCGTTCCTCATAGTTAAGTGACTCCATACCCTTTATCAAGTTTGTCCAAAATGTCTATTTTATAGAGTGGTGCCCAGGACTCTTTTCAAGATCAGGCCCTACCATGATACATGTATATAGTGGCAATATTACCTGTGTTCCCCCTCAGCAGAAGTGTCATACCCAGCATGTGGCAGCCTCCTGCCCAACCTTGTCATGTTCCCAGGAGTTATAATCTGGTGCCAACTGCTGGCACTCTCCAGTACATGGGCACCACCATCTTGGAAATCTCATATGATCTCATATGATCTGAGTCAGCCAATTGGATCCTGCCTGCAGCAGTCCCATGACTTGAATCACCAATTCCTGTCTGAGGTGCACTAATTAAACCATGATAAACCACTGTTCAAACAGTGCCAGAACAACTTGTTTACCTTGTATGTATCCTGGCTCTAGCGGTCGACTGAAGATCTTCTCCTGTGAGCAATACTGGCAATTTGCAATCACCTTGTCTCCAGTTTGCTACTGCAACGGTTTTCAGTTTGCAACACCTACTGTGTGCAGAAACCAGTAAATCCATTGTATAATTGCTACAGTTATCAGCTTGCAATACCTACTGTCTTCAGAGACCATTGAATCCATTGTGCACCTGCTACAGTCACCTTGCAACACCTGCTGCCTGTGTAGACCATTGAATACATTGTGCAATTGCTACAGTCATCAGCTTGCAACACCTGCTATCTGATGAGACCATTGAATCTATTGTACAATTACCTCTAGTCTTCAGCTTGCAATATCTGCTGTATACAATACCGTTAACTCTTGCTGCAACTGCTTTGAATTTTGTCAGCAATTTCATTTGCTTCCAGTCTGGTTCTAAGTCAAGACTGGTTCCAAGTCCAGTCCAGTTCATTCTTGTTCCAAGTTCAGTCAAGTCCAGTCTGGTTCCAAGTTCATTCCAGTCTGGTTCAAAGTCCAGTCCAGTCCAGTTCAGTCTGGTTCCAAGTCCACTCCAGTCTGGTTCCAAGTCCAGTCTAGTAAAGTGTGGTCCCAAGTCCAGTCCAGTCTGGTTTCAAGTCCAGTCCAGTTCAGTCTTGTTCCAAGTTCAGTCCAGTGTGGTTCCAATCTAGTCCAGTCTGGTCCAGTCAAGTTCCTATTGCACACTGTCTAGTCGATGAGCAGAGCCTACATTAGGCCTCCAAGCTTCTGCTTTATAACTGAATACCCAGCACGCCCAAGGGAACCCAGAAGGGATACCCAATCTGGTCCTTCCTTGACACTTCCTTTGCATTTATGCCCCTTTTTATGATTGCCAGTACTTTATTTGACCTTGCAGCTGCTGCTTGACATTGAGCACTATTGCACTATTGAGCACTATTTAAGTTTATTGTCCACAAGCACTCCCAAATTGTCTCTATTAAAGATTCCCCTATATATCTGTTTAACTTATAGATTGCTTGCTTGTTTTAATTCCTAAATGCATAACCTTACTTTTATCTATGTTAAACCCCATCTTCCATTTGGCCACCCAATCCTCCTGTTTATTCATGTCCTTCTGTAGAAAAAAATACATCTTGCTCTGATTTTACTGCCTTACCTAGATTAGTGTCATCTGCAAAAATGGAAACTTTGCTCTTTAAACCATCAGCAAGGCCATTAATAAATATATTTAAAAGAGTGGCCCTAACTAGGTACCTTGAGGTCCACCACTTAAAACTTTTGACCAATTAGAAAATGATCCATTTATCACAACTCTATGTTCCCTATTCTACAACCATTTACGACCCAAATATAAATGTTGTTTCCTAGATCCAGTTCCATTATCAGGCTTACAGGTCTATAATTACCCGGTTGTGATCTCATTCCCTTTTTAAACAACATCACCACATATACTATTTATTTATTATTTATTTATTAACAGGTATTTATATACCGCTATTATGTCACATAACGCTTTACAGAGAATGTTACACACACACACACACACACACACACACACACACACACACACACACTAAGGTTAATTTATTCAGCAGCCAATTAACCTAGCAGCATATTTTTAAGTGTGGGAGGAAACTTGAGCAATTGCTATATTGCTATTCACCAATCCCTTGGTACAGAGCCTGATGAAATTGAATCTATCAAAATTAAGAATAATAGTTAAGCAATTTCTAAGTTTAGCTCCATAAGAACGCTTGGGTGTTTGCCATTTGGACCGGGAGCTTTATTTATCCTAATTTTATTTAATTGCTTTTGGACTTCTTCCATTGTCAGGCAAGTATTAAGTAATGGTACATTTGTATTTCCATTTCTATGTATTTTTCCTACAATTTGTTCCTCTCTAGTAAATACTGAAGAAAAGAAAGTAATACCTCTACTTTTTCTTTATCATCAGGGATCGATTCATCCAAATCACTTATTAGGGGTCCTATATTGGGGCTGATTCAGAGCTGCGCTTCCGTCTATTTTTCAGATGGAAGGCCAGCCAAAATGCCCACTACGCATGCCAAGATCGGGAGGAATCGGGAGGGAGTTGCTTTTCTCATTTAAATATTGTTTCCACTGCGGTCCGCTGGCTGCTTAATTAGCCTTACACTTGCACCATCTCTTGAGATGGTGCAAGGTGTAGACACAGCTCAGCGGAGCTGAAAAAAAAAGAAAATTAATTCTAAAAAGAAAAACAGATTTAGTAAAAAAATAACCCCTTCCCCCGCCTGCCCCGCAGCCGCCACGACCGAAGTATATAAATAAATAAAGATCCGACAGGGCATGCTGCCACCAGTAAAGAAGTCTCACAATGGAAATCGGTATTTCCCATGCAGTGTGGTAAATACTGATTTCCATCATGAGACTTTGCAAATTTCATAGGCTGGCAGAGGGTATATATATACCCCATTGCCAGCCGACCTGTCATTAGCACCTGCTTGCATAGTTTGCGTCGTCCATATAGGGTTTTTTTTTTTGCCAAGATTCCCCCTCCGGATTAAAAGCTTACAAGACTGGACCCCCATCAGACCAGGTAAGTATGGCATTTTTTAAATTTGTGTGGGCTTTTTTTGGGCATTTTTTATTATTTATTTTTAAGGGGCCCATGGCGATGGTTATATTATATAAAGTATGTGGCCACTTTTTTATTTTTTTAAACGAGGGGACAAGGACATGGCTTTTTTTTTATTTGTTTTTTATTTTTAAGGGGCACATGTCGCGTTTTTTTTTTTTTATGTGGGCACTGTAATTTTTTTAAATGAAATGGACGGGGTATTTGTATTCTTTTATTATTTATCATTATAGGGGGGCACTTGGGACATGTAACTTTTTTTTTGGAAGGGAACAGTAACGCTTTATGGGGCAAGGCATGCTGCCGTAGTAGTTCTACTAGAGCAAGCATGCCTTGTCATTCATGGGCATGTTTCCACCAGTAGTTCTAAAGTATTTCTTGGATCACAAGGATGGTTACAACTTTTCAAAGCTCGTCACGGAATTAGACATTCAGGGTGAGAAACTAAGTGGTGATTCCGACGCTGCTGCTTTGTACTTGGCGGAATTCAAGAGAATTGTTGAGGTTCACAATTTATCACATGATCAAATTTACAATGCTGACGAGACTGGTTTGTATTGGAAGGCTTTGCCATCAAAAACGCTTGTGTCTCAGGAAGAAAAAGTTGCTCCAGGCCACAAGTCTAGCAAGGAACGGATTACTGTGCTCGCTTGTTCGAATGCCAGTGGCTCACACAAACTAAAGCTCGTGTGCATTGGAAAATCAAAATTTCCCCGATCATTTAAGCGAACAAAAATGCGCCATTTTCCAGTCGTATACTACAGTTAGCCCAAAGCATGGATGAACAGAGAGATTTTTTAAGACTGGTTTTTCAAACATTTTGTTCCACATGTTAAAGAACATCTGCGTTCCAAGAATTTACTGCAACATACTGTATACTGCATGCTTCTTCCTTTTAATTTCCTCCTCTACCTTTTTATTTTTAATTCATGAAAGTCTTTTCTAGGATCAAAATAGCTACATGCAAATTATAAACATGCACTACATAGCTATGCATATGGCTATGAAAGATAGCATTATAATATAGAAATATTGTTATCTAAATCAAAAAATAAAACAGGTAATGTTATTTTACTGACTAACCATTGTCTACCATGACTCACCATGACTACCATATAATAGCATTCCTTTTGTTATAGGAACATAATTGGTGTGTTTAAAGTCAATTTAATGCTCTGTCATAACTAGAGGTTTTAGTTAACTATATGTTTAAAAAAAAACCAAACGAAATAACACTATTTAAAAAATTGAAAACTAAGAACTTTTAACTTTAACAGAAAATATTACAAAATCAGTTGCAACAATAGGCGTTTTCATTATTTCTCAATGCAATCAATTCAAATTGCAAACATATTTGAAGGCATATATAAGTCATTTCCCCACTTAGGAATAAAATATGTGATTCAGAGGATATGTAACATTAGATTCTAGAGCGTATAAGCTTGCAAGCAAGGTCCTCTTAAACACGCAATCTATATGTTACTACTTGGTCTTGTTTTACAATAATTATTTAACATAGTAAACTACTAGATTATATGAAAAAGAAGAGAGGACAGATACAGCAGAGTGCATTTTTACAGCACACTCCTCTAATACCCCTTTCACATTACCACCAAAAACCCGGGTTTTTCAGCAAAAACCCGGCATTTTGCAAAAACCCGGGTTTTTGGTGGTGATGTGAAACTGCCACTTCCGGGAGACCCGGGTCAAGAGACCCGGGACTTGGGGCCTGATCCAGCGCTACGATAATTCGCACGGCGGGCGAATGCGTACGTTCGACCGTGCGAATAAACATGCACGCCCCTAACACTCCCATAGTAAAGTACCTGCTTACGGCGGCTATACCCTACACTGGGTACTACCGTCGGCCGTACGGCCATACTGGGCATGCGCAGTGCGAATTTTCGTACGAAAATACGCAAAAAACCGTCGTACGCTCGCACGAAATCGGCCAATTTCGTAGCTCTGGATCAGGCCCTTGAACACGGGAAAAAAGAAGGGTTTTTCCCGTGTTCAACCCGGGAAGGGTGGCAATGTGAAAGCGCCAGGGTTGTTTTCAACCCGGGTCTTTCATTTTGCCTCCCGATTGGCTTAGATTTGTCCACTGTTGCTATGGCAACAGTAAACAAATCTCTTTATAGCGTCGGAAACCTGAAAAAAAATAATTGCACGTATAAGGCATGCTTCTGCTTGTAGTTCTACAATCATCAGCATGCCCAAGGATGACAGGGCATGCTAGCGCTAGGAGAACAACAAGTGCCAGCATGCCCTGTCATCCGTTACAACACTACACAAATACATACTCCTACTAGCACTTAAATAAAATATAGTAAGCCTCCGGCTCTCTCCCTCGCATCACGCGCTACACAATGACGTTGGGTGACCTAAGGTCACCACAACGTCATTGCGCAGCACGCACCGCGGGGAGACAGCCGGAGGCAGAGCTGTGAAGAAGAGAGCCAGACGCAGGGACCGCCGGAGGGACCGTAAAGGTAAGTTAAATGTAGGATTTTTTTTAAATTTTTTTTTAGCTCTCGAGTATAAGCCGAGGGGGGCTTTTTCAGCACATTTTTTGTGCTGAAAAACTCGGCTTATACTTGAGTATATATGGTAATTTCCCTGCATGCAATTTTTTTTTTAATTAATTAACACCCCTTACTTTGAAAAATGGTTTAGATGAGCTGTACACTTCCACCTAAAAAAGGTATAAGTGTATCTCTGAATCAGCCCCAATATCTCCACAAGTGATATGTAATTATATTGGTAATCTTAATATTTGATATAATTCCAGTATAGCACAAATATGGCTACAGTCCATTATGATCAGCAATATCTCATATATAAGGTGCATATTATCCAATGCTTTTTTAAAAAATGTAAATAGATCAATAAATAAATAAAGTACTAAATACGGATAAGGTGCTGTACCGAGGGTTATAACCTCCCCGAAAAAGATACTGATGTTAAAAACCACTGATCTCAAAGATATAGGACCGCATCCAGACATCATAACGATAACCTACTTACACATGCAAGGTTTACGTTTTACGTGCGTATATCGCCTATCGTACGGAACTCAGTAACCACGCAAGACCCACCCGCTGCTGACAGCTCCAGAGAGGAAGGGAGGGTTAGGGCCATAGAAAGGGAAGGTTAGGGTCAGGCTGCGGGGAGGGGTGTCTTAGGGCTAGGCTATAGAGAAGAGAGTACTATTGTCAGGCTAGGGAGAAGGGAGGGTTAGGGTCAAGCTGTGGGGAAGGGAGGGTTAGGGTAATGGAAGGGGAGGGTTAGAATTAGGGGAAGGGTTGAGGTAGTTTTTAGGCTTACCTTTTGGAGCTCTGGGGATCAATCCTATGCCTCATCAAGGCATATGCAATCGATATCCTTTACCAGTTCGAAACTGGCTGGGAGAGAGCAGTCCTATCAAAATAGGGACCCATACCCTGTGCATATGTGCATCACAAAAATACTATTTGCATGTTATACCCTCATAAGTGCCTGGTACCAGAGAAATCTGGTATGTTATATTTTTAGTAATTTATTTTTGTTACTATAAATTATTGTCAATAAACATGTGTATTATTTACAGCAACAAACAGATGCATAGAATAATCCATTATTTTAAAATTGAGGTTAATAATAATAATGTAATAAGAAAAAAGAGTCAAATTATGTGACTTTAGCATTTTGGGTTAAATTTAGCAAAAAAAAAAAAAAAATACAGATCCAAAACCAAAACACATGAGGCTAAAACCAAAACCAAAATCAAAAAACAAAAGAGATTGAAACTAAGAGGTTTATTCGGAGTTTGGGAGTAAGGGCAAAACAGGTGCAAGTGTACAGCTCAGCTACACCATTTTGAAAAGTAAGGAGAGCTAATTCATTTGTATGCAGGGAAGGACAATTGAGGGTTAATTGCATTTAACCTGAGAGCAGTTAAACCTTGGGTTGGGAAAATGGCGGGGCCAGGGCTAGTTGTTTAATTGTTTAATTATTATTTATTAGGGGGTCCAATGGGAGTAAGGATGGGTGGGCTTAGCACAGAGGTTTTATGCTGGATCCCTTCTTCCTTGATCGTCTGGACCTTGATCTTTGGGACTTTTCCCCCACCCTCCCTCCCTAATTTTCTACCTATATTATCAATCAGTAGTGATATCTGTCATTGTTTTGTTTCCAGGTAAAGATGGGACGGCGGGAAGGCAGTGCCTTGCTAATTTATTTAGTTCTGGGGTCCAGGCTTACACAGCCCGACAGGCAGTCTTCTCCCTATAGCCTGGGTAACTGTTCTAGTCACAGGTCTTGTTTTATGGGCAGGTCCGGGTCCAGCAGGGTAATTGGGAGCATCCGCCAATTTTCATCGAGGCTGTGGTCGCGTCGTCCACTGCAAGTGGGGTGGTAGATGCCCCCAGTTTGGTTTACCGGGCGCCAGCGGACGGTGGGGACGATAATTCGTCCCCACCCACAGCGCCATACAAAATAAATCAAAATACAGTACAGAACGCAAGGCAAAATGTGAGGTGTCAAGCTTGGTAGATCAGGGAGGAGGGGATAGGGCACAGTGAGAGGTTGAGAGGGAGCCACCAGGTGGGAATGGGGTAAAAGGGTAGCAGAGGGGAACAAGATGGTATGAAGTGAGGGGGGAGTGGTGGAGGAAGGACCAACACTAGAATAGCTAACACACTAAGTGAGAGCGATGAACTTACATTAGACATAAGGAGAGGGAAGGAAGTGGACTGCTGGTGTGAGCAGAGGAGAGGGGGAAGGAAGGAAAAAAAGGGATAGATGAAGGATGCAGTGAGGATGTTAAGTGGAAGAGGGGTAGTCTAGCCTGACAGGTGTGTTTGAGTGAACGTTTGAAGACCTGCAATGTGGGGGAGAGTCTGACTGAAGAAGGGAGGTCATTCCAGTGCAGAGGTGCAGCACGGGAGAAGTCCTGGATACGGGCCTGAGATGTGGTGATCAGTAAAGAGGTCAGACAGCTTTGGCTAGCACAAGGCAGAGGGCGGGTAGGGGTGTGCATGTTGATGAGGGAAGAGAGGTAGGGAGCAGTGGATGAGGAGATGCCCTTAAATGTGAGGATAAGGAATTTAAAGAGAGGTCTGAAGCAGATAGGCCGAGGTAGAGCTGCATAAGAGGAAGATGAGCCTGGAAGTAGCATTGAGTATAGATTGAAGGGGGGCAAGACGTGTGAGCGGGATACCTACGAGAAGGATGTTACAGTAGTTGAGGCATGATATGATTAGAATGTGGATGAGGGTTTTAGTAGCTTATCACGTATTTACTAAGAATATTTATTAACAAATAAATATAAGACACCCTCCAAATGATTGATTAAGGAGGTGCTCTCTATATCTTTGAGATCTGAGGTTTTTAACATCAACATATTTTTGAGGGAGGTTATTACCCTCGTCACAGCCCTTTATCCGTATTTAGTACATTATTTATTTATTGATCTATTTACATGTAAGAGAGGCATTGGATAATATGTATTGACACCTTATATATAAGAAATGATTGGTCATAATGTGCTATATTGGAATGATTTCAAATAATAAGATTATTAATATAATTACATATTACTTGTGTATTACTTTGGGGGGACTATTTAGTGGTTTTTAACACACTGTTTCCTTCTTTTCCCTTCCTATACTTTTTATTGATTTTAATGGTTGAAATAAAGATTTAATTTTATATATGTAAAAATGGACTGCTGTATCTGTCCTCTCTTTTATGTTACTATTAGGTCCCAGCAGAACCATCTGTACTGTGTATTATATGGTGAATTATTCCCTAAGTGATTTATCAGAGCATATATCACTTAATCCCTTGTGCGGGTGCTATATATCTAATTTTGACTACATAATATGACGGTGCTACATAAATATCTGTTAATAAAAAATAAATAATAAATAAATTATAATTCATCTTCAAAATGGGTACTTATGGGTACTTTCATTAGGGTGTGCACCTAAATCAGTCACTACATAGTCTCTTGGACCATTGTGTATGTTTATGGTTTCATCTTCATTTATGTTTTGATATCACACCTAAAACAGTTATTAAATAATAGTTTTTAAAAAAAATCAACACAAGGGACCTGATCCAGAGTATTGGATGCACAAACACGTAATAGATTCAGAGATCTAAATGTAACAACGCTGGATAGAAAGTGCTGCAAATAAGCTATGCATATGTACACACACATAGGATGAGATGTAATTAAGCAGCTTATACAAGTTTTTCCATCTATAACTAATCTAAATTAATGTAAAATGTAAGTGCTGTGCAATTATAATAAAGAATTTAAATATAGAGAAAATGTTTTAAGAATAAAATAGCTCTTATAATTATAATCTATATAACAAAAAATGCATGAGCCAAATCTTCGTCAATAAACTGTTATTCAGTCTTTGGTCCACTAGCACAGAGAACACGGAAGTGAACAAAGGTCCATGAGGATTCTGTGTCTCCTTTGTGCATATGCAGCTCAGGACAGCCCCTATGGTCTATATTTGTTCTTATAAAATGATTTACAAATATACATAATATATATGGCATGGCAAGACAAATATGGTGGTAAATTATTTTGTCACAGTCCATTACCTGAATGTGGATATTTATGAGCAGACACACCACTAGTTGTTGCCGATGATCCATATAATGCATTTGATTTAAAGTTTACATTTTTTTGAAGGGTCATGTGGTCATCACAGTCACAATCTAAGAAGAGAAATTCTCATGTGCTGTCTTGTTAAGCAAAGCAGATCTCAAGATAATGTCTGTTTTCATAGTTAATGCCATGTAGGTGGTCATCCATTACACTGTCACTATCTTTATATAAAAAATAAAGAAACATTAAACAGGAAAACTAGGATCCGTATTGTCTTAAGCTAATGCACAACAACTGAATTTAAAAAAGGTTTTTCATCCTCCCACAATAAAAAGTATATGTTCCATATGTAATATGTGTTCTTGTTTTATGCCATCAGAAATGTGAACAGTTAAAGAAATCATGAAACTGAAATAATTAAATTTTTGTCTTAATTATACAGCTTAGATTTTATGTTTCTCATTACAAAAAAAAACTATTTTTGTCAAGCAGCTGTGCCCTCCAGTTTATTTGTATTTGACAGAACATTAGACACCAAAAAGGATTCTGGGAAAGACATTTCTACATGATAAGGTAAAATTGGCACAGGATTGTTTATCTGAAAACATGGCATTTTACACTTACCAACAGCTATTGTTAACATAGCAGAGGAATTGGAATAACAGACCTGATGGACTTTCACAAGAGGGGCCTCTTCCTATATCTTGCGACTGTGACACAAAATATCGTCTGTCCCCAATTGCCAGAGCCAGCTTCTATCTGCCCCAAAATGCCAGTGCCAGCCTCCATCTGCCCACTTGTTTCCAGCATCCATCTGCCCCTTTAATGCCAGCCTCCATTTGCCCCCATATTGCCAGCTTCCATGTGAACCCTTAAACACAGCCTCATCTGCCCCATTAATGCCAGCCTCATCTATCCCTTTAATATCAGCCTCCATTTGTCCCCTTATTGCCAGCCTCCATCTGAACTCTTAATGCCAGCCTCATCTGCCCCCTTAATGTCAGTCTCCATTTGCCCCCTTATCGTCAGCCCCCATCTGAACTCTTAATGCCTGCCTCATCTGCCCCCTTAATATCAGCCTCCATTTTTCACCCTTATTGCCAGCCTCCATCTTAATGTTCATGTCATGACCAGTTATTTTCTTACTTACCTGTGATGTCTTCTGCCTTCCTGCGCGGCGCTTCTACTGTTAGGCTCTCCCTCTTTTTCCAGGCAACGTCTGTTCTGCGGTCACGTGACCGCTGGTAATACAGGGCTCCTACGGGAACCCTTTAGGACCAAATCCCTTTTCTTGAATGGCAGTGACTGTTCCGCTCAAATCGGGACACTTGGGAGGTATGGAACAATAAAAGAGAGGCCATGTTGCATTCACAAGTGGGTGGGATTACAGTTTACAGTAGGGTAAGTAGCAAGTGCATGGATATGTGGATATCACGGCGCTTCAGTTGCAGATCTACACACATTCATCAATTACGTATCTGAACATTAACTAATCGGAAGTTGGGGTCACCGAAATCTTTACATTTAAAAAATTAAATATATAATAATAATTGAAAAAATCATGAATATTTTGTATAAATATTTTAAGGCAAATAGAAAGATTTTTATTATGGATATTTCATTTCTATAGCAAGTAAACATTTATTCTTTATTGTAACAAAATGTTTTACAATGTAGTATTTTTTTAGCCAACATAAGTGAATTTTTCACTGAAATGTAAATTCAGAACATTTAAAATGTATCAATACAATAAAGTGTAAATCTAGTTCAAATTATCAGTGGTTGTTATTAATTATTAGAATGCAGTTAAACAAGACCGGATTCATAGATGCGTGTTTACTAAGTGAGCATTTTTACGCACGCACATGTCCAAGGCATTCCCCTAGCACGGACGGGTTTTTGGTGATTTACGCCTCCATAGGGCACCCTTAATCCTACGTGTGTACTTATGCGTGTATATTACTTTCATAAGTGTGTATCTTACTAACCACGCCCTCAAAAGCCCATTTAAATACCTCCCCCCGCCCACTTTCATGTATCTTTGAACGTATGGAAAACAACCACGCCCCTCCGTACTTAATGTCCATAAGTGCGATTCACAAGTACGTGCGTAAATACTGTGTAAATTGCGTGGAAAAAGTAACTACATATGCGCAGTTAATCTACTACTAAAAATACACACGTAATCCGGCACAAAAACCTGTCTGTGAATGTTGATTCTGGAAATTTATTTCCTTGACACGTCTTGGCCCACACATAACTTTTATATCTCGCACCATTTCCTTGAAAACTTTATAAATATAAAATTACAATCTGTAAGTCAGTGATTATGTAAAATAACATTTAAAATCAAAGAAAATTATATTGATAGAAAGCAAAAATAATTCTTATCTAAATATTTATATTAATGTTCAATTGAATTTGGGTTTTTGCTTGGATTGTGAAAGAATTGTCTATATCCTAAACTGAAAATGGTGATTTTTGCTAAATTTCTGTCCTCTGGATCGAACTAGGAGTAATTCTTTCTTATTTATATGCATAGTATATGCAGAGTAATTCTTTGCCAGTGTAATATATTACATGTTTTATTGGACAGAATAGCTTGTATTGTTTGGTATAGTATGGTTTGGTTAAGTTCTATTTGCAATGAATGTTCTTAACATTTTGCAGAAAACGTTTAAATTATACAAGTATATAGTTAATATTAAAGGAGACACAGATTAGAAAGAACATTTTATATGCTGGTTATTTTAAATGAAGCTATAATAAATTCTAGCACAAAAATCTATTTGGAATAAAAACATATATTAAGCCTAAGTAGGGATGTTCACCTAAAAGTCTTAGGTTTACCATGGTTAGATAACTTTTTGGGTTTTATAAAATGTTAACTGGCTCAGGACATAAAAGTTCATTCATCAATGTGCAAGTAAGATCTGTCTATGCCAAGGAAAAGCCTTTTTACTCTTCCTGATCTCGAAGTGGCCTCACTCCAGTAGTGTCAGGAATTAAATGAATCATTTCCTGCTTTTAGTTCAGTAAAAATAATCAAAACAGATTGTCTAAATTCTGATACAAATGCATTTTAATGCATTGAAAACTACTTGAAAATGCCTTTATGATGTCTTTACTGGCAATTATTTGTCAATATGGGTGTTAGGGTGTTTTGTATTCTAAACCATTTTAGAGTTTTATGTGAAATTTAATATTAATAAATAATAATAATAATAATTAATAAATCCTGTCCAGTTCTGTGTTGCTGATCTATAAGTTTTATATTTGTCAATATGATCGCATGGAATTTTATTAAATAAAATGGTAAAGTTTAAAATAAAAAAGTACTTCATGATATCCTCTGATTAGAATCAGGAGACCCCGCTAGATCTGATAGTTAATTAGCCTTTGGCTAGACTCACCTCCCATCCCCCTCCCATCCCCCTATGCTTGACACTTAAATATCATGGGCCGTCTTCACAGATGCATGTGTTGAAAGTATGCATATATACGGACATACGTGGCAATTCAACACCCATGACACTCCCTTCACACGGACGGGTTTTTGGTGTCATACGCGTTCATAGGGCAACCTAGTTATTGCGTATTTTCCTTCCGTACGTGCATACATGAAAAACCGCGCCCATATTAGTCCATTTAAATGCCTCCCCCACCCACTTTCACTAAACTACGCAAGTACGGAAGACAACCACACCTCTCTGTATGTATGGGCCTGATCCAGAGGTCTGCCGAGGCGCTGTGCTTACTAAAGCCCTCATTTAACTAGTTCCCCCCGCCCACCTACACTAACCTGTACGTAGGGACGCTGGGGGACGTCCCCTCCAGCGTCCCTACGGTGCTGCTACGGACGCCCGATCCTGAGACAAAAATATGCATAATTTATCTGCTGTCTCTTTATGTCGGTACTGTAGCCCCCATGCAAAATAAGTGAAATAAACAACGATTTAAATAAAAAAGAATAGAACAGAATAGAAAAAAATTATTAAAAGCAAAAAAACAGAACACAAAAAAAAATACCAGAAAAAACCCTCATTAAGTTACCTAGTAACATGTCTACAAAAAAGACAACTTTTTGTTGACATCTATTATTTTTATTATGGTTTTTGTTTTGATTTTTTGTTTATGTTACTTTGTTTATCCTTATAGGTATTTAATTATGATCTTACTGATTATTTTGGTGCCCTTTTTGCCATTTAAACAATGCTTTTTTTATTTGGCCGGCAGCTTGAAACTGGATCTCAGAATTTTGAAACTATGGACCGGATTCAGAGATACGATTTCCACGGCACTTAGGAGCGTATATTTAGGATCTTAGAAAATTCGCAAAACTGCGCATGCGTAGTAATAGTGCAACGCCATGTACGTAGCGGTTAGGAGCGTAAATTGGCTAAGATCGTGTAAATGTGAATCGATTGCAAACACTTAAGATCTTAAGTGGTGCGAATCTTTAAGATCTTAAGGATTTGCATGGAAATGGGCGGGGGAAGGCAGGGAAATGAGGGAAAGTGGGAGCGGGCTGACACTTGGGATCTTATATATACGCTACTACGTCACTTAAGATCTCAACTGCCAGCGCAGAGTTAGGGTTAGTCAATGGTGGTCTAAGTTTAAGATCCACCGCTGTTTGCAAGGGGAGTGACTCTTTATGCAGTGGGCTGGAACCTGCTAGGATCTTAACCTTAGATGCGTATATTTGCGATCTTTTCGCAATCGCATCTCTGAATCAGCCCCTATGTTGCTACTACTATGCATTTTGATTAATAAATCTCAAGTTTATTGCTAACTGAAACTGAATAAATATATTAGTATTAACCAAGCATGTATACAATGACACCCTGAAGCACAATTTATTTATTTTATTTATTAAGAGGTTTTTATATAGCGCCATCAGATTATGTAGCACTTTACAATTTTAACAATCATTATAACAAGACTGGGTGGTACCAGACAGACTGGGTGGGAAAGAGGGCCCTGCCACAGGCTTACACTCTACAGGATATTAGGGATTGATACATAAGTCACACAGCAGTGTTAGTAACAGAACTGAGGGGAATTTTAGTATAGAATGAAAGTGAACAAGTTTGTTTTAATTATGAACTGAGGGCCATATAATATAGTAGTTGTAAAGAGTGTAGACAAATGTTAAGTAGGTTGTGGAATTAGGGATGCTTGTCTGAAGTGGTGAGTTTTAAGGGAGTGCTTGAAAGTTTGGAGAGTAGAGGAGAGTTTTAGTGGATGAGGAAGATTATTCCAGAGAGTGGGTGCAGCCCAGGAGAAGTCCTGTAACCGGCACTCAGAGCATTTGTTTAGTGTGGAGGAGAGCTGTATGTCCTGTGAAGATCTGAGAGAGCAAGCTGGGATATATCCTGAGATGAGTGAGGATATGTATGTGGGTGCAGTCTTATTAATGGCTTTAGTAAAAAAGAACACACCAGCGCTAGCTAACAGAGATCCCTATGCAATAGACCAGGATACCTAGTCTAAATAATTGCACACCTGTAATAAAGCCTGTATTGGAGCTTTGTAGGTTAGCAATCGTGGGTGAACTCCCCTGTCACTCCTTTTTCACATATGTAGTCCTGGACACCTACTTGTCCAGATCCGTACCTTAAACTCCCTGCACTAATCTTTGTACGACCAAGTACAGATGCAAAGGTGCATACCGCCACTCACTCTCCTTAATATTCATGCCTATCCCCGCCCCCCTTGCAGGGATTAGGAAAAAGACTTAAGGAGAGTTGCTCTGCCAGAAGGACCTTCTAGTGCCGTATGCTAGAAGATCCATAGAGCATAACATCTGGCACGCCCAGAAGCTAGCAGAAGTCAGGTGACGTTAGTAATTTAGGATCAGACCCTGTGCTACAAAATTATCAGTGAGGCGTGCTGAAGTTTACCTGTCTATGTTCAGGGCCACCTTCAGAATTTGTGGGGCCCGGGACACACCAGTGGGACCCCGCCCCCTGCATGACATCATCGGTGATGTCACGTGGGCGGGTCACACAGACCTGCATTACCATCTCGCTGGTTCACAGGGAACTTCTTCCCTGCGCATTGGCCCCATGATGATGGCGGGCCCCCATCAGCTGCGGGTCCAGAACAGTAGTCCCGGCTGCCCCCCCCTTGATGGCGGCCCAGCCTGTGTTGTCTAATACATTTTTTGTTTGTATTTATTATTGGTGTTAAAATGGCAAATTGCCTGTCAGAATTGCAATCCACGTAGCCTTTTTAGCTCTAGCTGGTAAGTTTTATAAAATAAGCAGTCAGTGTTCAGCATGTGATGTTAAACAGCTCTTGAAAAGCTCCACTTAGCTCCTCATAACTTGATATGTGTTGGAGTTCTGTGTATTACAGTCACCTTTTTCTCTCACTGTGGACACATCTGAAGACGTTACACAGCGCTCAGAGCTGCCCAGGGATTACTAATAGTTCACCGGAGCAAGAGAATATTTTTTTCCCTTTCAGTCATATTTGGAAAATGTTATATTAGTTTGTTTTGCCTTCCTGTCCATGACCACATTAAAATTGCTCCATGGAAAAGGACTGATCTTCATGGACATTACTTTATTATAAGCTAAGCGAACTACTGATTTTATTTGTTTTTCTACTCTGAATTTATTTCCTCTTCCACTTAGTAAACATATTAATCATTATATGTTGTTAGTCCCAGATAGTTTCCAGGCAAATATTGCTCTAACTACAATTCCTATTATATTAAGGTTACAGTGTACAATTATATAACATTATCTGCACTTGAAATAGCCCTCATCAATATGTATTGTCTTAAAAACCAGAAGTAGAAATGAATAGATGGTATAAATTGCCTATAATATGCAAAAGTAAATGCAACTGAATTGTGTGCTTAGTCAGTAATACAAAGTGTTGTGATTACTGGGAGTAAAGGAGTATAACTACTATAGGTCTTGGGGTTAAGAGGGCTGTGAAGGGCTTACGTCCAATTCGCCCATGGTAGGTAAACATGCTGAGAATAGGCTCTAGCACTGTTTTGCAGGGACTGTGAAACATGGGTATGATTAGTGATATTTCAAAGCTCCCGCCCACCTTGGCTATTTGTATAACTTGTGGCATTAAGCCCCGCCCCATACTGGAATGTATTTCTTCACCCCGAGATCTCCTGGAAATAAAAACTAGGCAACCCTGTGATATTTTCATTACCACATTTTTCAAAAGGGCTTTATATGCCAAGTTTCACCCTTCTTTTTGTAGCAATTTTATTGAAGGATGAGATAGAAAAAGAAGATACAAAGCTCAGGTGCTGCTGACTTTGGCAATGAAAGAGATACATTGGTAACATATCAATTAAATAGGGGTCACAACTTCTGGGTGAGGTAGCTAAGGAAGTTTTTTGTTTGCCTACCAATGCTGGGTGAAATACAGGGATGGGAGTGGTGGTGTTAAATTCTGTTCCTCCATCTCCCATTGGATTAAAGGGTCCTGTATATGGAGACGGGTCTTGTACCATATAGTGTGGTGGAAGCGGGACCAAATCTGGTTTTTATTGTTAACTGAGAAAATATCAATGAAACTTTTCCCTGTATGGCAAAATGGAAGCACTCGTGTTTTTTCTTTAGTGTGGACTCCAGGCAGCCCAAATATGTGGCAAGGTTTCTCTCTGAAGAAGGACATGAGGGAGGAAGGGGGGTACATTCTGGATCCATATCTGAAGGATGCTCTTTCTGCCACATGGTGGATTTTAAGAAACATTTCACAATACATCAGTTTAGGTGACTTTAGAAGGTTTTTTTTTAGTAGAAGGTTCATGTTAAGGGAGGGGAAGTCTCTGACCCACTAGGTCAGCCCTGCAGAAGATTTTTGACGGTCGAACAGTAAAATTGAGAGATGGTCCTGTGTGTGACTAAAGTGGTAAATAGCACCTTGTCAAGTGAGAAGTCCCAGTCCTGTAG
>WWET01000795.1:179893-194561 GCA_011038615.1 Limnodynastes dumerilii | reverse complement strand
AAAGCAGGAAGGAGGAACACAGAGAGAGAAGGAGAGTGTCGCGGAGAAGGGGATACTGGGCGGCTGGATATACATGATGGGGTTACTGGGCGGCTGGATACACATAATGGGGTTACTGGGGGGCTGCAGAGAAAGGATGGGTATACTGGGGAGGTTGGAGACACATGATGGGGAATACTGGGAGACTGTAGACAGACTTACAAGGCTGTAATTCTTTTGTAATGTGCTTACAAATGTTTTCTGTTTTCCAAGGAGGTTTTTTTTAACTGCATTCAGGTTACAAGGATGTTGAATTTACAGTGGAGTGGTCGGAAAGGATGCAGTCTGTATTGTATGGTATAGCGGTCACTGGGATAATGTCGGTAAGGTATGTGTCCCTAAGATATATGGTCTGTATTGTGTTGCAGTGTTTAAAATGGGAATGTTTTTTTAACTGCATTCAGGTTACAAGGATGTTGAATTTATTGTACAGTGGTCGGAAAGGATGCAGTCTGTATTGTATGGTGGCCTGTATGGTATAGCGGTCACTGGGATAATGTCGGTAAGGTATGTGTCCCTAAGATATATGGTCTGTATTGTGTTGCAGTGTTTAGGATGAAATGGGAATTGTATAGTGGAGACTAGAATGCTGCCTGTATTGTATAGTAGCGGCTATGATTTACTTACTTTTATTGTGTTTACAAGATTGTGTTTTATGATGCTTACATGGATACTATACTATAGAAACTCTGATGACAAATTGTTAAACAGATAGGCGCAAATTTAAAGTTTGCAGGGAGGCGCCGAACACCCTAGCACCGGCCCTGGGAGGAAACATAAGCACGCAACTGCTCACGGAAAGTTACAAGTGGTCTATGGAGGCGGAAATCACCGACAGCATGGCCGAAAGAGGGGAGTGTAATGAGTGTGAGGGGGTTTGGCCTGCACCGGTCGTGCGTATAATTGCGTACCTTCAAGCAAACGATTCTCTGAATACGGCCCATTGTAAGTAATTATTACTTTCGCTCATTATTACAGGAATTTAGATTATATTAATTATTCTGCATTCCAAAAGAGGATCCAAAATGCTTGTCTAGATACAAAACTCATTCTAGGTTTATGGTTATTGAAACTGACATTTCTTACAGCAATTTACTTTTTGACTTTTATAGAACTGCAACTTTCTAAAAGCTTTAACCACTTTTTTTTTATTTCTGCTCAAATTTCAGTTTAAAATAAGCCACAGCAATAAATTTCACACCCAATAACACTGTCTGTTGAAAAATGAATCATTTGTGCTGAAAATGGAAAGCCCAGCAACACAACATACTAAGGACCTTATTTTTTCAGTGTAATTCACTTACCACATACAGTAAACTCTTCCAAATTTTTTTAGAAGTTCACACATTTCCATTTGAAATGGCATGTATGGGATTTAAATTATATTGTTGATCGTGTAATAGTTTGCCAAAGGGTGATAAAAGCCTTGCTAACTCAGGCACTAGCCCTGGCAGATAAACAGGGCCACTAATACATTTGACTAGAGAGCTGATGCGCTGGTCAGTTCCATTGGATGGGTTTAGGTTTTGCAAAGCCTTAAATACATATACAGTTGTTTTTTGTATTATCATCAGCCAGTAAACTTTTATGTTATTTTAGTGATGAGTTAAGCAATTTGGCAATTCATAGGAATCTACATATTTCGGTGACTCAGAACTATGGTGAAATGCATTTGATGTTGAAATTGATTTAGGAAAAACTGTAAGACGTAGAAACCATTAAACATAAGGAATGTGGGGCATAGTTACATTTGTGACAATGAGATGGAAAGTGAGGGCATGGAAAGATTTGCACATATTTATGTAGGTGAACCCAAGAAACCAGAGAGTTAGGGGACTGTATAGTAAAACATTCTGGAGGGTATTGAGGATCAAGGATCACAGCTGATCAAGTGTATCTTGGAGTCTCTGCAGGTATTTAATGAAACTCACCTGTCCTGTGATTCCCAATGAACAGCTTCTCCACTGATGTCCATCAGATTTCTGTCTTAATGTAGACATCGAAGCACAACTGCCAAGAAACATACAAACATAGAATTTGATGACAGATAAGAGCTACTTAGCCCGTTCTACCCACCCACCACCCTTCCTGTGAAGCGACCCTTCTGTAAACTACCCTGAACCAACCACCCTCCAATTATTATTTTTATACAGAGTAATATAAGTGTAATAATTCTGGTATAGGAATATGGGCCAGATATAAGGCTCTAATCGTCCCCTATGTGCTGTGGATTTGGATTGGATAGAGGCCAGTCTTCCATTCTCTGCTTGCTCATGCATCCACATACTTCGGTACTTCCTGAACTGATCAATCCAGACTTAAGATCAATGACATGTCCAACACAATTTGACCAAGAAACTGGGTTGTGATTACAAGTGGGTCTACCTCGTTATTACAATGTACAGTATATAAACATAGAATTTGACGGCAGATAAGAACCACTTGGCCCATCTAGTCTGCCTGTTCCCCCACCACCCTTTCTGTGAAGCAGAACCTACTGAGCCTATTATCTACCAATTATCATTATTATACAGAGAACACTTGTCACTCACATCAATCCACGCCCCCTGGAGCCACACTCCAAATTCCTCACTACACACAATTTGTCAGCAGCCAATTAATCTACAGTACTACTATGTTTTTTGGATTGTGGAAGAATACCGGAGCCCCCAGAGGAAACCCACATAGTCAAACAAACTCCACACAGATAAGACCTTGTCTGGGATTCACACTCGTGACCTCAGCACAATAATCCATAGTTCGGCACCATTGCCATTTTGTATGCGCAGGAGTCTTTAAGGCAGATTATCGGAAGTCCATTCCTGCTTGAGGATTCAATCACAAAAAAAGTCTCTCAGGATCCAATTCATAGTTTTCCAAAGTTCTCCTCTCCATACTACTCATTATCTTCATGTTCTCCCTCCTCAACACCATTCTGGTCCTCTTCCTATCTAAGGAGCCCATAAGTCAAACAGAGAAAGCACCACACTAGGTGAACTATACACCACTCACAGTAATAGAAAAGAAAGTAAATGTTAATAAAAACATACAGATAAGGAACAAGACAAAGAGAAACCAGCAGATGCTTTCACAACTCACTATGGGCTGGATCCAGACTTAAGTAAGTGCTTGAAATTAGTTACTCCTGGGCTAAACCATGTTGATTTCAGGGGAGTTATATTTCATCTGTTGCAAACAGTATTAGAGTTGAGAGGTGATGTTTCCTATCCCAAGTCTAAATAACAGTGTCATAGTAAAGCTGGTCAGGATCTGTGTGCAGTAAGCAATTCAAAGATATATCCCTGCATGCAAAGAATACAATTAACTTGACTCCCCCTGCAATCAACATGGTTTAGCCCAGGAGTAACTAATTTCTAGCACTTACTTAAGTCTGGATCCAGACCTATATGTCTAATTTCAACTCTGTACAGGCCTAGCTGACAAAGCACAATATAACCTACAGTTTTACAATACCTGAAGTACCTAAAATGCCCACTTCACAAGATCACCACAGATTAAGACATAAATTATATGTTTACTCACTTCAATATCACTAGAACTTTACTATATCAATTCAGCAGGGTTAGATTTAGAGGTCTGGTGACCCCTAGACAACATTAATGACATTGGGCCTGATCCAGAGCAACGCTCGCAAGCGAGCGTACGCTCATCGTAAGCGAATTTTCGGCAAAAAATTCGCAATGCGCATGCCCAGTATGACAGGTTCCGGTCGCCCGCGCGTCATGAGCGAATAGCGGGCGTATCGTTAGCGTATTTTTCGCTCGCCGAGCGTATTTTTTTTACGATGGTCGGCTGGGCGCCCGTTTTACTACAGGGAGGCGGGGATAGCCATTTAAATTGTACAGTATGGGCGTGCTAAGCGTATTTTCTCAGCGTATTCTCTGCGAAATTTCGTACGGCCGACGGTCGTACGCAGTGTAGGGTATAGCCGCCGTAAGCAGGGACTTTACTATGGGAGTGCTAGGGGCGTGTAGGTTGATACGACGAGCGTACGTTCGCATTCGCCCGTCGTTGCGAATTTTCGTAGCGCTGGATCAGGCCCATTGCCTTCCCATCATAACATCATGGAGGCTGTCCTGAGAGATCCACCACGTAGGCTCCAGCAGTCTTGACACCACTGAAGGTCAGGTTCTGAATGCACACCTCTACTGAACAGATTGCAAGGACTTGAATCGATTTCTGCTGAGTTCAAAGTAAACAAAAGGATTGATATGTGTACTTTAAATCTATTTCTTTTATTTGTATAAAAATATCTCATTCCAGCATTGCTATATATGTATAGCTATACATGAAGTACTGAAGAAACAACCATTTATCAAACTGCTCTTGCTGGCACATTGCTTATTGCTCAAGGATTTTTTACATACCTATATCCATTCACGAAATTCATTTATCTGGACATATTTCTTTAGGCAGCTTTTATTCCTTTTTCCGTGACAGAATGTCAAAGTCATGATGTCATACCGCTTGTGAAGCCATCATCTGAAAAATGGTGCCGGCCTCCTAGCAATGCCAAGCCTGTGGATTTCTACATGAAGCAACACACTGTAGTGTGCGGTCTTGAATGTTTCAAATCAAAGCATCCATTAATCATGGGGGTGGAAGAGTAGCAACATCCAAGGCATTGATTTAAGATTGTTTGTTTTTATTTCTGGTCTTCAGAATCAGTATGAAAGTTATGCTGTTAGCAGAATTAGGAGATGACATAGAGCAACGTACTATTTATGTTTTCCAGTATTCTTTGTCACATATATTTAAAAACTCCCTATAGCTTGATGGTTTCCACCATTTGAATTCCATGGAGTTTTAGCCGAACCCTATTTCCCCCCCCATAAAACATGACACAATTATATTGGTGAAAAATAAGGAACAACTTTTATTATTTAATTCACACTTGATTCACACTTAGGAGCACAATTGTGGACTTACCTAAACACACGCAAGTGAAAAATTCGCAATACCAACTCTGAGAAAATAAAGAACACAGTTAACCACTCCCCCAGTGTGGGACGTAAGGATATAAGTCTTTTCTGCATATAATTAGGTATGTGTGGACTTTAGTAGCTGTGAATCGGTCATGCGTTTAGGTGCTTAAAATTGCTTATGATTAAAAAAATACCTAACTAAACGAACTGAATAGGTTTGGAGAACTAAATAATTTTTTTTCTAAAAACAGCACGTTCTCTCATTCACATATGTAAACAAAAGTAACCATTAACAATAAAACTTGAAATAAAAATAATCATGACATACTTTACAATACACATAAACGCATACTGCATGACGTTAGGTATACAATGATCCACTACATATAGAGACTTTCATATAACAATAAAAAAAATAAGCATTTAATAATAAAAACAACACAAACAACCAATACAATTAAATATAAGTAAATGTAATGGTGTTCACAAAATTTATACTAAACAAAAATTTTTAAACAACCTTCACAAACTCTGACCAAATAATGGCACCTTTACAATGTTAAAGTCTTGCTCAAAATGTAAAATCAGCATAGGATAAAATAAACAAGTCTTTATTTGTTTCATTTAAAAACACACATTGATTGATTATAAACATGCAGCAGCTGTGGCCTGAACTAAGTAGAAGACGCATGGCATCATATCAAACAACACAGTTCTTCAACTTGCGAGTAGTCAAGGGCTACCTTAACTTTTACCGTGAGTATGTTCATTTACGCAAGGCGCTCCTACCTGTGAATCAGTCCTAACTCTGTTGGAAAGCACATACTGTTCATTAGCGACCTGTGTGCTGCTCATTTGCATTAAGAGTCTTGCCCCTCTAGCCACGCATGCAGGAGTCGTTACGTGACAATGCGTGCATCAGTCCTAAGTCTGACTTCCGTTATTTGGGATCTGGGCATGCGCAGTTTAACTGATCGTAAAAATACGCACGTAGATTCTACACTTACTTCAGAGATGCCAATTCTCCCAAAATATCCGGGAGACTCCCAAAATTTGGGCCATTCTCTCAGTATCCCGGGAGAGCCCACAAATCTCCTGCATGCCCCGGAACCCAAACAATCACCGGTGTAATCCCTAGACTTACTATGGATGGACGAGACTTGATAATGTCATCAAGCCCCGCCCACCCCTTTAACACTTGAAATCACATGGATGATTGACAGAGGGTGGGGCTTAATTATGTGATTAAGCCTCGCCCCCTCACTGTAATTTATGGCTTCCCTCCGGGTTCTTCTGGAGGGTAGCTTTCAATAGTCGGCAACCCTGACTTACTTAAGTGTAAACACAGTGCACTTTGCCCAATTAGGCGGTGAGCATGTGTCAGTTTGCATGACATATCGCTGCCTGATTTTTGAGTGCGCAAGCACAGAACAGAGGAGAACACAATTAGACCCATTCAGACCCTAACACATTTGGAGCTGTAACGACTTATGTTCTGAAGGGTGCGTCGTGAGATAGAGGAAGAGAAGGCGCCCAGTCAGTGTCCAGTAAGGGCGCACCAAGGCAAGTGCTCCCAATCCAGAATACGAAACAGACGGAACTGAGGGCTCGTTACATCACAACATATGCACCAGCACCAGGTCACATGTAAGTCCTGGGGGCTGACACCCAAAGACCATGTTTTGACCTATACTTTGGAAGTGGTAAATGCATTTATAGCTTTAGGAAAATGCTGCTGGAGCATTATGTTGGTTTTAGTTTTTAAAAAATATACAGGGGTAAAAAAAATTATTTTTAGTTTAATTTTTTTTAAATATAATTTTTTATTTGTTTCAGTTCGTTCAAATTTTAGTTGAATTGCTCAAAATATTCATAACTTTTTTACAGTTGAATTTTTTTACTCACATAGGGGCAGATCCAGAACAACGTCCGCTAGTGTAAATTCACTCATTAGTACTTACTGCGCATGCGTGGGGAAGATGTTACGCCATGTAACTCATAGTGTAAGGGACTTTCACGTATCAGCAGCGTATCTCCTTACGTTGGGGTGTGCCTAACATACGTCTTCCGAAATTATGCTTCGAAGGCGGGCTGAGGCGCTTAAATCGTACAGTGTGGGCGTGCTTAGCGGCGTAACAACGTGGGGGCTCTACGTACGTGAGTGGTTATGCTGACAAAAGCTAAGGTAGGGTTTGGAAAGCGTAAAATGGCCAAAGTACGTACATGCAAGGGGGTGCCTAGGGGAGTGCTTAGAAGGTACGCTTGCGTAAATACGCTACGCTAGGAAATGTATTAGAAACGTAGCTCTGGATCTACCCCATAGTAGGTGAATTTGCCCCTAGTCACTTCCTCTACTTTTATGCAAAATACAAATTATATTTTTTTCTTTTCTTAGTTTTTTCTCTACTCTAGAGCTCTCTTTATTCTCAAGACAAAGCAGCGAATGTTAGACAGAAAGGTTACACGGTCTACGCTTTCTAGCGTGAATGTTTGTACATCCCTAGTGGTAGAGAGACTATCTCCCTATTATACACCACAACCATCACACCACCTGAGTGGGGGCATGATCACGGGGTCCCCTGGGTGAGGAGGGATGGATGCTATTGCCATGTGGTTTATCTATGAGGTCTTGTGTTACCTGACCACATTGCTCTTACCGCTCCCCTATTTTTATGTTGTATATAAATAATAATTACTTTTGGGTCTTAAGTTCACATACCCTAATCAATGCGTGGAAATATTCTGTCCCTATAAAATAATAAAAAATGTACATATGGCATTGCTCACATTGGGGCTGATTCAGAGATGCGATTTCCACGGCACTTAGGTGCGTATATTTAAGATCCTAGAAAATTCGCAAAACTGCGCATGCGTAGTAATAGTGCAACGCCGTTAGCGTAGCGGTTAGGAGAGTAAGTTCGCTAAGATCGTAGGTCTGAATCGCACGCAAGCACTTAAGATCTTAAGTGCCGCGAATCTTTAAGATCTTAAGGATTTGCATGGAAATGGGCGGGGGGAGGCAGGGAAATGAGGGAAAGTGGGCGCGGGCTGACACTTAGGATCTTAAATGAACGCTACCACGTCACTTAAGATCCCAACTGACAGCGTATAGTTAAGGCAATTCAATGGTGGTCTAAGTTTAAGATCCACCGCTGTTTGCAAGGGGAGTGTCTGGTTTTGCAGTGGGCTGGAACCTGCTAAGATCTTAGATAAGGTGCGTATATTTGCGATCTTTTCGCAATCGCATCTCTGAATCAGCCCCATTGTATCACTGGTACTTGTTACTTGTTACACTGGTACTTGATAGTGCCTGTTCTAAAAAAAGAATAGGCACTATCTCGACTGTCTATTTGGGCATATGGGCTTTTTTATATCTTTATATGGGCTTTTTATATCTTTATATGGGTTTTTTATATCTTTATATGGGCTTTTTATATCTTTATATGGGTTTTTTTTTAATCAGATTGTCAGAAGAGAAAAGAGATCTGTGGGTTTCTTCAGTGCCTCCAAGGACCGTGTTACTTTTTCCTCCACACAGCTTGGTACAGAGAATAACTCCTGTATAGCAACCTTTAATATTTTTATAAAGTATTTATTTGTATCGCTTTTGGTTCATGTTTAGTTAAATCATTTTTCTATTTCTCTACTAATGTATTGTTTCATATACCTTTTGAGAAAGCCTCTTGATATATTTTTTAATTCCCCCCTTTCTGTTTTGTAGTACAAGACATTACATTTGTGTATGCCACCACATAGATCAAATACATTACATAGTGCTTATCATTATTGATGTTCTTATACATAGATCAGCCATACACCAACAGTGCTTTTGTTTACATCCACATCTCTAAGTCCAGGACACTGCTGACGGCAGACGCTCAATAGGCAATATGGGACTATTGTGTAGCCTTTTACTATCTAAACGCATTCCTTAAGGTATAGGAAAGCTGTTAATGTATTTTGCTGCATTTTGGTTAAAAAAGTAAAATATAAATAATAATTTGAAAGAATTTTTTTTTGTAAGTCTATTATTAGGAGTGGGGTTTACCATGCCAGAGGTGTAAATGCAGGCAGTTCACCAACTGGAACTAAAATGCTGAATGTCGACACACAGTGGATAGAATATTGTAATGACAACAACTGCTTTGGTTGGCATTACAATAACCCTATCCCTAACACTAATTGTTAAACCTAACCCTTATAACTAATCCTAAATACTAATCCTAATTACTAACCCTAACCACCTAGTTAGAATTAACTTTGATGCAGGCCCTGTGGTGGTCAGGAGAGAGGAGCTGACAGCTGACAGGACGGGAGACGAATAGAGAAGAATAGCAGCAGAATTGCATACCCTCCAACATGACCACTTCCATTAGGTACACAATACTCCGCCCCTGAGCTTCCAACTGTCACTCACCTGGATTTAATAAATTAACTGCTGTTTGAAAAACATTTTTTTTCTTTTCAACAAAGGTGGTTACCATAGTGACTGACAGTTGGAAGCTCTGGAGTAGAGAATTTTGTACTTAATGGAATGGGTCATGTTGGAGGGTCTGGAATTGTGAGGTGAAGTTTCTTAGCTCAACTTAGCTCAACTTTAATCTTTACAGATTAAACATAAAGTTATGTAGTATTTGAGTTCTATGTGAAAAGAAAATTATTTTCCCTGCATGTAAAAGATCTAGGGCCAGATTTACTAAGCTGTGGCAAAGGAAAAGTGGAGATGTTGCCCATAGCAACCAATCAGATTCTAGCTCTCATTTTCCTATTAGATACTAGAAAATGTCAGCTAGAATCTGATTGGTTGCTATAGGCAACATCTCCACTTTTCCTATCACACAGCTTAGTAAATCTGGCCCTTAAAATTAATTAGCACCCCTTACTTTGCAAAATAGTATAACTGAGCTGTACACTTGCATCTGTTTTGCCCTTACTCCCAATCTCTGAATCAGCCCCAAGATGAGTAGCAGGGAACAGAGCAGGGACCAGAAAGGAGAGATAGTGGGGTACCGGACCTCAGAGGTAGCAGGGAGAGGCAGTGGTGGTCCAAGAGAGGAGAAGCATCAAGGAAGATAAAATATATCTATTGGCACAGAACCCCTCCCGACATAACATCTATTCTTACCATAACCCTCTGATGATGCATTATGATGTTGGCTGTATCATTGTCCAATTAATGACTGTTGGTACAGCGGCTGAATCCTATTCTTAGTACATTCGCACCACCAAGTAAGGGCTCGCACACCTAATAACCACTATTTTCATTTTACAAAACAGACAACTACCCTGCCCTTGAGTTTTGATTATTGGGGAAAGGTAATGAATATGGGAACTTCTATATACGAGGTATGTCTATAAAGTAATGAGACTGTGATTCCACCTAGTAAACAAAGCAGTAAGAAGCAGTTATAAACAATTGACGCAGATCCAAACCTGTTTCATAAAATAATCACTTGGATCTTCCAGTACGATCCTGAAACCAAAAGACAGTCAAATACAGGAAAATACCATCGTCACCAAGAATGAAAAAAGCTTATCAAAGCAAGTCAGAAATTCAAAGCAATGGTCATTGGTTTTTTCAATATCAAGGGTGTAATTTTGGCAGAATGGGTTCTACAAGGAACAACAGTTACCAGCATTATTATAACAGTTACCAGCATTATTATAAGGAAGTTTTGAAAAAGCTGAGAGAAAGAGTCAGAAAGAAACGGCCGCAACTGTGGAAAAATGGTTTCATTCTTCACCAGGACAATGCGCCTGCTTACACAGCACTTTCTGTGACCAACAATCCCATTACTACACTTGAACATCCTCCATATTCGCCCATTTTAGCACCTTGTGACTTTTATCTTTTCCCAAACGTTAAATCAGTGCTTAAAGGAACACATTTTGAGTCAGTTGAAGAAAATGGCAGATATGTTGAAACAACTGACAGAAATTGATTTGCTTCATGCCTTCGACCAGTGGAAAACAAGACTACAGCGATGTATTAGTGCAAATGGGGAGTATATTGAAGGGGACAAGCATTACATTTGTAATACCAATAAATAAAAGTGAGTTATTTAATCAGTCTCGTTGTTTAATAGACATACCTTGTATTCTTCCACAGCTTGACCTGTCTGTGTACTGATCTGGCGCTGCCGTTTTGCATTTTTGTTCGCACCAAATGCCATCATTTGAGCATGTTTTACCAGACGCAGAGTTTATTCTACATTCCAGTCTGGATTAGGCGCAAAAAGTATCAGGATAAATCTATTAAACATATAACAAGAAAAGCTATTCCTGGTAAAATCAACATATCTCCCAAACATCAAAACTTACTCTTAGGGTCAGATTTACTAAGCTGCGGGTTTGGAATAGTGGAGATGTTGCCTATAGCAACCAATCAGATTCTAGCTGACATTCTCCAGTATGTAATAGAAAAGTGAGAGCTAGAATCTGATTGGTTGCTATGGGCATCATCTCCACTTTTCCAAACCCGCAGCTAAATCTGGCCCTTAGGATCTGATTCACAGTTAAGAATTTCTGTTTTTTAGATGCATATTTTTACTAAAGGATATACTACGCATGCGTAGTAAGTTTTATGCGCTATTTACGTTGGAGTTGAGAATGCAAATGCCGTGAGTCAACACTACGTACCTAAAGTCTCTAGGTTCGCAGTAACTTAGTTCGCGTGCCATGAATAATTAACTCGGCAGATAAGAAGATTGGGTGGAGGGAGGCATTTAAATGAGCAAAAGGAGGCGCAGTTATGCAGACATGTTCGTAATTAGACGCCCTGCGCACACAAATGCGAACCTACAGTTAAGGGAGCCCTATGGCACTCGTAAGTCTCCTAAGAACCTGAAAACCGGGGGCGTGCCGAGGAAGTTACCTTGCTACTAGTTTTGTTTATTTAAGAACCTATCGCGTTCTTAAGTGTGAATCAGGTCCTTAGTGTTTAATAAACTGTGTAGGCGAATCCAACTTTAACAAGCGCTACAATCTCATAACTGTTACAAAATACAAAGATATTGATGGATGAATTTTATCTCTTCTTCTGTGTAACCTGGAACATGGAAAGTGATTAGAGAAACGTTATAAGGGCACTTTTGGGGAAAACAAAATACAGATTACTGCAAACTGAAGGTTGCGGTAGACATATAGACAGTACATAAATAAACATTAACAGAACGCCAGCTTGTAGATGGAAGAGTGGTTAAGATGCTGTTTTTTATTTAAAGCCTTATATTTGTATTTCACTGCTGTAGCTACAAACACAAGACAGAAATGAAGTGAGACCAGAAGTGAAGGATGTGAAAAGCTCTTAAAATTTTAAAATGCAAAGTAGTTCTAGTTTTTATTTTTTTTGCCAGGTTTTCAAAGGCCAATATATACAGAAGAGTGGGCGCACTTACATGTCGAAAGATGATTTATTTAACAGATCAACCTAAACCTATTGATAAAATAAAAGAAAAAATGTTTTGAAAGTACTTCTGACCTCAAAATACAAAATGTGTTTTATTTGCTTATACATATGTAAAGTTTCCATACCTTGACAGATGCTGGAGTTAATCTACATACAATTTGCATAGTGGACTGCCTCTCATCCCTGTGTAAAGTTACAATATTAATGGATGTTATGGACGTCGGGCCTGATCCAGAGCTACGATGTAGCGCTGAGCATACTAACACTCAGCGTTACATCGCTGACTCCCCCTGACACTCCCCCTGCCCACAGCGTACTTACCCTCGCTTACGCCGGCTGAAGGCTACCCTAACTTCAGCCGGCGTAAGGAAGGGGCCATACGCTCGCACAGGAGTGTATGGCCGCTTAAGATGGCAAACTACACTCCCGAAAGGATCTCCATTCAGCCCACGCGGCTCTATAGCGCCTCAACGTGGCTGGGGCCAGTGACTGAAGGGCCAGACTCTCTATTCCTGAGACACTACCTGCCAGATATAATCGGGACAAAGGGATCCGTGTAAGGCAGCGGCCGGGGCTAGCTGGCGAAAGCGTGGCCAATCGAACCGAGAAAGGGCGTCCGCCAAACCGTTATCGACACCGGGAAGATGCTGCGCTTTAAAATGGATATTAAATTGCAAGCAGCGCAACACTAAATGCCGCAGTAAGCGAATAACGGGAGGGGAGCGCGCGCTTTGCCTGTTGATTACTTGCACGACGCCCATGTTGTCGCACATGAAGATAACCGTCCGGTTCTTCAACCGCTCGCTCCAAAGTTCCATGGCAACTACAATTGGGAAAAACTCCAAAAGCAGCAAGTTCCACGTAAGCCCCACCACTACCCAACTGTCAGGCCACTGAGAGACGCACCAATCGCCACCCAGGTATGCACCGAAACCCTTGCCCCCCGCAGCGTCCGTTTGCAGGCGCAGATCCGAATTAGACACAGGAGGGGCTGGCCAGACCCTGACACCATTGAAGTGCCGGAGGAACTGACTCCAGACTGCCAGATCAGCCCTAGTGGCAGGGGAAATATTCACGAGGGCACGTGGGCTGGACAGGCCTGCTGTGGTCCTCTCCATTCTGCGGCAGAAGACTCTTCCCATGGGAATGACTCTGCAGGCAAAATGGAGGGAACCCAACAAAGATTGAATGAGCCGGAGGGGGGCATGATGAAGGCGAAGGACTGAGTCGATTGCGGTGCGCAAGGTCAAGATCTTATCCAAAGGGAGCCTGCACAGACCCGCCGCCGTGTCGATTTCAATGCCTAAATAGGAGAGGCAGGATGTTGGCCCCTCGGTCTTATCCTCAGCAACTGGGACCCCAAGGGAATGAAAAAGGGCCCGGATGGAGAAAAGCATGTCAGCACATTTGCTGGAATTGGCAGGTCCAATCGCCAAGAAGTCGTCCAGATAATGAGCCACCCCAGAGTGTCCTGTACCGGCTACAATGCACCAGTGAAGAAAAGTGCTGAATGTCTCGAAGAAAGCGCAAGACACTGAGCACCCCATGGGCAGGCACTTGTCAACGAAGAACTCGCCAGCCAAGTGAACACCCATGTAGGGGAATGACTCCGGGTGCAGGGGAAGAAGGCGAAAGGCCGACTCAATGTCGATTTTCGCCATCAGGGCCCCTGACCCAAAACTGCGCACCATGTCTAGCGCCTCGTCAAACGACTGATAAGTGACACTCGAGATACAGTCCGGGATGGCGTCATTAACCGAAAACCCCCTAGGAAAGGACATGTGCTGGATTAACCGGAACTTTCCGGGGGCTTTTTTAGGCACAACGCCGACAGGGGATACAACCAGTTGGGGCAGGGGCGGATAAGCAAAAGGCCCGGCCATTCTCCCTGCGGCAAGCTCCTTAGTCAACTTCCCCCTGAGTTCAGAGGGAAATTGAAAAGCAGACTTAAGGTTCCGGGGGAGAGCCCTAGACACCTCGCCTTGTATTGGAAGGCGAAAGCCCACTAAAAACCCCTCCAGCAAGAACTCAGCCGCGCGCCTGTCTGGGTACCTATCCGTCCAGCGCCTAAGGGACTCGATGTTAATGGGGGACCTGGCCTTACTCAGGTCTCTATTGATGGGCAGGGCGAGAGGGGATTGCAGCGTTTTGAGGCTTGGGGCAGTTGTTGACGGTGTGTTCACCGCCACATCGGAGGCAGGCGTGGCGATAGATACACTTATTTCCCCGGGTGCAGCTGCCATTATTGAAATCAAAGCATTTCCCTTTACGCGAC
>WWET01000795.1:162226-173370 GCA_011038615.1 Limnodynastes dumerilii | reverse complement strand
TTAATGTAGAATTTTTATTATTTTCAAATCTACATGATAAACGTCCTGCTTTCACAGAGAACCTTACTGGACGTCTTACATGTCCTGGCAGTCAGATAGTACGACTATATTATCAGTATTGTCATTTTACATATGTGTTATTTTTTAACAGTGCATCATATTAAGTGGCTCTTTACAATTTTACATACATCAACCTTTGCCACATTACAGTCTAATTCCCTAACAAACACACACACACACACATATACACGCTAGGGGTTATTTTTAGAGCTTGGGCAGGATGCGGCTTATTTGCCGCGTTTTGGGGCTACAAAACGTTTGCAGCTATGATAATATACCTCACATGTATTACACGCATTGGAAACCCCCCTTTCAAAATCCTGCGTTTGCCACTGCAGCCTACTTCACTTCCACTAAAAAAAATAGGTCTAAGCGCAACTCTGGATCAGGTCCCTATTGTCTAATGATAATAATAAAAAACTTAAAATAATTAACATTTTAATAATAATAATAATAATAATAATAATATATTAATCCTATGAGAGAGTGAAATTATTTGACTAGCCCTGCTTCAAATATTATGATTGCTATGCACACAGACTGGAGGAGAATGAGGGAGGCCAAATTCCATCGCTCAACAACAGAATAAATGTTTAACTTATTAGCTCTTGTAAAACACACTTCAGGTCATTAAAAAAAGTATAAATGGCAAGTACTTGAAAATTAGATTAATGCTAAATTAGGACATTGTATATTTTCCATCGCAGTAGCAAAAAATGTAACCTACTTTATGATGCCCAGTAATTTAGCTTTCAAAATGCAACTGTTTTTCCTTTATATTTGCCTTTTTATGGTATTCATAAATCCAAAAATCTCCCATTTTTGGAGCACTGGCCGCGATCAATAAAAGTATGTTTTCATTAGGATTTCCACATTCATAATTATTCTCCTCGTTTTTCTGCCGTGAAAAGACAAGCTGGTATTTCATCGCTTAAGAGAAGTTAATAATATGGTAGGCCAAACATCAGGAAAATTATAATGAATGAGGCCATACAAGACTTAGAGAAACACATGTTTCTGTTATGAAATGTTCCCAGCACAAATCCTATAATTTTTACAAAACTTACAAGTGACTATTAATTTAATGCATAAACACTTAATGGATTTAATGTTAATTCAGTTTTAAAGCAACACAATAAGAAATAGAAAAAATAGAAAAAATATTAAGTATGTTATATACTAAGTTTATAATAATAATTATTTCCTTTTTTAAGATCATGGGTGCATTTGTGTGAAGCTAGAATTACTAATATAGCAATCATAGAGAAAATATTTTAAATATAATTATTTGAATTATTTGTAAGTGTTGCAAGACTCACAGTATTAGAAAAAGTCAGGAATTTTCCTGGGGATGAGTTTACATCACAGTAATTTTTGGCAACACAAAAGGGAACAATTTCCTAGTTATCTTATAGGAAAAATTAAATATATTTTTTTAATAGATGCTTAGAACTGTTATTTGTGGAAAAGCCTTTTCTTGTAAATTTTCCCCTAACACTAACCCTAATCCTCACCCTAACCCTCCCCTTTTATTAGCCTAACCTTAACCCTCCATGTCCTGAAGCCTAACCCTAATCTTCTATGTCATGTTTCATAACCCTGACCTTTCCCTTCTATGAGCCCACCCCCACAGGACCCCCCAACCCGCCACAACCAGTCCTTCCGCAGCCCGGTATCGTAAAAAGCACTTTTCGACATTGTGAATGGGTATTTTGTCACACAACGAAACTGTCACATCATCCATCTGCTAAGTCAATACTAATAATTCCTTAAACATAATGGAAACACATACAGTAGCTTTCATAGATTGACCATTGATTATACTACTGCTTTTAAATGCCTTCACTTCCTTGACCAGCAAATATCTGACATCATAAAAGATTAAAAGAAGGTACAATAAATGGCAGAGATATAGCACTGTCATGATGTTACACGCTGTCACCTGAATGTGACAGCACTCACTGTTGGGACTGCCTGCAGCCTTGTCGGTCTCCAGATACTGGCTTCCTGGTGTTGCCTAGCAGTAAGGATGCCAGAATACCATGTCTGTTCGCACCCAAACCACTGGCTGGTTATTGGCCAGCAGTCCACAGGTCATTGCTGGTTATAGTTTCTTGCTACCCAGTTTGTTTGTTTCTCAGTTGCTTTGTGCTTTGCCAGTCTTCTGTTATTACTGAGTGCTCTTGTTCTTGGTCCTTCCTTCTTGTTCCTGCTGTTAAGCCTTCCTTGGGTCTGGATTACTTTGTTCTGCTGAATGCCTTGTGTGAATCAGTGAGGGTTATCCCTTATTTGCTCCACTGTTTTGTTCTGGTGTTGTTGCTGTCTCATGGGGCCTGATCCAGCGCTACGAAAATTCGCACGACGGGCGTTCGCTCGGGCGTATCAACATACACGCCCCTAACACTCCCATAGTAAAGTCCCTGCTTACGGCGGCTATACCCTACACTGGGTACGACCGTCGGCCGTACGAAAATTCGCAGAAAATACGCTGAGAAAATTACGAAAATTCGCAGAAAATACGCTGAGCGTACGGGCTTAGCACGCCCATACTGTACAATTTAAATGGCTATCCCCGCCTCCCTGTAGTAAAACGGGCGCCCAGCCGACCATCGTAAAGAACGAACGCCCCGCGAGCGAAAAATACGCTCACAATACGGCCGCTATTCGCTCATGACGCCCGGGCGACCGGAAGCTGTCATACTGGGCATGCGCGTTGCGAATTTTTTCACGAATTTTCGCATACGCTCGTTGTACGCTCGCTTGCGGTCGTTGCTCTGGATCAGGCCCATGGTTCTTATTTCATGTTCAGTGTGTCTCCTCCTTACCTGCACGCATTGGGGACCACCCACTGGGGGCCACGACCAGTCTCCAGCCAGTGGGTAACTCCTATGCTAGATGGATATAGAAAAGGTTCGTCTGGGAGTACACCTAATCTCGCTGTTGGGAATTTCATTTATGTCTGCCTGACCCCTATTATGGCATGTGGTATGGACGGTCTACCACTTTCTGGTGGCTAAATCTCTGAAGTCACCCAACCAGTTCTTCATTCTGTTGGAGCTTGTCATTCGGAACTCATAGAATTATACCTTATTCAGTGTCCGTCAACCCAACTTATACTTGGTCATCCTTAGCTTCAGCTTCATAATCCACAAATTGATTGGATTCAAGATGAAATAATTCAGTGGGGAAAAGACTTATGCTATTTAGGACCAGACTCCTTCTCAGAAACCACATCAACGACTTAAGATCTCAAGAAAGCGGTACTATTGGAGGCTCACACTGGAAGAGTGGCTGGACATCCTGGTATATCCAAGACTCCAAATCATTAAACCATTCCATCTGGTGACCTAGTATGGCTCAGGATTTGGAGGAGTTCGTAAAGACGTGTTCTAACTGCGCCCGCAATAAGTCACCTCGCTTTTCTCCGGTTCACTTCAATGCTTACCTATTCCTAAACGTTCATGGATTCAACTGTCCATAAATTTCATTTCGGAATTTGTATTTTGATTTTTCAGAAACAGGTATCTGAGTTATTGTGGACTGGTTCAGAAAAATGGTTCACTTTGTACATTTAAAGGGGTTAGCCTCTGCCAAAACAGTGACTAACCTGTTTATCCAAAAAATTATCAGATTGCATGGTCTACCTGAGGACATTGGGCCTGATCCAGACCTACGCCCGCGAGCGTAGCGTATGATCGCCCGGGCGTATAAACTTTCACGCCCATGACACTCCCATTGATTGTACCGACTTACGGCGGCTGAACCCCCACTTTTTCTGAACCCTACCCTAACTTTTTCAAGCGTCCGTGCGAATTTTCGGACCGATACGCTGGTCGTACGGGGCTTAGCACGCCCATACTGTACAATTTAAATGGCTATCCCCGCCTCTGTGTAGTAACTCGAGCGTCCGGACTATCGTCGTACAAAACGCACGCCCCTTGGGCGAAAAATACACTCAAAATACGCTCGCTGTACGCTCATGTCCTTCGGACGACCGGAAGTTGTCATACTGCACATGCGCAGTGCGTTTTTTCTCCCGGTTTTACGCTCCCGACCGGCGTACGCTCGATCGCGGGCGTAGTTCTGGATCAGGCCCATTGTTTCTAACAGAGAATCTTAGTTTGTTGCACAATTTTGGAGGACCTTCTGCAAGTCTATGCAAATCAAGATTAGTCATCTGGATATTACTCTCAATCAAATGGGCAGACAGAATGAATCATACAAATCCTGGAACAATACTTACACTTTTATGTTTCTAAAAATCTGAATGATTGGGCCAGTAGCTTACCTTGGGCTGAATTCACCTATAACAACACTTTCCACTCAGCCACCAGAATTTCTCTGTTCTTTTGTGTCTTTGGTTTTTATCCTCAAGCAAATTCCCTCCAGTAAGTGGGTACGTTTGATTGTCCTGAGGTTGGGGAAAAAATGTGATATCTCAAAAAGATTTGGAAGGAGGTCAATTTTTCTCTTCATCAAGTGGAATTGTATACCAAGTCCAGAGTGGATCTTCATCGAAACAAACATAAATGCACCACTAAGTAGATGGAATAATAACAAAGTAGGGGATCACGTATGGCTGTCCACTCGTGATATACAGATTCGACAAAAGTCTTGGAAACTAGGGCCACAGTATATTGGGCCTTTCCAAATGATCAAAAGGTAGCTTTAAGGCTTCTTCGAAATTTATGAATCCCCAGCACCTTCCATGTCTCCCTTTTTAAACCAGTTAATTTCTCCAAAAATTTCCCACCACGCTCTTTCCTAAACCTCCTCCAATTATTATGGATGGCCATGAAGAATTTGAAATTGAAGAGATTCTAGAATCCATCAGAGGTTGCCTCTTCTTTGATTCACTGGAGAGGTTATGTACCAGAGGAGAGAGAATGGATCACTGCCAAGAATATTCATGCAGAAAAAATTTGCAAAGAATTCCATAAGAATTAAGCCTAAATTTAGGGGTGCCTTAATCCCTCATCAAGGGGGTTACTGTTACACGCTGTCACCTGGATGTGACAGCGCTCACTGTCGAGACCGTCTGCAGCCATGTCATTCCCTGGTCTCTAGATAAAGGCTTCTTGGTTGCTAGGCAACACCATGACGCCAGAAGCATGTCCTCCGCTCCGACACGCTATACTGAGACAGCATGTATTGCAGAGACCTGCGGCATGTCCCCGCTGCCTCCTGACTGGCGTCCTGACGTTGCCTAGCAGTCAGGATGCCAGAATGCCGTGTCTATTAACACCCAGACCGCTGGCTGCTCATTGGCCATTAATAACCAGCTGACTCACAGGTGATTGCTGTTTATGGTTTCTTTCTACCCAATATGTTCATTTCCCAGTTGCTCTGTGCTTTGCCAATCTTCTGTTCCTGATTACCCATGTTCCTGGTTCTGCCTTGTGTGAATCAGTGAGGGTAACCCTTGTTTGTTCCACTATTTTGCTCTGGTGTTGCCGCTGTCTCTTATTTCACGTTCAGTGTGTCTCCTCTTTACCCGCATGCATTGGGGTCCACCCACCAGGAGACAATAGAATTGCCACTGGTAATACAGAGGGTTAGAACATGAGATTTACTCTGTGGGGTGTAAGAATAATATTTTTGTTGGTTGAGAGGGGCATAGCATAAGGAACATAACCAACATAACTTAGTCCTTGTGGGTAATATGGCTCTGACAAATTACCAAATGCAGACTTTTCAAGTCATGTGCCTTACAGTTCTCATTAATATTTCACACAGTAATGTTCTCTGTTCAGATGATTAGGTCTTAAACAGAAAAGCAGAGAAGTCACATGTTAATGCCTCATGTAATACAACAGTCTATATGAAAATGCCACAAACAGCAGTGGCCCCTCTAAAATGTATGGTAAAAGAAAAGTTGCAGAACAAATGTTGAAAAATGGAAGTTGTAGTCGGCAAAGACAATGGTGGCTATTGCAATGTGGTTTTTTTTTTCTATGAGGATGTGAGGAAAGTAGTAGGCTCCTGTAAATATTTCCTCTCCTAACATCTAAATGAATTATGCACTGAACATAAATATACAGTACGAGGAACACGGTGATGGCAGATTTGAAGGAGAGATGTACACCTATACAACAAGAATGTGTTTCAAAAATGCAGCACAATTAATAGATACCATAAAATTATTTTACATAGATAGAGACCAAGATTTAGTTTCAAGTGGTCTTACAGCTGGGTCAAATATTTCCTTGACTTTACATGTTGAAAGTTATGGACAAGAAACAACTTGCTATTTATTGGGAAGACTAGATGGGCCAAGTGGTTCTTATCTGCCTCAAAATAGGAGTGCAGGAGCATTACAGTTCCAGAGTTCTATCCAAGAGGTCTATTCTGAATGTGAAAACCCAGGAAAAGCCAGGTGTGGGTCCCTGAAACGAAAATCTGATTTGCGAAAAATCAGATTTCTCCCAGCCAGTTGCGTAGTGGCATAGCGATCGATCCACGGAGCACCGAAAGCTCCTTTTCTACTAAATGGTAAGAAAAAATAATCGCTTCCCTAATTCTAACCCTAACCCTCCCCTCTCACTACCCTAACCCTCCTTTCCTGGCAGCCTGACCCTAACCCTCCCTCCCTTGCAGCCTGACCCTAACCCACCATCTACCGCAGCCTGAACCTAACACTCCACTCCCTCCTCTGCAGTCTGACCCTAACCTTTCCTCCCCTGCAGCCTGACCCTAACCCTAACCCACACAAATAGTTTTCTCACCTGTTCCTGGTCCGGCGAGCAGCGTCAGAGGTGCGGTGGAAGGATATCGCAGACGGCGGAAGGAAAATGGTAACTGCGAAAGTGAATAGGTAAAGTATGCCGAATGGCATACTCACCCCTTCACTAGAAAAAAAGTCGAAAGCGGTAAGTATTCGAAAATGCGACATCCGAAAAGTAACTTTTCGGATGTCCTATTTTCGGCAATCAGAGCTTCGTTCCAGGGAGTGTAACCGGAAAAGCCTTGGGTTTATTCTCCTAACTAACTATACTATTTGCATCATATCTGGACTGCTGTGCACTGATATCAATATATTCCAGTGGATGGCATCCCAATTTAGTCAGGTAGTCAGGGTAGCTTGACACCTTTTCATATTATAATAATTTTTTCACCTAACGACTGAGAGTGGTGAGACATAAAACAGAGATAATAATGCTGGACCAGATTAAGAGTCTAAAATATGAGAGGAAAGTTACTCCTGGGCTAAACCATGTTTATTTAAGGGGGAGTCAAATTTCATCTGTTGCAAACAGTATTTTAGTTGAGAGGTGATGTTTCCCAGCCCAAGTCTAAATAACAGTGTAAAAGTGAAGCTGGTCAGTATCTGTTTGCAATAACCAAATGCAAAGTATTCTCCCTACATGCATACAATAAAATTAATTTTACTTCCCCTGAATTCAACATAGTTTTGGCCAAGTGTAACTTTCCTCTCTTGTTTTTAAACTCTGAATCTGGTCCACTATTATTATTATAGTTAATGCAAAAAATAAGAATAAAATAGAGAATAACAATGCAAAAGGTTTGGAATAAATAGAAGGATTTTTATTCTTTTAATTAATCAATTAGAAAATATCTTTTCATCCAAGTGAATCTTGATTAGCAGTGGCGAACATTAATGAAGTTTTGAGTATTCCTGATTGTCATATGCACGGTCCTTTATCTGCTTAGGAGTATTGTTAATACTGGGTTAATTGCCGTGTAAAAAAGCGTTATAAGTTTACCTATAACCGGGGAAATTCTTGGGTCTGACCTTTTTACATGTATTATGAATATCCAGGGACTGCCATGGCAAACTACTGTCAATCTGCCAAAGAAGAACTCTTATTGACTAAAAAAAATTAAGGAGACTTCACTTTTTAACAAACTACTGGACTTTTAAAAAAAAGGACCTGAAAGGAGACATTTTGTAGTACTTGAAGGTCTCTTTTTTGGTCCAGCTGCCTGCAGTTCCTCTATTTGCCACTATGAATTTAGTACTTGTATGTCTCATTTCTGGTTCTCCCGCAGGTTTGACAGGGATGACGAAAAAGGGATGTTTCACGTCTCTACCAAATACCCGGGTCATTGCCAAAACCCGAGTTTCTTGTAAAAAATCCAAGTATCTGGTGGTGATGGGAAAGGAGTTTAAATGGTGAATGTTGAGCAGATTTTCAGAGCTCCTCTCAGCTGCACTGAGGTGTTCATTTATTTGTTTACACTTCATTAGCATGGTGTGTTGACTGGGCAATGGGAGACTGGCTTCTCTGATGTCATTTCCTGTTCTTCACACGGGGAAGTGTCTCCGCTTTGTAGGCGGAGGGAGGCATTTGAATTATACAGTATGGGCCGGGTTAGGCCGTTACGTGTGACAATCCATTACGTACACCTGTATTTACATAAGGAAAAGTTAAGGTAGAGTTTGGCACTAGGTAAATTACGTGCGACTGAGGGGAGTGTCCGAGGGAGTGCATAGTACTTACGATCGCGTAAATACGATACGAGATCGTATTTAAACTGCACCTAGGTCTGGATATATATATACACACATGTATTTTTTATTTATAAGTACAGTAATTAAAGTAATTAATATATAACTACAAAATACTAAAGCAGTGATCCAATAATCTTTGTATTGCAATGAAACACAAAGGCCCAAAATAGGCTTTGGAATGTCAGACTTAGACCAGACCTTTGGCTGGTCCGAATGTTTTGTTGGAATCCTAGCGAGTTGTGGGCCCAGGTCCAAAAAATATGCTTTGACCCTGATGATATCCCAGGTAACCTGATGAGGAGCTTCGGTGGTGCGGTGATGACTGTTGTGGGCCCTTGTATCAGCATGGGCCCCGATGCCATCGCACCTGTTGCACCAATGGTAGCTCTGCCCCTTGTAAGCACACCCTTACACCACATTGACTACCTGCCTCCACTTTCTTCCCACAGAACACCCTTTATAATACAAGTGGTGGCAGCGCCAGTCCTGTTTGGATCTGGATTGCCCATAATTGCATGCGCATGGTTTCTGAGCATGTGCAGCATAAAATCCCGCTGAAATCTGCTACACCATTAGCCACTAAGTATTTGTATGGAAATTACTAATGGACTTAATGTGGTTATAGAATTTTTTTTTAAAGATACAGCCATTAAAACACAATAGCTTATTCCAGAGTACTTTGCTTTGAAATTACAGTCCTGTTCAGGAAATAAAATGTTTATGTTAATTTATTATACAAGAGTCTAGATATGAGCTCAGGGACCTTTATCCCTCATAGCAGTGGTATTACAATTTACTTACATCTTCACATTGGCAGCTGAACAAACTTTTATGAACCAAGACAACTGCACCTCCGGGAGCAGCAATTGCAGGCAAAGTTATATATAGATGAAGAATTAGAATACGTTTTGGCACTTCCGCCATAGATAATACACACAGCTCTGCTACATCTATGGAGCTGTCTCCTAATAA
This sequence comes from Limnodynastes dumerilii, assembly GCA_011038615.1. NCBI lineage: Eukaryota > Metazoa > Chordata > Amphibia > Anura > Limnodynastidae > Limnodynastes > Limnodynastes dumerilii. The sequence goes on along the minus strand of WWET01000795.1, from coordinate 163,865 downwards.
CTATAACACAAAGTAATGAAAGTTGACAAAATTGTCTGTGTAAGCGAAATGAACGATATTTTGGCACCTAGTTCTTTTACCCTATAGAGAGCAAAGTTTTTCTAATGATGTCATTTATTTGGAAGTTCAGAATGTTTTATTATTTTTGACATAATTAATACAGAATTAAGAACACATGGACAGGCATTAATAAGTATTTAATTTGATGACCAAGTCATTGTTTTTTTATAGTTGCCACGGAAACACACTGTTTTTCAGATTTTTTCACCATTATTAAACGGTTACTGGCATCAGAATGTCTCAGTACTTGTGCGAACAGAATTCTGGTTTCAAGTGTTCATAAACACTGCTTGCTTGTCAAATAGAAATATGGGTAGCAAGTATCTGATGGAGAGTTAGGATTTCTATAAGGATATTTGTGTTTTACTTTACACATAATTTTATCTAACACACTTAAACGCTTTTCTTTATAATAATCCATACACTAGTTTGTGATTTAATATTTTAATACCTGGAATGTTGAAGGAAGTTTTTAAGGTAAAATGGAGGTGTAGCCTTTAGTAACCAATAATTTTAAAGCTAATTTTGCTTAATGATACATCTCTGATCAGTCTACCAAGCAGACAAAAAGCTTGGAAATCCTGGATTTTCAGATTGATGAGCTTCAGTTTAAAAGGTTCCTAGCAAATCAGATAAACAAATTCATTATATATTTTTTGTACTGTACATTTGTCCACTGGAGCTTGCTGTGCAAGTATTTACTGTAGATTGTGAGGTATACCCAATAATCTGATACATATGAATATACTTTGTTTTTTGAATGCATAATTTAAGATAACTGAGGTATGCTGAAATCCGAAGGCATATAAATGTTGTAGTCTGGAGTATTCCATTCAATAGCCCAATTCCACACATGTACAGATAAGGCTTTGTACAGGAATTGAACTCATGACCTCAGCACTGTGGCAGAAGAACTGCCCCTTGAGCAAACAAGCTTCCCATGATAGGAAGCAATGCATTCAGTAACCCTAGGGAGCACTAAGGAAGTGGAGTGGAGTGCCCAATGCAAGCAATTTTTAAGTACCCACTGTACCCACCCAGCATAATTTAGATGGTACACTTCAAGCATAGGGGCTCTGTAGAAGTTATACAGTCAGGTCCATAAATATTGGGACATCGACACAATTCTCATATTTTGGGCTCTATACACCACCACAATGGATTTGAAATGAAACAAACAAGATGTACTTTAACTGCAGACTTTCAGCTTTAATTTGAGGGTATTTACATCCAAATCAGGTGAACGGTGTAGGAATTACGGTTTCTATATGTGCCTCCCACTTTTGAAGGGACCAAAAGTAATGAGACAATCGACTCAAAAGCTATTTCATGGACAGGTGTGGGCTATTCCCTCATTATTTCATCATCAATTAAGCAGGTAAAAGGTCTGGAGTTGATTCTAGGTGTGACATTTGCATTTGGAATCTGTTGCTGTCGACTCTCAATATGAGATCCAAAGAGCTGTCACTATCAGTGAAGCAAGCCATCATTAGGTTGAAAAATCAAAAGAAACCCATCAGAGAGATAGCAAAAACATTAGGTGTGGCCAAATCAACTGTTTGGAACATTCTTAAAAAGA
>WWET01000795.1:125618-135871 GCA_011038615.1 Limnodynastes dumerilii | reverse complement strand
GGAAAGAGCTAAATGAACAATTCTTGTGGAAAGGGTAGGAGAAAGAAAGTGGTGTTTAAAAACAAAGAAAGAAAAAAAAAAGGAAGAAATTATTGGGAGAAAAAACAAAAAAGAAGGAGGAACGTAATGAAGGTGTTCACTTTATCACCCAGTGTAATCATAATTGCAAGAAAATGGACGGGATCATAAAGAGGCATAGGAACCTACTTAAGGATCCAGGGTATTGCTATAATGTGTGAGGGTGGAGTAGGGGTATTATTATAATGTGTCAGGGTGGTACTGTCTGATTTGATATAATAGGTAGGATGATGTGAGGCTATTGCTATAATGTGTGACAAGGTGTGATGTGTTGGTTTGTGTCACGGCAGTGGAGGGTAATGCTTTAATGTATGAGAGTGGTGTAGGGTATAGCTATAATAGGTAGGATGGTGTGGGCTATTGCTGTTATACAGTATGTGGGATAGTGGTATAGTGAGTGATTGCTGTAATTAGTGATTAGGTGAACTGGCAGATAAAGAGACAGAGCATTACATCATTTAATATATATCGTCATACGCCTAGTGACATCAGAACATTTATAGGTTGGGGGGGTACAAGATATCCTTATCCTGTTTTGGTGCCTCCCTCTCACAAGCTTTATATAAAAAAAATGACTTACTTACCCAGTGAATTCTTCTCTGTTCTCCTTGTGCCCCCTCTGTGGCACATGCTGCTTTTTTGTATGGCCATGTCAGCATCACACTGCATCTTCAGCTGATGTATAGAGAGGGGATGGGGTTGCATAGGACGCCCTGCACACTGCGGCCTGTATTCAGAGTACCGGACGTATAACATATACGTCCGGTGTTAAGTGATTTTTACTACTGCGCATGCGTAGTCATTTTTTAACGTAATCTACGTATCTTTTTCTTACGTAGATTACGTTAAAAAATGATGGCATTACATTGCTCCTCCCATTCTGACACCCCTGGTTACACTATATGGTATTAAAAATCTATATCTGAAAACACCATTTAAAATACCTTAAGCTTCTTTTGGCCTAGGTAGCACCAAGGCCCATTCCCCCACTGCTAAACTCTTACCCTGACCAATGTTTGTGTTCATAAATTTCAATAACCCTCAATAAAGAGCATAGCTTTTCATTTCTAATGACTAGAAAAACAAATCACAGACATAATGACTGATTGTGTATCCCATCCTAGGTATGCATCAGCAAAGTCTTTTTGTACACTGATTACGTGGGACTGTCACTGGATAGGGTGGAATACATCGGATTGATTCTCACTCATGAGCAGTAGGGAATTGTGTTTGTAATTAATCAGAACGACACAAAAATCCAGCAAGATTCTATAGTCTGTATCAGGCCCATAAATAGAAATAATAGTGTCATGATTATTGATTAACAATTAAGTTATGCAAGAAATTCTATACATTTTAAATATAATAGATAATATAAAGTGAATAATTTCAATTTGACCATTTCCAATATTTCAAAGGCATCAAACCAAAGAAGAAAAAAAATCTCGACTTAAGTTTGTAAAAGGAAAGATATTTTAATAGCAAGTCATGGGAAAATATTTTCTTAGTGGTAACATGAAGTTCAGAAGACTAGGTAATAGTAATGGAAATGGGCCACTGCCAAACCCTCAAGTAATTTAGGTTTAGTCATGATAGAGGCTTAATCCAAATCAAAGAGAGGACATTAAGGCCTTCTACAGAGGATTAACTTTTTGAAAAATGGAATGGCAAGAAGAAACTATATTAAGAATGGTAATGCCTTTTGATCACCACAACTGTTTAAACCCAACAACCATACTGTGAAAGCTTCATTTAACATAGTCCTTCTTCATTTTAACAAGTTGAAGGGGTTATTAACTGAATAATGTGATGAATAATCTGTGGTGACCTAGGTTTCATGTTGGGTGAGGGCTGTGGTCTGCCAGCAACTAAAAAAAATCAATAGAAAGGCTTATTTCCTCTCTAAGGTTTACTTATAGTTAGAGTGCTTGGGATTTCCTTTCATTGATTTTGTAACCAGAATAGGAAGCTGAGTGATAGGAATAATGTACCCGATCCTGACTTCTGAATTCACAGAAATTCTGTACAAGAAAGTCACTTCAGAGAGTGTCAAATAATTCAACTGAGTTAAAAAATCGGAGGAGAGGTAAAAGAAGGACAATACGGTCTATGGGCAGATACAGGTGGAGTTCTGTGACAGGGTGTAAACATTACAGGCTTTTGATCCTAGAGAGAAATAGTGATTCTCCTTCCTTTCTTTTTTGATATATGGAGAGTAGGGGAAGGTGACCATCTAAAGATAAGGAGAAAAATCCAGATATATCATCTACAAAGAAATAGAGAGCACGGTTTAAAATAAAGAAAGAAAACAAGATAGAACTAATGTGAGTAGGCATTTTTTTGTGAAGTGGTACCCATCTGATTGGAAACGTTATCACACCAAGTTTTTGTTTTCTCTATTTTTCTGATCGGATAACAGTGTGATAGTAACTCTGGTCAGTATCTGTGTAATAATATAATAGTATTAGAGATGAGGTGAAAAATAACAGTGTGATAGTAACGCTGGTCAGTATCTGTGTAATAATATAATAATAATATAATAGTATTAGAGATGAGAGGTGATAAATAACAGTGTGATAGTAACGCTGGTCAGTATCTGGGTGCAGTAAAGATATTTCCCTGCATGCTGAGAATACAATTACATGACTCCCCTGCAATCACCATGGTTTAGCCCAGGAGTAACTCATTTCACGCACTTATTTAAGTCTGGATCCAGGCCAATGTGCGTAAGAGGCCTATTTTCACTGGAGGGCGCATTTTACAGTAGTAATTTCTATCGTGAATAGTTGTTACGTCCGATGGGGCGTCTGCAGAAATTGCAATGGATGTTCGGTGAGAGGGGGGATGGAAATTGTACAGTGGGGGCTGGGGTTTTGGAATACACACTGGTTCGCAAATCCATATGTTTAACTTAAGGCAGGTTTATGGCAGGGTAATGGCAGGGGTCTGGATCTGGTCCTCCCAGCTACCTTGGGCCCCCCACTCTTCTGGGCCCTGCAACCACGGTAGTTACATCAGTGGGGGTGTAGGTCACCGTAGCTCTCTTACTCTAACCCTAAGTCCCCCCTCCCGCAGCCTAACACTAAGTCATTCCTCCCACAGCCTAACCCTAAGTCCCCCCTCCTGCAGCCTAACCCTAATCCTCCCTCCCGCAGCCTAATGCTAAGTCCTTCCTCCCGCAACCTAACTGTAAGTCCCCCCTATCCCTAAGTCCCCAGAGAGGGTTACTAACCTCTCCAGTGGTCTGGTCCGGCGGCAGCGCTGTTTTCAAATCGCATACTCACCCTTTAATTTAAAAAAATTCTGCGGTGTTACACATTCAAAATAGGGACAGCCGAAAAGATACTTTCGGCTGTCCCTATTTCGCAATCTGTAACATGGCAGCGGAGACTCGCAACCAAAGTCATGTTGCATATATATTGTCCCATTTTTGACCAACAGACAGACTCTTCCCAGCCATTATTTTCAGTATACTCTTTAATTCCTCCTTTGAGGTGTCTTGTGAGTTGTCCTTGGTTACATCAGCATTCCACTAACCTTAACAATTATAAATGCCAGCCAGAAAGACATGATACATCACTCTGTTTTTAGGTCCTTCTAACAAGTCTCAGGTGTAATTCATATCTGACACATTGTAACCTCTAAAGATTTTTGACTAGCATGATGATGCTTGACTATAATTCTGCTACTGTGTTTGATGTTCCAGTCTAAAACTAGAAAAGAAGAGTATTTGGTAAAGGGCTGTTTTTTTTGGGGGGTGGCACGGCAGCTCAAGTCTTCAAATCAATTTTCAAACCACCATATTTACTAATGGTAAAAATGCAAGAAAACTAAAAGAATCTGGTTGTGAGTGACAGATTGTGCAAAATTCCTTTGCATTAATAAAGTAAATATTGTGACGAAACAATTAACTCAATCCACATGGGATGTAGGGCCATATGCAGATGCAGACTACCAGACGTATAACATATATGTCTGGTGTTTAGCGTTTTTTCCTACTGCGCATGCGTAGTACATTTTTTACGTTATCTACGTATCTTTTCCTTACTATCTATGTAATCTATGTAAGGAAAAGATACGTAGATAAAGTAAAACGTACTACGGATGCACAGTACAGTACCCATGAGCAATTGAATCAGACCCTATGAGTATAAAAAGTAATAAATAAAATAAAACACACTTATGGGAAAGGAGTAATCTCAAACCCCTTATGTAACCAATTTGGTACTAGTGATAACCCAAAATGACTCTCATTGAATTAACCAATTTTCTATATCTTCTCTCAGAGTATCTTTAGGTATTCATTTAAAGATGGAGGTCTGGATCAAAGTTACTTAGTATTCGTCTTACGTACGTTGTTTTAAGAATTGAGCTACTACTCATGCGTAGTCGTCTATTTACGCTATCTAAGTACCATTTATGTACGTAGATTGCGCAAGCGGGGTCCTTAGACCGCGCTTATGCAATCTACTTACATAAATGGTACGTAAATAGCGTAAATTAGCTACTACGCATGCGTAGTAGCTCAATTCTTAAAACAACGTACGTAAGACGTAAAATACGTAACCATGAATCCGGACCTTAAAGTTGAAATTAATAAGAGTTTGAATCGTGATGTTGAAGATAGTGTTGGGGTACACTGTGGTTCATTCATTTTGTTACAATATTACTGAGATCTTCCAAAGCTCAGAATTTAAACATTCTTTTTTGTCTTTCCAATATATTTTAGCCCATGTCCACACTCGAATAGATATATTACACAACCTCATGTTCAAATAGTCTAATTCTTGCTATTATCCTTCTTACTGTTATCAGAATTTTAAAAAATTACTTCTTATATTTGTGTCGAATTTACATATTTTACATATACTGCATGGGTAGAAATCTGCAGATTTAAGACAAAATTTGGGTTTTGGCTAATTTAAGGAAGACAGAAGACTGGGTGAGCAGATTGAATTTAGAATTTTGGACTTTTTAAACTTATCTCTGGTATCTCAGGTGAGGCTGCTGATTATATTGAGTGCATTGAGAGAACCTGCCAATGCTTATTAATAACATTACTGATTTCATTCCCTGCCTGACAAACGGGCAAAATGAATTGTTATTAGTAAGACCGAATATCAGATAGATGTGAGGTGAAATAAACGACAGGTTGAGACAGCACTCACAATAGTCAATCTATATGTTAGTGTTTTCTGGAAGGGTCTATATTGTTTATGTTTGTGATTGGGCAAGGTTGTTTAGTGGGGATGGGTTAGGTCATGTGACAGAAGGTATATATGAAATTGTTGGGAATTAGTCCTGCCTCTTTGAAGTGTCTTTTGGAAGGCTGAGTATATTGCTTGTGTCTCCTCTTGTCATTTTAGAGTGTATTGTTTAGAGGTTTCTCTGGCATTTTGTTTTCACTGTGTTATATATTGTATTTCTTAGTCTGCCGTTGCTGTCCTGTGTTATTCTTCACTTGTCTCACCGTGCTTTCTATTCCCAATTCTTATCTGTCTGCTAACCTTTCATTCTTTCCTTCTTATTCCTTTTCCAATGGGTCACGTATAAGCGGAGTAGATCTAGCTCAGGTAAGTCGGATGGTGTTTTACTTTTACAATGGTTGTGGATGGAGTTTCAAGCTGCTAAGTCCAAAACTTCCATGCCACTCTCGCAGGAGTTTCATATTTTACAAGACACTAGGGTAATCAGGATTTTACTAAGAGCTTCCTTGTGTCCAGGGATTTAAAAGGATGGGCTCATCAGTGGTCTCCCGTAATGGATTCTCGTAGACCTATAGATCTGACCCTGTTGTCCAGAATTATAGGGGTGGTTGGTAAAGTTGCTTTTGACGATTTCGAGGCCAAATTATTTCGTTTAGCTTTCTCATTGGCATTTTTTGGGAGCGTTTAGAATTTCGGAATTGGTATCGGCAGGAAAAAATGTAGTCGGATCAGGTTTACTCAGGGAAAATGTGGTCATATCTGAATTATCTTTAGCTTGCAAAATTCATAAGTCAAAAATAGACCAGTTAGGTAAAGGTAGATGGGTTATTATTAACAGACATGTGGGAAAAGATTACTGTCCAATTCACTTAGCATAACAATATTTGGGTAGGGGGCATCCGGGTGGGTCAAATTGGTTAGTTCACATAGATACTCACCCTCTTACTAAGTATCAATTTTCTTCCGTTCTGAGACTCTGCTTGCAAGACTTAGGCTTGAAAACTTCCGCTTATAGTTCCCACTCATTAGAATAGGAGCAGCGACTTCAGCCGCTTTAGAGGGTCGTTCTAAGAATCATATCAGGCGGCTTGGGAGGTGGAAGTCGTGGACTTTCCATACATTAGGTTGGACAAACTGGAGGGTAATTCTAATTAATGGTATTGTTTAAGTTTACTGGGAAGATTAACTTTTGTTTTTCAGGTTCCAGTTATTGGTAAGTTTAATTAGATTCTGGAGAGCTATAAGCATCGCGATCTATGAAAGGGTTTTCTCCTGCCTTTGTCCCCTTAAGTAAGGTTCTCCGCATTGGCTGTAAGAAGTCTTTGGGGGTTTTCAGGAGTTTTTCACTCTTATATACTAATCGCTTTGGTTACGGTTTGCCTTCCCCTATCCTTTTGTTACCCTTCGTACGTTATGTAGTGCAAGTAAAATGTTTGGTTTCAATGTTAGTATTAGATTGAGTTTACAATGTTACTTAAGATTTGGATTATGTCTCTTTCTATTACAGGGCAAGTGTCTCAGGGCCAAGTGGCTTGGATCATGGGCATTCCTACATTTTTTGGGCAGGTCAATTTTTTTAACGTAATGCCTATTTGTCAGACTCGGTAGATTGGGATATTGAGTGCCTGGGCTTTAGAGGGATGAAATGGAATTTATTTTATCCAATATTTTCAGACATGACTAAGGTTTATGGTGACCTGGATTGTTTAATAATTCATTTGGGGGAAAATGATTTGGGGAACAGTACGTCCTTGGAGTAAAAATTTGCCATTAAAAGAGATTTGGAGACATTAAAACGTTTTCACCCTAATATTCATTTGATTTGGTCACAAATTATTCCTCGACGGGCATGTTGGAATGCTAGGTCCCTTAAGAAAGTTGATGGGGCTCAGAAGCAACTTGATAGGGCCATCAGTAATTTTGTATGGTTTTTGGGGGGTCAAGTTGTATCATATCCTGGAATAGAGTACGAAAATGAGGATTTATTTTGGTATGATGGGGTAAATTTATTGGACAGGGGAAATTTGATTTTTGTGGAAAGTGTGATGGACGCCATACAGGGTTGTGAGGTGGCGGACGGTGGTACTTGAGGGTACCTCTCTTTGGCGGTAGAGGTTGTGTGTTACCATATTAAGATATGGCGCATAAAACATGGGGGAGAAATATCTGCCAGCAGAGGCGCACCCTTCTAATAATTGACATGTCGCCCCCCTGAAGGGGGCCTGGTCTGCCTCGTCCATATGATGAGGTGTACGCATTGAGGGGTGGAGCACCTGTGTTGACAAGTTGTTTTGTCCTTTACGTTTCCGGAGGTGAAACACATACCTGCTATTGTCACCTGGTCTCAACCCTAAATTCTATTGTCGATTTTAATAATAATTTATTAGCTTAAAGGGATCAGTTCATTTCAATAAACCTATGTCCCCTATTTTAAATCCAATAAAGTTGTCTGAGTCTTAGTTCTTATATTGTATTCATTCATTTTGGTATATATTTAATCATTTAATTCTTTCTCTCTCTCTCTCTATCTCTCTCTCTCTCAAGCCTTATGTTAAAATTCAATTGATGTACCCCCAAATTTTGCATAGGCCAAATGTATTATCATTTAGTAAATCCAAATTTGCAAACTGTGAATATGGGCCTTGAGAAAGATCAGAATGATCTTATTTAACTTGTGAAATAAATTGTTGAATGGAATGTTCTACACGATGAAGCCTGGGGTGTCTCTATTTTCTGAGCCTACTTGCATGAGACTTATTATCACTCAGCGAACTCAGCATTAGTCTGGAAATGGACCAAGCAGCACCAGAGGCTAACCTCAAGCCAGGTATTCACCAGAGCCCCTGATGGTGGGCATGGACTTGGCTGCAGGCAGTGGCAGGTCGCGGCCCTCTGGTCAAGCGCACAGACACAGAGACGGTGAAGCTAGATCCAAGAGGAGCAAGGGTAGTAGTTACAGGTAGTGGAGACACTGCTACTGAGGCTGGACACAATGACAGGACTGGAGCTGTGACCAGAGATACAGGAACACTGGAGTAGGACTTTGAGAGAACCAGGAACTGGACAGTGTAACACAACCAGGAACCAGGGAGCCAGAGCACATGAGCGAACACAAATCAGCAGACTAAGATTAGCTGTTGCTCTGATGGAACTGTGAAGTTAGGGAGGGATTTAAATAGAGCAGGTGATGAGGCAGGTTAGCAAAGTATTGAATGGCACCTGAGAGACAATGCTGCAGTAGGGAGTGAACCAGGAAGTAGAAAGGCAAAATGAATCATGTGACAGACTGAAGGTAAACAAAACATAAATTGCAGAAATCAAGAACAAATTGTGACACTTATCAAAGAAAATCCCCTTATTGGAAGACACCTCCAGTGCATATTTACAAATCAATCCCTTAAAGCTGTCAGGTTCAAATAGTCAGCAACTCGCCATGAAAACGGTTCTCTGAATATGGACCTATATCATTAGTATAAAAAAATGTAATGGGCGAATCAGACCAAGGGGAATATATATAGTCTCGCTCCCAGTTTCCCATATAAATATTGGCAAAACTGGATGTCATTCGTGTGCAAGACAAAATGGGTAAACATTTTTTTAAATCAAAAAGGCAATTTTATCAGGATCAGTCTCTAAAATCTCTGTCAATACCTCCAAACCTCTTCTATGGGTATGGAGGTGTATAATGCTTACACATTAAGGAAAGACTTTATACTTGTTCCCGCTGAACATCTGTCATAGCCTCCAGGACTTGTGTAGAATCTTTTGTTTAAGATCGTAGCAAAGAACATATTTTTTATATGACAGTCTACATATTCCGAGACATGTGAAGTTGCAGACTCAGTCACCGAGACCATAAGTTGTCCAGAGGGATTGAGCCCATCCTTATGAATCTTTGGAAGATGGTAGAAGGTTGCAATGTTAGGAGAGGAGATAGGCAACACATTGATAATGATTCACATAATAAAACTTCCAACTCTTTTACATACTCAAATGTAGGATATATACTTTTTTAAATATTGAACATGGCCCGTATTCATACCTAAAAGTGAGTTAGGTGTGGACAGATCCGCACCTGACTCAACTGTCCTGCCCCGAACACACCCCCCGTTTTTAGGTACCTTATGGTATTTCCGAGTGCCATAGGGCTACCTTATCTTACCTTAAGAAGAAAACTACGCACGGATATTGCCTTTCCCCGCCTCCCCCTCCCTCCAACTTCTAATCAAAATCCCTGCCCACCCCTCTCCAACTTCTAACTAAGCACTCCCCGAGGAAGCTCAAGGCCGTCTCTTTCTAAGTAAACTACTCTGTGTAGTCTTTAAAGACCTAAAGTTTTTACGTACCTAACTGGTACCGCATGCGTAGAGTGTAGTAGGTCATTTCGAAAATCTCCACACCTAAGTAGCAGAAGCTTCTTAGGTGTGAATACAGGCCCATGTTCCAATTGTCTCAATACCTTTAGTACATATTTATCACGATTAGGACAATTTTCCCTCCCTTGTCTGCCTGTTTAATAAATAAATTCATTATTATTTTCTGTTCATTTTTGTTTTTTAACTATTTATTTAATCAGAACTGAGATCAAATTTCAAATATCAAAAAAAATTCCTTAACAAGTTCAGAGAAGAGTTCAATAAAACTGGGTAGAATTTGGCTTTATTTTTTAAGCCTGTTTGTATTAGGGATTAACAGTTGATTGCCAGAAAAAACATTATCTTGTATCATTATGGGTTTACTTTCCGATGTTAGAAGGTGTCTTTTCAATGTTAGATTATGAGCACATTTTTGTTAAATCTATAATAACATTAAAATAACTTGGTGTACATGCAGCAAACTACATTCAGAGGCATTGGGCTGGATCCAGACTTAAGTAAGTGCTTGAAATTAGTTACTCCTGGGCTAAACCATGTTGATTGCAGGGGGAGTCAAGGTAATTGTATTATTTGCATGCAGGGATATATCTTT
>WWET01000795.1:96736-122281 GCA_011038615.1 Limnodynastes dumerilii | reverse complement strand
CAGTTGCAATCTCCGGCTAGAAAGTCTGGCTTCAGAAAAAGAGATATTCAAAAGTTTTCAAATGTCCCTTTTTACGATACTTACACTTTTTTAAAATTAATATTTATGAATTGGTGAGTATGCCGTTCGGAATATTGACCCATTCACTTTAGGTAAGAAGAGATCACTCCGCCGCACCTCCGCCGCCGCTCTCCGGACCGAGGGGACAGGTGAGTCAACTCTTTCTGCGGGGGTTAGGGTTAGGCTGTAGGGGAGGGAGGGTTAGGGTCAGGCTGCAGGGGAGGGAGGGTTAGGGTCAGGCTGCAAGTAAGGGAGGGTTAGGGTCAGGCTGCCAGGAAGGAGTCATTTATCATATTCATTATCATATTTATGCCAGGAAGGAGGGTTAGGGTGGTAAGAGGGGAGGGTTAGGGTAAGAATTAGGGGAATTAGTGGGGCACTTTTTTATTGCACTTTTCCGAGCACCTGGCTGGGGAGGAATGGCCGATTCGAAAAGACAAGGGGAGGAATGGGGGAGTATATTGAGACCAACTATAAAACAATATATTGTGCTATTGATAATGATTAATATACCTCAATATGCCATATACTATTAAGGAGACATATTATGGCCTACTGTGTAGACATTCTCATATTTGCCTATGGAAAAATGTTTCTCTTCATTAAATCACAAATATTTTAGTTTAAAAGAGCAAATATTTAGAATAAAGAAATTGTGAAAGTAAGAAAAAGAATTCAAAATCAGTGATTAAAATCTCACTTTTACCAAATCCAAATTGTATAACAAAGCCACAGGAGTCAAAATAGTTACTGCATATAATTAAGAAATACACATAACTGAATGCAATTGAAAAACTGTCTGACCAGAAAAAAAGTCTATAATTCACTAGTTATAATAATAAAAGATTAAAAATAGCAATAACAAAACTATCACACGGCAGCGTTTCAATTCCGTAGGATCCCTATGTATCCCTTATACAGCCACACTTGTACTCATTCTTAAGATGTTTAGGTCTGAATTCACAGTCACGTAGTTTTCATCTTACGTACACTGTTTGAAGAATTGAGCTACTACACATGCATAGTAGTTTATTTACACCTACATACCATTTCTGTACGTAGATTGTACGTAGATTGCGTAAGCAATCCCCCGACACCCCCGCAATGACAAAAAATTCCCGTTTCGTTATTGTGAGACTGAGAATTCTGACACTGTCCAAAGGGTATAAATATGACCCAAGGACAGCGAAAATGTCCCTAGCGCAGGACATAGTTTGCGTCGCTGCTGAAGTGTTTTTTTTTTTGCAAAGGACACCCCCTGATTAAAGGCTTGCAAGACCGGACCCCCATCAGAGCAGGTAAGTATGTTTTTTTATTTTTTAATAATGTACTTTTGGGTATATTTTATACGTTTTTGGTGGCAGCTCTATAATATTTATTTTTTGAATGGGTACATGTTAATCATGCTGCGGGCCGTGGCTCACAGGGCATGCTGGTACTTGTGGTTCTCCAAATGCCAGCATGCCCTGGCATCCATGGGCATGCTGTTGTAGTTTTACAAGCAGCAGCATGCCCTGTCGGGACGGGATTATTTATTCATTTATATAACTGCGGGGTGGGGAAAAGGGCAGGGGGGTTAACTGTTTATTGTGGGGTTTTTTTTTGTTTTTTTTAATACTGCATTTTTTTTTTGGGCAGCTCGGGTGAACTTACGCCTTACACCTAAACCATCATTTAAATATTGTGGAACACCCCTTTTTGCAGGCGGATTTGTATGCTGGCAAATACACTAAACTCTGCCAGCAATATGACTTCCTTGTGCTTTTTGTGCATGCGCAGTTGCAGAAAAATGCTGCATATCCGTGTGATTTTCACAAGGATGTGCAACTCTGAATCAGGTCCATAGGGATCATCTGCAATATTAGAAGTCAATAGATGTTTAAAAAGAAAAAATATGCAACCATTACCTATAGTAGCATAATATGATCATATTATACCCTTATTAATATGCTGGAACAAATCAATGATCAATACAGCTACAGTGAAGATTACCAACACAACTGCTGCTAAATTGTAACTATTTAGTTGAATAAAATATGCCCTAAGATGACTCCACTATAACTATAACATAAAGAAGATCGAGCAAAACAAACTAATAAAAATAATATAATATGCATGAATTTGTATGTCAAATATTTTGAGATGATAACGAGGAGTTGGATCCAGAAGTCTGTTGTCGCTGCTGTCAGATCTTTATCGGCAGCAGCAACGGAATTCAAAAAGCAGATAGCTGTGCGATCTTAATTTCCCTAAGGGCAAGGGGAGACCACTGCCCGGGAATGTATGAGACTTCTGTACCCAACACCCTACCTTAATATTTATGCGCTAGCCCCACAAAAAATGAGGATGGTGTGTAAAAAAGGATTATACGCAATTGCTTCACCAAACAGTTACTGTATAATTTAAAAGCGCCCCCTCTCCCATCATGCATGCTGTATGCATGGAGGATCGGCCCAACCCACCGTCGGAAAGGGCTTTCAGACCCATGAGGTTCCAGATCCATGCTGGAAGCATAAAACGCAGCATGGAGAGAAATGCTTACATTTTTGAATTTATGGATCCAGGCCAAGATGTTTGTGTCTACAAGTTGCAGAGAAAGGAGCGTGGGTCTGTATACAGTGCATTCGGCATGTTAAACTTGCTGAACCCATCTCTGTTGTATGCAGCTGTAAACCTTTATACTAGGCAGTCTACATATTAGCATGAACCAGGCGTTGCCAACCTGTGGCTCTCCAGGTGTGTTAAAACTACAAGTCCCCGCATGCTTTAGCTGCCCAGGCATAGTTGATACCTTACAAAGCATGATGGGATTTAGAGTTTCACCACAGCTGGAGAGCGACAGGTTATCCAGGCCTGGCATAGACCCTCCTTAATTAACACTCTAGTAATCTCATTGGTAGTAGTAGATGCCCATTTCGTAGTTCAAAGGAAAATTTTTAGATTGAATAAAATGTTTTGTTCCCCTCCTTCCCACTTGCCTCTGATTTAGGTCAGGGTTGACGACTTTTAATATCTTCCCTTTGGGAGATCCGGGAGGGAAGCCATGGATGCATGCAGGGGGCGTGGCTTAATTAATCGATTTATTCAAATCACACCCTTAAACCCCACCCCTTGACTATTAATTATCCCTTTTTTAAGCTTTAACAGGGATGGTGGTGGGGCTTGATGGTGAAAATTGCATCAAGTCCCTCCCTGTCCCTAACAACACTAGGATATTAGTGTTGCTAGGCAGGGGGAGCAGGACTTGCAGGCTCTCCCGGGATACCGGGAGAATGGGCCGAATTTTGGGAGTCTCCCACACATTCCGGGAGAGCCGGCAACCCTGATTTAGGTGTTCTTAGGAGACCATAGTAACATATCTGCTATCACGAATCTGCTGTGAGCCAGATGCAGAGCACGTTAATAGAACCTTATAATTACATTAAACAAAACACTTCTTATTTTCTTATTTTCACGGGTACATTTCTAACCAACGGTTATAAGGCCTATTTACACTTTGATTTATTGGGACGCTGGCTAATTTGGGAACCTGTCATATGTTAAGAAAGAAAAGCTAAGGAAAACAAAGACTTGCCCCACATCCACCACAAAAAGTCATATTTTGGGACACCCCTTCATGCAGCTGGTAGCTGGATGCCTTCCACATTTTTCAGCACTAAGGATCTCATTCATAATATCCCACAAAAATCTTTGGGTTAATTTCTTAATCCAAATAAAATATATGGAGATTCTGATCATCATATTCTGAATAAATACGTCTGCAAGCAATTAATTTTTAATATAGCAGATTAGGATTTTCTATATTCATAGGAATAATTTCAGCATATATTATACTGATAAATCAATGTTTAATGTATGGTTGGGCTGAAATGTTTCAGAATTCGGGACAGAATATTATTTTATTGTTAATAAATTCTAGAACTTCTAAGTCATATTTTTATATGTCTATGTTTATTAAATTGAGAAAGGGATAGGACTGACAACTGGACTGGATCCAGAGCCTAAACATACGCCTTATTTTAGATGTAAGTAAAGCAATTTCTAGCATGCACAGAACATTAAGAACCTCAAACAAAAACCATAAGCAGAGGTAAATGTACTGTGTGCTGGCAGCGATCACCGAGTGGTGTTTTACCATGTTCTAATTAAACTATGGGCATTTTGTTTAGTGAAAATGCAGTGAAAAAGAGTGAGGTGAGTGTTGTGCGCTGATGAGGACCGCCGTCAGAAATGTTGGTAAGATACTGCCGATACCTGATGCTGCAGTGCAAAGGTAGGTATTGTCAGGTCCTGTTTACAATCTCCGGTACGAAACTCTCATTTCCGAAAAAGGGACATCCGAAAGTTCCTTATTCGAATAGTTTCCAATTTACATTTTTTTTAATGAATGGGTAAGTATGCCTTTCACCCATTCACTTCCGCACTTACCGATATCCTTCTGCCGTCTGCGATATCTCTCTGCCAGACCTCCGTTGCTATTACCGGACCTGAAACAGGTAAGTAAATTATTTGTGCGGGTTAGGGTAAGGGTCAGAATCTCCGGTACGAAACTCTCATTTCCGAAAAAGGGACATCCGAAAGTTCCTTTTCGGATGTCCCTTTTTCGAATAGTTTCCAATTTACACTTTTTTTAGTGAATGGGTAAGTATGCCTTTCACCCATTCACTTCCGCACTTACCGATATCCTTCCGCCATCTGCGATATCTCTCTGCCAGACCTCCATTGCTGCTATTACCGGACCTGGAACAGGTAAGTATAATTATTTGTGCGGGTTAGGGTAAGGGTCAGGTAGCAGGGGAGAGAAGGTTAGGGTCAGGCTGCAGGGGAGGGAGGGTTAGGGTCAGGCTGCAGGGGAGGGAGGGTTAGGGTCAGGCTGCCAGAAAAGGAGGGTTTGGGTTAGGGTAGTGAGAGGGGAGGGTTAGTTAGGGTTAGAATTAGGAGAGGGACTATTGTTACTTACCATTTCGGCGAACCGAGCTTTCGGTGCTCCGTGGATCGATTGCAATCGGAATCAGATTTTTCGCAAATCAGACTTTCATTGCGGGGACCCACACCGGTTAGGTACCATCAGCTCCTGACGTGCATAAGTTACCCACACCTGAATACCCCAAAGAGAATCTCCATATTGGAACCAGACCAGACTCCCATTGATATCTTATAGCCCAGGGAGGGCCAGTTACCGTGAGGCCAGTAATTTTTACCAGGGACAGACACCTCTTTGGAAAAGAGTAGGCTGATGCCTGAGTTACCTGCACCAGGGAGTTGCAACTTGGTTTTCCAAATCCATGCACTCATCTATTCCCTGAATATCATAGTTTATATTCTCATATTGTGGCTGTGTTTGCAGTTATGACTTTTATCATATGCTAATTGACTCTGCTATTTGCCATTTATTGAATCTATATGTTTCAATATTTTCACCTAATTAATGCCTTTTAATATATCGTCCATGGGTCGGATTCAGAGTTGCGTATACATGCAAAATGTAGACAGATGCGTAGTGGAATTGCGCACTGCGCATGCGCAAGAATCGTATTGTGGTCGCAAAGCAGACGCATGCGATGCCTTTTTTTCCGTCTCCGCCAGCTTACGAATCCGTGTTTATTTGCATGCAAAAAGGAGTGGAATATGTTGGAATATGGTAATGTACTTTTAGGACGTTTACTAGCTGATTCGTGTGCATCTGTATTGACAGCCCTGACCATGGCGCCAGCGTATTATAATCAGTTTTTTAATTGTGAAATGCCTCAAGGCAGACACATGACTCGTTTACACAAAAGTAATACAGCTGCTACAACACTATTTTATATAGATACAAACATAGAAAGTTGCGGATATCTAAGGAAAATTTGTAACCGTGAGGCATTTTAACATAGTTTAGGTTTATTTTAGTTTGTTTCATGCGCACGCCCTTTTTATAATAATTTTTATATTTATTTTAAAAATAAATATAATTTTTCATAATCATAAAAAATGAGGGTTTTTTTGTATGTTGTTGGAGACGCTAAATAAAAATACAATATTACAAATTAGTTAGTGTTTCAAATATTTTACATACCATATTCAACTATTACATAGTTTACAATTTGAATATTAATGTTTTACAATACCATATTCAACTATTACATAGTTTACAATTTGAATATTAATGTTTTACATTTTGTTGAAAAGTATTTCTTTTATATTTAAATAACGAAAAAAACAAACACCTTTGTGCATTTCCGCATCCATCTTTCATTGAATTAAATGTATGCGGACGGCAATGTGTCCTTACCACTCGCGCGCACATTCCACTCAATTGATCAATTAGACGGAAGCATGGAGGCGCTTATGAGAATGCATAGCCGTATTCCAGATGCGTGCGATTCACGCTTGCATTCTTATACTAAATTGCGCAACCTTGAATAGGCCGTATTTAAATTTGTTTGCGTAATTGCATCTCGCGCACACACACAACTCTGAATCAGCTCCCCTATCTGGAACTGATAAATACATAGTCATTGTAGCACCATACTGCTTATGTTAGTGCTTTGTTGGAATTTGGTTACTTTGGAAGTTGAGACTGAGTGCACCACAACAAACAGTCACTTGGACTCTGCCTATGGGGTTCAACCTTTTGTTTTCCTTACTCTTTATATCTTCATCTGGACTCAGGGGAAGGAGAGACTGGTTCTCACATGTGGGAGGTTAACTTTTATGTTGTGCTCTATGAATTATTAGTATATGTGTTTATGTAATAGTTAAGTTATATGTTACACTAGTGATCTTATTATTGTTTTCTGCTTTTAACAATAAGCTGTGGTGCTTTCATGATTTATATAATAGTCTGTCACCTTGTTTTTTAGAATCAGGTAACATATAGAGGTAATTATAAAGATCAATGCAAGAATTTTAATCTGAATGCTACTAAATTATATTCATAAATATATTGGATTTAATCCACATTTATATCAGTTCTAAAAATCCATCTACACGATTTTTCTTTCTTCTCGATATACAGTGATACCGTCACTTCTCCTTCTGATTTAATTAAAAACCTAGAAGTCTCCATTCACTTGTGTTATTTTCTATATTTTCACCACTAAATTACCACCTCGACCACTACTCTGCCTCAGAAAAGAAGTTGCAGTGATTTTAATTTGGATGTAGTCCACTTGTACAATGACAGCATGGTCACCGCAAACAATGAGGATCCGACTGCTCCAAGGACAGGTGGTATTTTCCCCTAACTCCTACTCTAACCCTCACGGTAACCTTCCCCTTCTATCAGTCTAACCTTAACCCTCCATGTCCCACAGCCTAACCCTAACCCTCTCCTTCTATCAGCCTAACCTTAACCCTCCATCTCTAGCAGCCTAACCCTAACCCTCTCCTTCTATCAGCCTAACCTTAACCCTCCATGTCCCACAGCCTAACCCTAATCCTCTCCTTCTATCAGCCTAACCTTAACCCTCCATCTCTAGCAGACTAACCCTAACCTTCCCTTTCTATTGGCCTAACCCTTATCCTCACCTTTTATTAGCTAACTATAACCCATCGCTACCCGTCATGGCCCATCCGCAGCCCATCGGGGGAAGCACAATTTTCTATTAGGGTACCTGTTCCAAATGGGAATATTCTGTATGATTAGAGCACTGATACATCTGCAGTGATAAAAAAATCGACCAAACGGACCAGCAACTGCATCCCTTTCCATTTTCATACTGCTTTGCATGAACTGATTGGCCAATGTATGAAAAAGACATTTTCCTGGTAGGTCAATGGCCTTTTGTGCCCCCCCAACCCCCCGCCCCTGCAGTGCATAGTTTGCTTCATAAGAACTAGGTAGTTGACTGTAATGAGTGGTGGCACTAAGATGCTGTCTGGATAGAATGGGAAACACTATGATGCTCTCTGCATTGAGTGACAGTCGCTAGGATTCTCGAGTGACAGTCGCTAGGATTCTCTCTGCAGGCATCGGGGGGGGGGGCAAGGAAAACAGCTGTGATGGGCCCGAGGTTCAGAGGGGCCAATCCACTGCTGCAGACACTATTGAGGAGGGATGGGGGGCCCCCATTAACATGATTATACTGGGCCCCCAAGATTTCTGTTGCTGAGCTTGTCTCTGTGTATTGATTGGTTGTCACTAGGGAGTTACCTGCATTATAGTCACTATAAATCCCTTTATTGTATTGTGAAATACTAGTCTGTGTTTTAGAATCAATTGTGTACAAATCTAAATAAACCTTATGACCTTGCTGAGACCATATAATACCCTGTATTGAAAGTCAGTATAATTATAGTCATCTCCAAAATGTATAATTTGCTCAAAATGTCTAATTTAGTAAGTCCAAATTTACAAGAAAAAGTGGATATTGCCCATAGCAATCAATCACATTCTAACTCTCACTTTCCCATTACATACTAGAATATATCAGCTAGAATCTGATTGTTTGCTATGGCCTACATCTCCATTTACTAAGTCCGTATCCATCCCATTGTCTATCAACAACTACTACAAAATCAACACTCATTCTAACTGACCAATAGACAATGGGCTCTATTTATAAAGATCATTTTACTGTGATAAAGCCCGTTTTCATGTGAAAACGGGCTTTATCACAGGAAATTGAAGTTTTTGATATTTACAAACCTTGCATCGCCATGGAAAATGACAGTTTCCATGGCGATGCCTGTACATATCGCATCCCACCTCTGGCCCGTTCTTTTTAGATCGGGCCGGCGGTTCGTAATATTTATAAAGTCTGGGAGAGGAGTTTTACACTCCGCTCCCGGTGGAAAAACTAACGCCAGCTGAAGCAGGCGTTAGGGGTAAGTATTCCAGCGAACTCCCCAAATTCCCCTCTTTCCCCCCCTAATAGCTGTTATTAGGGGGAGAAAAAAGGGGCATGTACGGGGAGACCGCTGGAATACAGCTATGTGTGGAAAGTAAAAAAAAAAAAAAGTTAAAAAAAAATATAACCTTAAAAAATAAATGATAAACATATACACACATAAAAAAACACAATAACTGTAAAAAAAAAAAAAAAAGCAAAACTTACCTTTCCGGAAGACGCATCCGACTCTGAAGATTTCAGAGTTCCGGTATGAAGATACTGCGCATGCGCACTGCTTTTCATGTCGAGACTCTGAAATTTTTCAAAGTCCCACACGGGAGTCTCTGCGCATGCACAGGATTTCGTTCATACTTTGTATGTATAAAATTTCCTGCGATGACCATAGAGATCATCGTGGCACCTCGCAGGGCAGGTGAGTTTTATTAAATTCAATGAGGGAAGCTGCCAGGCTCGCAGCAAGGAGAAGCGAGCCTGGATCAGCTTCTTTCATTTTAAAATGAACTTGTATATAAATAGAGCCCATTGTCTCCTCTGCCATCATTATATACAACATCATCATCAGTTGTTATAACAGGTCAGGAGACAAATATCTCCCCAAGTCACCAACAGCTACAAAAACAACACTGGCCCTGGAAACATGTCTACAGGCTACTTGTTAGCTTCTTTGGTAAACTTGATATGTAGGTGACATATCACTATTATATATGACCTCAACATGCACGGTGACCTAGGGCCTATTATAAATTATGTAGCAAAGTCATGGGCACCAGAATGAAGGGAAAGGGACAGAGGAACACACCAAGCGTTTTCAGAACAGAAATCGCAGCTACCCAGTCCCTGTATTATTCTGAGATTGTAGAAAAAATCACCTGTCTGATCTAAGGTGATGTTTATTACCATAATTATTGAATGAAAAGTTGTGCTGTAACTGCTGACATCTTAGCAGGGCTGCATTTATAAATATAAAAAAATCAGCAAACTTCTGATTCAATTCACAAAATTAACAAGTCATCACAGTTTGATATTACAGGCAATATTTCCATAACTTTGTTTTTAATATAGCAAAATCTATGAAAGTCTATTACTATAATTTCACACAATGCCTTTTCCTGTAATTATGTAGACTGGTTTGTAGTTCTACATATTTCATTTATACGTCCAGTTGTTAAACAGTGCATCTTTTTAGCACAATAAAAAAATCAGACATATATAAAACATTAATTTGTGTTGAGTGTTCAATTTAAATTAAATGTGTAAATAAAAGAAATAAAATCCTTGAAAAATATAATAATAAAGTTTATACAGGAGAGAAGAGCACTATATACAATATATTTATTATGTATATATAAATACATAATAAATAAATATATAATATATATAATGACGTTTATTCATAGTTTCATTTAACACATTGTAATAATATATTTGCTCTTTCCTACTTTTCCTGAGTATATTTTACTTGGCAAAATTCTTCTAATTTAATCATTAGGTTATTTGTGGTGTTTGCAGTGTATAATAGTATGTCTTACACATCTAAAGAAACCAGTGTGTTAAATAACGCTTAATTGTATGTTTTCACCTTCACAGTTCTGTCATTTATTTGAACTAATTAGTAAACAATTATGCTGCTGACATTGCCATGGAATGTAATTTTCTTTGAAAGCATCCAATGTTACTTTAGCTTGTTTCAAAGAAGTGTAATATCTTTTCCTTTGCCATTAGACAGCTATGTTTTTAAAAAGAAACATTTGCTCTAAGCACAATTAGGAATAATCATTCTTGTTATGCTTGTTCAGGTGTATTTTCTGAATTGCTCTATGAAACCTGGTGAAGGCACTAATGGAGTGATGACAGGAGCGATGAAACAATAAAGAAACCCCTGTGAAATTTCTGAAAGAGAATAGATAGGTGCAGTTTGGAATGTGTTTTTAAGTGGGATCAGACACAAAGTATATTTAAAAACTGAAAACATTGTACCATGTTATACTCACGCTTTACGAGCTTACACCACCTTTCTTCTTTACTTAGGTGCAAAAAAAAAAAATATGTGAATCACATTCAATGTCAGATGAAAGTTTCTGAATTTGTTATTATGGTTATAAAAAGTATAGACTCACAAAAACAAAATTTAGAACACATAAGAACAAGAAATTTATATTGACAGAAAAACACGTAAAAAAAATTTTTTTGCCCATTGATACACTTATAAAAATAAATGTCTTGCACTCTTTCAAAAGTAAATATTAATTTATATTCTTATTATTTTTATTATTATTTCTCATTTACTATTATAATTGTTCTATAATACACAATGTAAAATGTATACAGTGTTTTTGTTAGCAAGCACAAATATAAAATTCTAAGTAAAAAAGGTTGTATTATAAATAGTACCACAATGTAGACTATGCCATATCCAAGCATTACACTAAAATATCAACAACTACATTAGTCATCTAATATATCTAAGCAGAATATATATGAAAAAAAAAAATGTTTGCCCAGTTAGAATTTAAAAAAGTATTCACTCTTTACAAACATAATTTCTGACAATAATAATATAAATAATAATAATAATAATAATCATAATAATGATAAATGAAAATTGCTTTTATTTTAGTAATATAATTCTTAATGTCCTGCTTGTAATAACTATAAACAATTACTTTACTTCAAAATAATAAATATCCATAGAAATATATTCTGTGTGTTACATTTATATTTTTAGTTTAAAATATCACAGTGACCTGTGTGTCACCCATTTGTGCTAAATTAACTAAAAAACATTAATCTTCAGAATTTACCCAGCATTAGGCCGATATGGTTATAATATTTATTCTGAAACCCTTACAACTGCTAGAAAAATGTAAGGAAAATAATAAAAAAGCATATTATTCTTTTAGGACTCATATTTTTTCATGTAGTACACTTTTATGGCTTTACACCAAATAATCAAAAGAATGGTACTAACAAATATTGAGATGATTACTGAAAATGTAAAATAATATTAGGAGTTACACATTTTTATTCTATCTATCTATCTATCTATCTATCCTTATATCTGTTTATTGATTTGCATTTCACTTTGCAATAAAATATTTCACATATTTCTGAAAAAATCTAAAATTTACAAAATATTGCCTTTTACAATGTAGCAATCGTAAACACAATTGAAAAATAAATGAAAAATCAACAGCACTGACATTTTGAAAAGATAAAAATTGTGACGACAAAATAGGCATCTTACCTAGTTCTTATTCATTTTCATTTTCAAATATATTTATATTTTTTATATTCAGGCACACATCTCAATGTTCTGCTAGGCAACATTTCCCCCTACTGGCTGTATGAAATGGTAACCTGAAATGTTTACATTTATTTATTGCTTAATATGTTTTAAATGATAACTAAATGAATATAAAAAAATTCTACTTCTTTCTATATCTTTTAAAATATTAAGTATCACAGTGATCATGGTTACATTTATCTGCATAATGTAATATTAATTGTAGAAAATCAATAATCTTAAATATACAAACTCACGTCTAATACACACCATGGGGCTGATTCAGAGATGCACTTACACCTTTTTTTAGGTGGAAGTGTACAGCTCGGCTAAACCATTTTTCAAAGTAAGTGGTGTTAATTAATTAAAAAAAATTTGCATGCAGGGAAAATACATTACTTTTACACATAGAACTAAAATACTGCATAGTTTTATGTTTATTCTATAAAATAGAGTTGAGCTATGAAGTTTCACCTCTTAAATATAGATTTGCTTTCACAATTAAAATTTGCCTCCCCTTGCAATTCAACATGGTATTGCTCAGGTCTACACTTGCACCTAAAAAAAAGTGTAAGTGCAGCTCTGAATCCGGGCCCAAATCTTATACAATTCAATATAGCACCCCCCTCCCTCCTCTAAACCAAGTTCAAATAACTCTCACAAAAATCCCTCAAACCTTAACCAACCTTATTTGTGATAGGGTTGACTAATGTTTGGGGTATTTGTTTTGTTTGCACCTCTATATTAGCAATAATGACATAATCAGATTGGAGTTAATTCATATGTTTTGCACAGCTACTGAAAATGTGTGTTGCCCTATCCAAATTTCCGACAGTAGCCACTCTGGAAATAAGCAAACGTTTGAAACATGCAAAGCGAATTTATACAGGTTGAGAGTTGTAATTCAGCAACCTATGAAAGTTTAAATGTTTAAAAGTTTTTTTTAATATAACATTGGTAAAATATTAGTGGTTTTTAATTATAATACATAATTTGAACATAATTCAAATTAAATATTTTTTTTTAAATTACAGAGGCAATAAAATGGCAACTCTCTAATTTTTTTTTCAGTTTTATTTTAATTATTACACATTGCATACAAACTGAAAAAAATGAAATTGCTTTGTGAAAAGCATATTGCGGTACATTACTAATTTTAATATTGTGGAATAGTGCAGTCTACTAATCCACTAATGCAGAGTACATGGAAGCGGACCCAGACTGATAAACCGCTTTGCCTCTTCTTTTCTGTACTCACTCACTTTGTGCATATCCACAGTGCTAACAAACGCTGCGCTTACACATAAAAATAGGTGCATGACGCAGCTCTGCTTCAGCCCTATTATGTGTAAAAAACACATTAGCCACAGGCTTTGGACTGGAAAACTTTAAACATAATAACTATCCCTAGTTATTATGATGGAAATGGATATAAGTTTATTATTGTATGGGTTGTTTAAAACATCATCAGACCGTGTGGAATTCTCATTCCAAAAGACTCTTTATAAGGCTACCCTAAATTTCAAAGTCTCTCAGAATAGAAAAACATGTTATTACTACGACAATTGTAGTTATTAATAATAATAATAATAATAATAATAAAAATAATAGGTCTGATTCAGAATTAGTAATGCTAGGTGACTTAACCACTTGCATAAGTCTCCCTAAACACTACAACTACAACTGTGCATGTTACACATGCGGCACATGTTACACTATGGATTTCCTAGCACAGGGAACTCAGTTCCATACACTAGGAAATCTTTCCAATGTGCCGTTTCACCAAATCCGCAAGGGGGTTAGGGTTGGCATGTAGGTGAGGGTGAGGGAGTGGCGGTAAGCAGTTCCAAGCTGTTCTGAGATTGAATGGACGCAAATCCATGCATTGAATGTAAGGTAGGCTTCTGGACATGTCAGCAGCTTTTAAAGGGTAGACAGCATGGTATGAGGAGTTGGTGTGGAGATGTCAGTGGTTGTCTATGTGACATTCTGGAGTATGTCATTCTGGAGCCATTGTGATTCTGTATGTCGTGTGTATAGGTTTAAGCCTGATGACTTCTTTAAAGTGAAAACATCAAACAGACACTTAAAGCCAGATTTACTAAGCTGCTGTTTTGGAAAAGTGGAGATATTGCCCATAGCAACCAATCAGATTCCAGCTGACATTCTCTAGTATGTAAATAGTTGAATGAGATCTAGAATCTGATTGGTTGCTATGGCCAACATCTCCACTTTTCCAAACTTGCAGCTTAGTAAACTTGGCCCTTAGAGTGGCTAAACCTGTCTATTCCATTATTTCATTTTATTATTATTATTATTATTTTATTTGAATTATCTCATTTTAATAATCTTGGACAGTATCTGGACTTTTGCAGCACTCTAGCACTGATGTCAACTCCCCCGCTGGATCAAGCCTTACTTGTAAGCAAGAGGAGGCTGCCCCCCATTGCTTGCACCAATATAACTACCCGACCCCTACCATAAAACTTCCAGGCCCCATCACTTGCTCCTCAACATAGATATGGACTTCTAAGTGTCTATTCAATACTTAGTGTCATGCAGATGGTCACAGAAAAATTGGTTTCAGACACATATCCCATATAGACAATGCTATTCTATTAGATGCTAAATACACCACACCTCCAGTACTCACCAGATCCCACCATGAAGAAGGATGGGTTTTGGTATGCGGGGTGCATGCCGATGCCCTAATTGGCATTTATCAATGAGCTATTCCTGAATACAATATATTCATATCATATAAAGAAATACAGAGCTAGTAGGGTGACAGGAAGGAATAGCCCATTGGAGACAGAAGGCTTGGAGAGATTCTGATTTTGGTGTATTGGCACACAAGTAAGTCAGACAGTGCAGATAGTATTGCATGCAGATAAGTCAGACAGTGCAGATAGTATTGCATGCAGATAGGTCAGACAGTGCAGATAGTTTTGCATACAGATAAGTCAGACAGTGCAGATAGTATTGCATATAGGTGAGTCAGACAGTGCAGATAGTATTGCATGCAGATAAGTCAGACAGTGCAGATAGGATTGCATGCAGATAGGTCAGACAGTGCAGATAGTTTTGCATGCAGATAGGTCAGACAGTGCAGATAGTTTTGCATGCAGATAAGTCAGACAGTGCAGATAGTATTGCATGCAGATAAGTCAGACAGTGCAGATAGTTTTGCATGCAGATAAGTCAGACAGTGCAGATAGTTTTGCATGCAGATAAGTCAGACAGTGCAGATAGTTTTGCATGCAGATAAGTCAGACAGTGCAGATAGTTTTGCATGCAGATAAGTCAGACAGTGCAGATAGTTTTGCATGCAGATAAGTCAGACAGTGCAGATAGTTTTGCATGCAGATAAGTCAGACAGTGCAGATAGTTTTGCATGCAGATAAGTCAGACAGTGCAGATAGTATTGCATGCAGATAAGTCAGACAGTGCAGATAGTATTGCATGCAGATAAGTCAGACAGTGCAGATAGTATTGCATGCAGATAAGTCAGACAGTGCAGATAGTATTGCATGCAGATAAGTCAGACAGTGCAGATAGTATTGCATGCAGATAAGTCAGACAGTGCAGATAGTATTGCATGCAGATAAGTCAGACAGTGCAGATAGTATTGCATGCAGATAAGTCAGACAGTGCAGATAGTATTGCATGCAGATAAGTCAGACAGTGCAGATAGTATTGCATGCAGATAAGTCAGACAGTGCAGATAGTATTGCATGCAGATAAGTCAGACAGTGCAGATAGTATTGCATGCAGATAAGTCAGACAGTGCAGATAGTATTGCATGCAGATAAGTCAGACAGTGCAGATAGTATTGCATGCAGATAAGTCAGACAGTGCAGATAGTATTGCATGCAGATAAGTCAGACAGTGCAGATAGTTTTGCATGCAGATAAGTCAGACAGTGCAGATAGTATTGCATGCAGATAAGTCAGACAGTGCAGATAGTTTTGCATGCAGATAAGTCAGACAGTGCAGATAGTATTGCATGCAGATAAGTCACAGTGCAGATAGTATTGCATACAGATAAGTCAGACAGTGCAGATAGTATTGCATGCAGATAAGTCAGACAGTGCAGATAGTATTGCATGCAGATAAGTCAGACAGTGCAGATAGTATTGCATGCAGATAAGTCAGACAGTGCAGATGGGTAAATCAAATAGTTACATCAAACTGATGCTAAGGAGGGAACCTGAAAGTACCAAGGCAGGGAGTCAGATTAGAGCCAAGCAGATGAACCAAATTGAACCATTTAGGAACATGAAGAGTTCAGTAATCACATAACAGTGAGTTTGCTAATAACCTTCTAAACACTGCTAGCAACCTGCAACCAGTGATGTCAGGCTCTTCTGGCTGCTATTACAATGAGAAGGTGCTTCCCATTGACTTTAACGGAATGATATGCCAGGGGTAGGGTCAGAGGAGAGATGTATCCATCCATACGCAAACAAAGACCTCGCTCTCTTACTCTCCACACCTCTTACTAATGATCCAAAATGGGCCGTAAAAACAAACATCCCACATTCGGAAGGGTGTGGGTCCCTGTAAAGAATGGCCCTATTTCAAACTGGTTGGGATATTGATTGCTATAGCAGCTGATAGAGACAGCTGAAAAGTAACATTCGGCTGTCTATATTTCGCAAAGTGGGCCATCGGACCGGAGACTGCAACCGTGCGGTAATACCCCATTCAATGTATTAAAGGTTTAGGTGCAATCCAGGCATCAACAAAACTGCAGATGTGAACCCATATGCAAGTACATTCCTTACACCATCATACCAAAGGCAAGTGAAGTATACCATGTTATGTCTAGATGAAATAGTGGCTATGCTTTGCTTGTCATTGACTATACAGATCCCTGGTTCTGGGACAGAAATCCGGATCCAGAAGATCCATATCTGTCCTGGAAGTGTGGCTCTCACGCATGCACTGCTTCTAAAAACTATTCAAGCAATGGGAAAACACCCATTTCTGCAAGTCTGAATTTGGTTCATAATCATGACTAAAAATAAATTAAAGGCATTTTTTTTGTTTAATTTCTTTAAAATATTTCAATAAGCAGCATTTCCATTAGTGTGTGGCAATGATCCAATTTAGCTTAGTAGAACCATCATCAGTAGTCCTGGACTTAGCCCCTGTGGCTGGTATAAATATTTAGTACTGTGTGTTCTTATGTCTATGTTTGGGTTCAGTTACATTCTGGAAAATAATGAATTTTTGCTATACCCACTCTATGGGCCAGATTTACTAAACTGCTTGTTTGGAAAAGTGGAGATGTTGCCCATAGCAACCAATCAGATTCCAGCTGACATTCTCTAGTATGTAATATTTAAATGAAATCTAGAATCTGATTGATTGCTATGGGCAGCTTAGTAAATCTGGCCCTATATTCTACAGTATGTCCAGACATATCAGTAAGTCTTAGGTCAAATAGGGTCTAGGGTCAATGTCATTTAAAAAAAGGGCAGACTGGATGGGCCAAGTGGCTCTTATCTGCCATCACATTCATGTTTCTATGCTATGTAATGCTTTGGAAAGCAATATTTCAGTATATCATCCCTTAAATACATAACACCTCAATGTCTAGCTTTAAAGAGTTTCATACTATTAATATTATGCTTTATTTCAAAATGACTGATGAGACATTGCCAGACAACTGTTAAGAAATTAAATAAAACCATTTTTAAGCATTCAGCCATTTATAAGTGTGTAATACATATATTTTAGCGCTGGATATGTTAATTTTGGTTCAGTGCTATATATAACTATTAATCATCTCACATTCTCTGTTATTCTTTGAAAAACATACTTCTAATATGACATTCCTATACATTAAATAAAGTATCATATTCTCTAGCCATTATTCTAATATTTTCCTGCCCCAATATGGTATTTCTGTTATTTTTGGACTTTCTTAAATGGGGTGAATATTAAAGCTTTAGCTTACTGGAAATCGTTTTGCCTTAGACAAATTTACAGGGATAATTTTGTTATTGCAGGTGTTTGTACTTGGGCAGCTATTAGATTCATTTCTAAATGTTCCATTACATTGGTACATCACTGACCCTGTACACAGTGATTATTCAGTGGTCAGAGGGAGTAGAAGAGTCCACGCTTATTATAGCTTTGGTTAAATGAAATGTTTCATTATGGCAAATGATTTGACACTATGTAAAACAGCGTTACATAGTTTGGTACAGTATAAATCTATCAAGTTTAGCTTTTACTAAACATCGAGAAGTTAATACAGAGCAAAGCAAATAAAAGCGCCAAATGAAGTCACTGCCAATTTGTCTCAACGGGGAAAAGAAATTCTTCCGGGCTATAAAGTGGCAGTCATATTTTTGCCTGGATTAGACATATAAAAACAGTATTATATATTGCCTTCTACCAGTGCTGCTCTATGGCACAGAAATGATGGACCACCAGCACCTTGCCCACGACCTGTAAATATTGTGATTAATGTCTTGATATAATATGAAAATAGAATTAAATTAATATATCTGAACTAAGATGACTACTGCTTCCCACTCCACTGCCTTAATCCCCTATTACCCCTGTCTCTTATCCTCTGTTACTTAGACTGTTAGCTCTTATGTTCTAATTCTATCTCTGCCATTGTCACCTTATTCTCAGTCTTGTCTTCTCTTAGATTATAAATTTGACCTAGAGGCACTTCCTAAAGTGCTGCCAAATACACCTAATAAGGGTGCCACTCCACCCTTTAAGTAAAACAATTAGTATAGTAATATAGTATATATAGTATATAATAGTATAGTATAATATAAAGTGGTGTATGGGCCTACCTATTACCCAAAACTACAATACTTCTCCAATTCATCCCCTCTCTGCAGCCTAACCATAAGACTCTCTTCCCCGCAACCTACCCCTAAGCCTCCCTTAACCGTAGCCTAACCCTAAGACTTCCCTTCTATACTGCATCGCTTCCCCACAGCCTAACCCTAAGACTAAACTAACCTGTCCGGTTGGGTCCTGCATCAGCTACCGTCGAGTGCTCCGGCTGGTCTTGCGTGTCGGAAAGCTAATAAATGGGTATGTCTCTGTAAAATAGATTTGGGATACTTACCCATTCATAATAAAAATTCTGATTACTCACATTTTTGCAATATAGACAGTGACAATTAGCTATCGTCTTTCACTGTTTCGCAAAGTGGTGAATGTAACCAATGTAAAAATCCTTCTAATATACTGATATAAAAAACAACCTGATGGATCTATGAAGTGTTCAAAGCACTGTCCCATATATAATAATGTATGAATAATGTATTTGATGGTAATAGTTGAGCCAGGCTGGAGATTCTTATACTCAGGAGTTTCAAACAGGCAGAAGTGATTGATCTAGTGCCAGCCACAATCAGGGATGGGGAGTAATTAGAGATACAGTCCTATCCTCATAAATGACTTAATTTGCCCTCTCAGCCCCTCATTTCATCCGTCAATCAATCTAAAGGAAAACAAATTGAAAATAACCAATTTAAAATGAATTACTATCATTATCAAAACTTTAAATACAATGACATAAAATAAGAAGGAAACCAAATTATAAGAATAATACAGCTGGCATACCCAAGGCACCACCACAATGTACAGTCCTAGGACACAGTTATGCAAAGCGATGCTGCAAGGTGCTGCAAGACTGACAATCTTTTGAATGTAGCAGCCTTTCAACGCGTTTCGAATCTCAGAATTCGTTACCAACACAGTCTTCTCTTAGTGAGTGACACTGAACCAATATTTTGGCCCTCTAAATGGAAATAGGAACACTTTTAAAAATATTTATTTAATACATTTATATAACTCTAGCGTGTATATTGTTTGTATTATGAAACACTTATTGATGCTTTATAAATAAGAAATAATAATAATATTAATAATAAAGTAAAAAAGTATACTGATGGGGTACAAGAGGAACTATAGTACCAGTCCCCAAGCTTTAAGGATTTATTTATAAATTTATATTTACATACTGTAGCTAATGTGGTTAATGTGAAAAGTCTTTACCTGGTATGTGTGCAGGCTCCAGATATCCAAAATTCACACCCAAATATTTATACAGCCATGGTTTATAAGAATGAAGATTAATCCCGCACCAGCAGCTAATCATATTTCTCATACGTGATACCTTGCACCACCTCTCCTAATACACAGGTGTGCAGGGTGGGTGCAACTCATTGGTAAACCAATACATAGAAAAAGATATGAGGAATCACAACAGGTGTGTGTGTTCCCTCCAGACCAAAGTTAAAGAGTGCACTCCAAATCACAAGCTTTTTGGAAAAGTATTAAGTCAATTTATTATTGCATATAGTCTCAATTTATAAAAAAAAACACAAATAGTACAAAACACTGGACAACAGTTAATTAAAAAAGCCCATTCAATTCCGATATAACATATAGGTGATTGGCAAATATACATGGCTAGCAAACATGGGTGTCCTGCTCTTTTGCCCATATCTCCGATGGTGATTGTATTGTTACTACCGTGTAATCTATGTTTGTGCACTGTGCCCTTGTACCCTACCCACTGTTTATACGTGAGGCTGGCCATAGGTAGGGTGAGTAGAAGCCCTTAAGTGGGTGAAGCGCCATCGTGAGGTGGCTTTATTATTTTCTTTTATTTGTCTGTTTTGGTAGTGAGGGTTAGGCATGTTTGCTAGCCATGTATATTTGCCAATCACCTATATGTTATATCGGAATTGAATGGGCTTTTTTTAATTAACTGTTGTCCAGTGTTTTGTACTATTTGTGGTTTTTTATAAACCAAGGACAAGCAGTCGTATAATTAAACTATTACCAAATTCTCAAGAACCAGTTTCTTTTTATCTACAGAGAGACACAAATAATAATTAAAAAATCTATAAATCTGATGGTAAGCTACATTAACATTGTTATAATTTAGTATAATGCGCCTGGCGGAGACGTAACACCGCGATTTGGTATGTACTGACCATGTGCATGACAGATGATACGCTACGTAACGTAACTTTGAGCGTATGGGCCATTCACGTATCAGTAGCGTAAATTTGTTTGAGGGGGCGTGCCAATTTTACGTTAGCCTTAAGTGCGATGAAATTACACAATGTAGGAGGGGATTTTCATTTAAATCGTACAGTATGGGCGTGCTTTGTGGCCTAACTCTGCGCTGGCTATACGTACGTGTGCGGATGTGAGCGGTTACGCTGCCAAAAGTTAAGGTAGGGTTTGAAAAGCTAAAGTGGTCAAAGTACGAACAAAGTACGCAAGGGAAGTGCCTAGGGGAGTGCTTAGAAGGTACGCTCGCGTAAATACGCTAAGCTAATAAACGGATTGCAAAGTTCTGGATCTACCCCATTGTGTTTAAAAAACACCCAAAACAAACAAAACCAAAAATAAATAATTTCATCAATGGAACAGAAATGTAAAAATAAAGATGTGACATATCGATGACATGCTTAATTCAACAATGAAAACCATGTATAGATAAAAGTAAATGACATTAATAAAGGATTTTTTTTTAAGTTTTCAACATCAACATTCCAGTTTGGATTCACATGCATCAAATGCTTTCAGTTTCGCTTTAACAGAGCCCTCCTTTTTAGTGTTTCCATCAGGTATAGCGCCTTCTGCTTAATTATCACATGCTGTTTTCCTGTCTCAAAGATATAAGGGCCGATCCTCTTATACATCTAGCTACTTTACCTCATTCAGTGCTAATTTATCTGCCCAGTACCATATTTATTATATGTATATCAGGTGCCCCCTCTGTAAACTCATCCGAATTTAACAAATATACCACGCTGTATGAGTGGCACTCTGCTTACACATTGTGACCTCCCCCAATTGTGATATATATTATATATTATATATATATAACTAGTATTTGCTTGGTCTCTTTATTATACGTCTCATACCGGATGTAGGGCAATTTCAGACCTTCCAACATGACCCCTTCCACAAGCTACAAAATACTCTGCTTCTTTGCTTCCAGCTGTCTCACTCACCTGGTTTGAATAAATTAACTGATATTTGAAAAACAGTTTCGTCTTCAGCTCAGATGGACACTAAAGTATCTGACAGGTGGAAGCTGAGGAGCAGAGTATTTTTTTACCTAATGGAATGGGAGGATCAGCAATTTTGCTCTCATTTTTTTCCCTAACCTATTATTTATTTTATTGAGTAATTCAAGTACAATAGGTCCAGTTCTAGTGCTCAGAGGTGAGGAGCCAAGGCCTCTGCTCCCAGTGTTATCACACTGCCTCCTATCCTGCTCTGCAAAGTACAGAGTAGCTATCCTTGCTCATGCATATCATTGCTCTTTACAGAGCAGAGAGAAGAGGGTAACCAAGCTGCATCACTGGGACACGATGACCAAGCTACATCACTGGGACAGGATGACCCAGCTACATCACTGGGACAGGATGACCAAGCTACACCACTGGGACACGATGACCAAGCTACATCACTGGGACAGGATGTCCAAGCTACATCACTGGAACAGGATGACCAAACTACATCACTCGGACAGGATAATAAAGCTACATCACTCGGACAAGATGACCAAGCTACATCACTGGGACAGGATGACCAAACTACATCACTTGGACAGGATAATAAAGCTATATCACTCGGACAAGATGACCAAGCTACATCACTGGGACAGGATGACCAAGCTACATCACTGGGACAGGATGACCAAGCTACATCACTAGGACAGGATGACCAAGCTATATCACTGGGACAGGATGACCAAGCTACATCACTGGGACAGGATGACCAAGCTACATCACTGGGACAGGATGACCAAGCTGCATCACTGGGGCAGGATGACCAAGCTGCATCACTGGGGCAGGATAATCAAGCTACATCACTGGGATAGGATAACCAAACTACATCACTGGGACATGATGATCAAGCTTAATTACTGCACCCCTTTGAAAATTTACTACCAAGACCAGCGATGTCTAGCTTTGCCTTTGATTGCATTCATTTTGTTTTTCTACATTTAATATTTTTCACTCCTTCAGACCCCTGTGGCCCCTTAAATAACTGTATTTAAATGATAATAAAATAATAAAATAGAGTTGATATTTGAAAGCAAGTACCCCAATTTTGAAACTGGAATTTATTAAATAAGTGTGTTTCCCACGTTATTTGTGGTGCAAAGCTAATTCTGCAAATTTTTTGGAGGATTTTTATGCGCACCCCATAGAGGTACGCATAAAAATCGCCAATCTTTTGGTACCATATATGACAGGAAAAAGCGCACCACAAGCTTTTTCCCATCATCATGGCTAATTCAATTGGGCCTCTAGTGTTTTCTTAAAGTAAATTGACAAGGGCTTGGTGTTCATATGAATTATGATGTAGGAGCTAGTGCCACAGAATAGCCAACTACATTTAGTAGCCATATTGGGGTAGATCGAGAACTACGTTTGCCGTACGTTTATTACACTCCCCTCGGCACACCCCTTGCACGGACGTATTTTGTCAAGATACGCTCTTTGTCAAGATACGCTCCAAACCCTACCTTAACTTTTTTTGAACGTACGTATTTTGTCAAGATACACTTTCCAAACCCTACCTTAACTTTTTCCAGCGTAACTGCTGTTGAACGCACACATACGTATGGGCTAGACGAATTTACGCAGCTAAGCACTCCCATACTGTACACTTTAAATACAACCCCCTGTCTACTTCACGTATTTCACACGTAATTTGGACTAACGTAAAATCGGCACGCCCACATGTAAGTATTTACGTGAATGGCCCATACGTTCACAATTACGCTTCGTTAATGTGCGTATTTTTTATGGTGCGCATGCACAGTGCGTACAAATCAGCGATTTTACGTGTCAGCCACGCGTAAATTCGCTCCGACGCGTAGTTCTGGATCAGGCTCATTATTTTCTATCAGATCCGTGTGACACATTAATACATTTCTATATCTAAGTGGTTGATTAAATAAACTATTCTGGTGGTGTTGTAAAATCAACTCATAAACATAATTGTAGATCAAAGTTCCTTAATCATACGATTATCACCAATGTTTCTGATCAAAGCAATCAAAGTGTTCTAAAGCATTTTACCCATTTACTGCTGGAAATGATATTTACATGAGGAGTGAAAGAAATAAACCTTGACATTTTGTTTGGAGTGAAGGAGAGCGTTGCTGATGGTTACAAGTCCACTTTACAGAACCTCAGTCATCATTACCCTGCTACATAGTAATGTTTTATCGGACAACAATATGGTTCCCCTGGGGAAGAGGAAAGTATGTAATATTTGTACAGCTGAAAACAAGATGAAACCGCACAGACCCCTCACACACTCAATTAGGTCTTAAAGTGGTTGTAGCATAGCAATGGGCATGTAAACAGGTTGTGGAAAGTTTTTATTGTAATGGATAAAGAATTAAATATTATTATTCCGCAGCTTCTGTTATTTATTGGTATAGGATGACTTCAAAAAGAGCTTCATGTAAAGTATGTGTGGGTCTTTGTAAAAATATATACAGATATAACTGATAAATGCAACACAGTAATCATCAATGAATATTATATAAACCAGTGCTTCTTTTTGTATGAAAAAGGAACCGGTATTCACCTTAAGTTATAAATTGATATAATTACCCTATTATTGTAAAACAGTCCACAGAAATGACCACAATTCAATATATTCCTTTAGTGCCCACAGTCCTTTAAATGCCTAAAAGGAGGTCCTGCTACAAGTAGTCACATGACTACTTTAAGACCGCATATACGCAATCTAAGTAACGAAACGATACGTAGATTACGTACAATAGTTACTACGCATGTGTAGTAGCTACCTATCAGCAAATGATGGTCGTGTGTGCAAGACATAGTCATAGTTGAGGATCCGGTCCAATATTTACTATTAACCATAAAACACACATATAAATTTAAATTATCCCAAAAAAAAATCAATGGAATAAATGAGTCCAAAACATGGATGAATATATAACTAAACAAGGTGCTTATAGGAGAAACAATCCCCTACCAAATGAGCTGCTCTCCCTGGGATAGGACGATAGGATTATGGATGTCGTAGGCAGAAGATGGAAGGACAATCACATGGAAGGAACCTATGGATCCTCTTGGTGCCGATTGCTGAAACCTTTTCCTCCGTTGTTGAAAATTTTCAAAAGCGGCATCACCGTTGGTCTGCACTAATGAGGCGAGTTTTAGTAAATATCACGATCGAAGATGCAAGGTTCGCAGCGAGGCACGGCAAGCCATGATTTGTTCATTAGCGTTCGCAGTACTATTAATAGTAAATGGACCACAAAGAGAGGTGTAATGAAGCTACTTGTTTCAAAGTACTATATAT